>CM055983.1:1800000-2250000 GCA_029531755.1 Holothuria leucospilota | reverse complement strand
AAATTAACCATAAGTTTGTTAATTAAATCGCTCTATGTTGAAATTCTGAATCATCATACGCTTTCATCACTAGAGTGCGAAATAACCCTTAAATACCCTCCGTACATATACAAATACACTGCAGTAACATGGTACTCCATATCAGTGGGGCAGTTACAATTCTGGATAAAATTATCTGGGACAAAACTCTGCACCCCACCTCAATGTTGTATTTGAAGATGAATGAAAGCTGCGCGTTGAAGAAAATAGCACGTCTTTGGTTTTCTCAGTATTGAGTAAGGGTAGAGGGGAACTTTAAGACATGCTGAAAATATCTTGCAGTCCGGAAGTGGAAGTGTTACCATAATTTGGCCAGGATAGTAGACGTTTCGTTGCTAAAGTAAAAAGCCTAATATTTCCTACATATTACTATGTTTGATGTTAAAACAGAGAAGTTGTTCTTGGTTTGAAAGTGTGTTTGGGAGGGGTGTGCGTTTGCTCCAAACCATTGAACAAGCGCTGTCCTGGGAAGCAGTCTAATGGGGAGGCGGTGTCCCGTTCCCTTAAGAAAAATTTTGAGAACAGCCCAGTGCTAGGATGAAAAGTTTTGCTCTACGTTTCAATATTTTAAGGTACTGTCAGATTAAATTAAAACACTTTTTCATTTGTAAAATAATCTAAATTTAAAATATATTTGCAACAATATTTCGTAAGAACGATCAATGTTTGAAAGACTGGCATATACTTTCCTTTATTGCTGCAATGTTGTTACAAACTTAAGCTAGTTTATACAAATACATGACCGTGGGCGTCCGCGGATCAAAATGTCAGAGGCCAACGATTTTCATCGGGGGTTGCGAAGACTTTCACCGGGTATGCCGAAGCTAGCTTGAGCCACTTCAAGTGGTTCTGAGGTGCCTACCCCTAATTTTGTCTGCTCAGCTAGATGTCTCTTGCGGCTGTTCTGGAGCATTTCCAGATAAAATCCTACAATAGAATAATGGAACTTTCAACTGTCTACACAAGGGGGCGGGGCGATTTGTTCTCAATATTGGGGCAGACATGATCCCATTTTCAAATTATTTACTGTGTGAAAAATTAAAGTCAATGGGCGATTTCTCAAATATTGGGGGGACATGTCCCCCTTCCCCCCGATCGCCGCCCATGTGTCTACAAGTCACATTGAGTCACGCAATGAACAGGCCACAAAGATCGTACTTTACCTTTAAAAATCCACGACTAACGGTGCGTCGAGTTGATTAGGAGTTGGTAGTTGGTTGGGAAGGTGAATAACCGCGGGAGGGTTTGCAAAGATTTCGAAACAACAATTCCAATTTTTGGAAGCTTTTGCGCAGAAACGTAGGGAAAAGGGAAGACATTTTACAATGGGGAGGAAAGTATTTGCAAGGCCTAATATTTGTCTTTAGTCATTGGTAAACCATGGAGCTACAATGTTCTTTGTGGCTCCAAAGATAAACAATTATGCCATAAATTTGCCTTGAAGGCGACTTTATGTTGCCTTTAATCTACAATGTGTTTCTAGGAATGGACTGTTTCCTTTATTGATATATTGTTGCTACTTAAAGTTCACACAGATACATGACCGTGGGCGTCCGTGGATAAAAATGTCAGAGGCCAACGATTTTCATCGCAGGTTGTAAAGACTTCAACCGGGTATGCCTCCAGACTCTGCCTCATAAGCCCAGGTGTTGAAAGTAATACTGAAATAATTCTGTTCAAAGGCAGTAGGCAGTCGTCGCAATCAGAGTAAAAATGCCCCGTCACTCTAGTTCATGAATGGCCTATTTTGATCATGTGACAAAGTTTTTGTTAGTGAAGTGTGCGATTGGCAATGCTACAGCATAAAGACAAAATTTGTTGACATTTCTTTTCAACGTAGCAGACGACAGGAATCTTTTGTTAAATACTAACAATAGCTTTAAATCTATTGTATCTTCAAGTGCTATACAAAGCAAGTGACCTTAGCGGCAACTAGGTGGGTACAAAGGGGAGCCCTGCCGTTTTATCTCCTTCTAAATAGCAACTCCCTGGTAATAGTTATGTTCAAAACCAGCCCCCCCCCCTTCTCAAAATCCTGGATCCGAGCCTGAAAACGCCTTCAGAGGTGCTTGTAATGCAACAAGAGGAGATGTGCAAGAGTTTGATGATTTTTCAAAGCAAATTTTGGGGCGACTTCCTACTGCCTTTAAATTGTCGTACAGAAAAGGCTATAATGAGACACCTATCAATATTGGGTACAAACGAAACTCGCCGTAAAAATGTATAGCATTTGTATTTTCACGTATAGCTAGGTTTCCATCTACTGTTTAGGATGCAAGGACTCATTTGCATTTCGTGACCTACATCTAGCCAAGCTAGTAGCTGGGGATAGGAGGTGGCGCCCCTAGGAAATCCCCCTCGAAAACTTTTGTTTACCATTGCCTTAACTCATTTTATCACTTCTCACCCCTTGAAACATATTTCTCCCCCGGCAAGCTATTTCGCCCCCTTCAGTACCTTGGAGTCTGGCTACGGGTCTGCATCTCGCCTATTACCTTTATTTTAGGACTTCATTTTACAAAGCACAAAGGTGCCCCCCCCCCTCCCGCAATAACAATGCTTCAAGTTCAGAGCAATGTTTATTAAGGTGCCAGAAATTTTCCACAGTCTTTGGAGTTTCGAGGGCTGGAGGGCGGAAATCGCGCCTTGTGTCACTCTAGCAACATCCCTACCTTAAATGCCCCCGACGTAAAATGGTCGTTAGAGGAAAGTCTGTGAATTGTTTAGTCTTAGTTTAGTTGAAAGGATATCGACATTCCGCATGTATCTTTTATGTCCGATTTCATTGTAGTGAGTTCTTCCCTATCCTTATTAATGAATGGCTATTGTTAATCACGTGACTAAATTGTTAAGATCCTGCAAGATGTCAATTTGTTTTACCTTTAATATGCAATATTTATCCACTGAAATATCGGGAGAGAAACTTGTTCGAGAGAATAAGAGACGTAAAGAATAGCACTTGTTTCACATTATGGTTGAGGTCGTTTTGTACCCTCGAAAGGCTATGGTAGTTCACTTGGACAGTGGCTTGTCCTAAATCGTAGACAAGATATCCTATAGGCCATGCTCTATATCCCAAATGACCTTGACAGTCACAAGCAAATTTGGTGTCTGACGAGGCCGCTGGTGACCCTCGGTGAACTTTAGCAGACCGATTCGCCGAGAAAACCCAGAGTAGGCTTAATGCATGCATATTCATGAAAGAAGAAAGAAAATGAACCGACAAGATCGATGAGAGGACAGAAAAAACACATTGTAATCCAAGGTTTCCTGGAGAGTGACAAAAGTTTCAAGATTCAAGTTGTGTTATGCCACTTGTACGGTGCGTATGTATTTTTGTGGTCACTGGTGGAAATTCCAAGGGGATGGGGGATATATCTCCACACTTTGGTAAGGGACCGGGGTGTCTTATATAAAAAAATTAAAAAAAAGCTCGTCCCCGACTTTCCAAAATATTACAAAATAGTTCGGTTTATATATATATATATATATATATATATATATATATATATATATATATATATATATATATATATATATATATATATATATATATATATATATATATATATATATATATATGTTACTTTTGTTATCAAAATGATAACTTTTTCAATCATGTAAAATAAAGTTAACCACTACCAAACTTAAGTATCTTCAAAACCGATACTTTTCGGCGCGCTTTGCGTGCACCAATTGTCTTCGCAATATTACATGTCAGCTTGAGGGAGTCTATTATTTTTCTGTAGGTCCATGCATCTCCAACCAGGGAGGTGGTATTAGCTATAGCTATACCACCTCCCTGCTCCCACCACCAGCTATCGCCCAGAACAGCAAGCGGTAGCGTATCTACAGAGGAAAGAATACCCAGTTACAGTTTGACTGAAAAGGATAGCTCAAATTACCTAGCTGAAAAGGAAAAACGAATGGAAGAAAAGACGGGAAAAGAAAGGGGGAACTTTATTGTAACTTGGATGGCATTTGTAATTCAAGATTAATTAAGACATTCGAAACTATCTTTTAAATGCTAATTTTCGATTTTCGGCGCGCCTCATGCGCACTCTTCATAGATAGTTAAGCCATTGTCAATTCATTTTAGGCAGCTTGAGTCGCATTTCGCATCTACCAGTATCCACCCCACCCATCCCCACCCACAATCCCCTTGTACCATCAAATAAACGCCCCCTGTGGGCTGGGGGTTGTAGCATATGCCCACGGTATTTCCCGCCTGTCGTAAGAGGCGACTAAAGGGAAGGACTTGCACCGTATTTAAACTTTGCTTGACACTATATAACACATTTGTGTTGGTGTGTCGTTAAATTTCATCTGACTAACTAACCATCAAATAAACCGGTCATCAGTGCAAATGCTCTTTAATAAAAGTCAAATTCCGATTTCATGATCTGTCGAGTGCACATGCAATGCAATTTGCAGAGAGTAAAGTGATCCACACCACCGGGAGAGCTCTTGGCGTTCCCGTGGCTGCTTCGGCCGTGCAGGGTCATTTCAACCGGGACCCTCCCATGGATAAATCCTATAGCCACAAGCCTTTTACGGATTTTTTCCGATTTATTCCATGGACCTTCTCTCAGTGTCACATATACAAACTGCGGCGGTATGACGTTCACCGGGAAAACAAAACCCTTTTCACCCTGGCACGTAACCTTATGTACACCACCGCCCACAAGTCCCCCCCCCCCCAATCATCAAGTTGACTGGCTGTGTGTTCGAGTTAGAACACCAATAGATATGGTCGAATTATCATTTGTTATCTATTTAGTGCTTTTCCAATGTTCTTTGGAAATGGTTAATATTTTATTCTAATGTTCTCAATTTTTTAAGTACCTATACCCAGGGCTCCAGCGGTTTTCTCCTTTTTGACCCCTGCGAAGTTGCTCTTCGACCGTACGAACAAAAGAAAAAGGACCGGTTTATCATATTTAGGGTCTATTTACTGGGCATCTAAGGCCCTTTAAAAGTAATTGAATGTTTCAGGCTAATGCCCATATATTTGTCAATACCCCAGAGTTTACGGGGCTTCGTCTTCAGGGGAGTTGCCCTATCATGACACTGCCAAGAGCACTCAGCAGGTCCCTGGTCCCCACGCTGTTGGGGGAGCGCTTATACATCTGTGGCGGCTTCAGCGCGATTGGCTTGGCTTGTCGCATGGCCGTAAGGAAGAACGCTGACACAGTGCATCGCTGCGTGTCAAACCAGTGAAGCTTCGAAATTTGAAATAGCGCTTCCGCTGTACGGCAAAAAGCTGGTGATTGGGATGTCTCCGTACATACAGTGTGCACTCAATTTCATAAGTTTAATGTCATTTTATCCATTTTTCGAAAGATTAGGAGTAATATCAAAACTGGGATAAGTCATGGTGCCTTAATTGTTTTGTTTATACTCCTAACTTAAAACCAAATGTAGTTTCCGTCAATAACTGGGGGAAAGCAACGACGTGATGTTTGTTTTACGCGCCGTCGCTTAATTGCTGTAGAGAGAGCCAAATCAATGGCTTCAGTTAGGGAGGTGTTACTAGCTGGAGATCCATCGAAAACTTTAATTTATGCTAATCCAATTAGATTGCCCTCAGAGTGGAGACTAAATCCTTTAATTTGGGATTATTGAACTAAAGGGCACTGAATTCCTTCATCTAATATCTAGGCAACCTCATTCCTATCTACAGGTGGGCTGACGGACGTAATTGGGATATTGGTGTTTTGAACAAGCCAGACTTGCTTTTAACTCTGTGGGAATGTGGAAAAACATTTTCCGTTATTTCTGTAATCTTTTGTCCGAAATTATGTTTAGTGTTTCCCGGTTTTAGCTGGGTTTTTGCTGGGCTTTGCCACATTTTGGAGCCCAGCAATAGCCCAGTTGGTGCCAAATTGGGCACGTTTGGAAATAAATGCCCCAAATTGGAAATTTTTTGTTTTTTCAGGCAATGAACTTACCGTTGAAAGTTTTCTTGAAAAAAATAACACGACAAAATAATCCTAGTTTTTTAATTGGGCTAGAGCTGGGATATTGATGGGCTTTCCAAACCAGATGAGTCCAAACAGGAACCGCTTGGGGCCCAGCTGAGGAAACACATTCATGTATGAATGATATTTCATTCTTCTAAGATTCCTATTGCTAACTTTTTGTAGCATTGACGATTTTAGGTTAAATGTAGGCATGTGTATTTAGAGCTAAGTTTATCTCCGAAGTTAATGTTGTTTTAATGGGCTCTAGCCTGGCTCAAGCTGGGCTAGCCCAATATGTTGAGCCCAGCTGGGGCCCAGAAAATTAGGAAAATTTTTCAAACATAATTTCATTGAGATGATTAACTCTTTTTGCTTCAGAAAATTTATGTCCTATGTATTTTGTCAGAAATCTTATATTTAGGATTAAACATGTGGGAATTTTTGCTAAGGCAATTTGAGAAAAGTATAATTATGTTTAAAATGCTGTGAAATTCTATTGAAACACCAGGTTTATATACCTTCATCTGAATAAAGCATTCCAAATTTTTCAAATGAAATTTGTGTTTAAAACTAAATGCAGGTTTAATTGAGATAAATTGAAGCTGACAATGGTAAATTCTAGCAGACAATCATGTTTCTCAGTTGCACAATACAACATAAAGAAGGAGAAATTGAAATATCATGAAGAAAATTGCATTATTAATTGTTAATAATAACAAACAAGTGTCATTGAATATATATATATATATATATATATATATATATATATATATATATATATATATATATATATATATATATATATATATATATATATATATATATATATATATATATATATACTGCCAAACCAAAATATTCACTTAGATATGAACTTTCAAATAAAATCGTACTGTACATACTGTAAATACGGCAAGTGCACCCCCGTCCCTTGTAGCCCTTTGGGGTTGTGGCCCTTCGGGGCAGTTACTTGTGGGTGGTGGTAGTTTGGTCTGGTGTTCTTGGTGTTTCAATTTTTTGGTTGTTAAGTGATGGTAGTCTGGTTTTGTGTTGTCTTTTAGTTTCGGTGTCTGTGGCTGCTCAGTAGCAGTGTTGGTGGTTTTTGTTTCGTTTGCGAGGGTGTTGTTGGTGTTCGGTTTTTTTTTTTTTGGTTGTTGGCCATATCTTATATCCTTTCGCTGGTCTGGCCGTGCCCGTTTGTTTAGCACGTAAAAAGCACACCAAATCGTACTTCGTTTGGTTTGCGCCCCTCGGCACTTCGCCAGAGTATCGAGGGGACTTTTGAAAAAAAAAGCTTTTGAAAGTGGCTGGCATTAGCAATGTCGGGAACTTCTCCGAGACATTTCATTGTTAACCCAGATGGAACCCAAGTGGGGCCCACCTCAACCTCAGCTGGGCTAGCCCAGTTGGGACCCACCTGGGAACACATGACAAACACGGATTTGCCCCAGCATAGGCCCAGCATGTAGCCCAGTTGGGGCCCGACTCCATACCATCTGGGCTAGCCCAGTTGGGGCCCACCTAAGAACACCTGACAAACACGGATTTGCCCCAGTTTGGCCCAGTAGGGGCCCAGTTGGGCTTCGATTCCAGCCCAGCTGGGCTAGCCCAGTTGGGGTCCACCTGAGAACACCTGACAAACACAGATTGGTCCCAGCTGGGACTCCCAGCATTTTGCCCAGCAGGGGCCCAGTTGGGGCCACCTGGGAATGTTGGCTGGGATATATATGTTTGATATAAGGGCTTTCCACATAAGGTGAGGGATGAGATGCGTTCCGATCCGTTCATTATTGAATAAAAATGAATGGCTAAGAGTGCGGAAAGGATGCGGCACGGTGCGTTCGGTAGTTAGCTCCATACAAACTCATTCACATCGAGACTAAACACCTAAAGAAGTAACGGATCGGATCCATTCCGCATCATGTGATGACAGCTATAGCTGTACTTAATGTTCTATAAGTTTATATAAATGCTATCGTAAACTTGAAATTTTGTAGACACTACAGAGATTCTGGAGGGCTTTGGAAAAGATTCTGTAAAGATTCTTGATTATGCAGTAAAAAAGAGTAAACATTTAATTAGTAATTTTACAGGAATACTTGAAAAGTCTATTGATTTCTATTTATAAAACGTCCAACGAAAGAAATTAAAAAGAATTTCTCAGGATTTATATTTTAGTAGCATAATGGCTAGTAGCATAATGGCTGAACATTTTTTATCCTCGTTCCATACAACTGAATATAGCCTACCATCAAGGCAAGGTTTATATTCCCTTCGATAGCGCAAGTTCGCATAGTTGAATTCGTATTTTCTACGGTATACACCCTTTATATACACAAGTTGGGGGGTATTCGTATTTGCTGAGCTCCTGTTAAGCTGTTGTCTTTCAAAACACATAAACGTTAGCTAAATCATAAAAACCCAATCAGTTCTCTTTGCGCGCTCGTTAAGTTGCGTGGGCATGCATGTTTGACTTGCATCACTCATAGCCTATAACACCTCTAGTAGTTTACCGACGAGAATAATAAAGCAAGGGTACTACCTTGTTGTTGTCATTCAGGAGTATCTGCGACCCATTGCAAGTCTTTAACCTTTGGTCTGTACAAGAAGTTACACAAAAAAGTACATAAGTTCATAGACATGTTTAATTGTCGTATTGAAGTAATTAGTTGATCACAGAATAAGAGAGTCTCCGAAATCTCACTAGAAGAGCCCTATACAAAACGGTAAGTGATTTTTGCTTATGTCTACCCATGATTATAAAGTGATAATAGTGACGATTTTTCATGGATCATCATCGATAAAGTATAGCCCTTTAAATTTTAAGACGAATTAAGAGCAGTCAAAGTTTCGTCTGCCTGAGCCTCCAGTCCGTTTGTTACAGTGTTATAGTCGACGCCACAGCTGATACCCTCCGAAGCCGAGGCTAGCCTACCGTAGACTGCAATGCAAAAGCCCTGTCCTAAACTTTCTAGTAAGCTGTATTATAGGTTAACCTACATAATAAAGGTGTTGTCCGATAGGATGTGTTATAGCTTCCCTGACGAGTGGAAGAGGAGAAACCGTTTGCCACAATAGTCCAGGCCAGTAGCCAGACAAGGTACTGAAGGGTCTAGATAACTTTCAGGGAGGATAATTTTTCAGGGGGCGAGATATACTAAAATGCACTAAGGCAATGGTAATTTTTGATTTTCTAGGGAGTGAAAATTTTCAAGCCAGTAGCCCTCCCTGCCCCCTCCTTGGCTACGGGCTTCCAATAGTCCCGAATGTGCGGTTAACGCAATGGTTAGAGCAATGGTTACTTCAACGTCTGACCATTCAATACCCATTATCTCTATGACGTAGTCTACTTGCATTCGCACTTTTGTTGAATTTCTTATACGCCTAAAGAAGCCTGGAGGTGTGTAAGGGGCTGGAAAATACTCATAATTTAGTGAAATTTAAATTTTGGTTGGATGAAAGAGGAGAGTAGTCTTTGTTGTCCACATATTAGGATGGCAGTTTCCCGAATTGAAGTCTTCTTTTCCCTTATTTACCCTAAATTCGAAGTACATTTCATTAAAGCAAATTACAAAGCTTAAAGAAGACGCTAATGTTGCAGCAAGTTATAGTTAAAAGCCTGAGGTTGTTGAAAATATTCCTCTAAATATTAAAGAATTCTGAAATTCCTTTGAAAGTAGAAGCAGTGTTCCTAATGCTGTGGGCCTGGCCGGTAATAGACGGACGTTAGCAGTCCAATACAGCGCTCATGGTGACCTCTTGCAATACCCGGAAAAAGTTACTGTGCCAAAATGTTATCAGCCGGAGGACAGTAACAGAATTATTAACGTAAGACTTATTTTCTGAGGTAGAAATTTAAATAATGAACAAATTTGGATTTCACTCTGACACATCACAAGGGCTTATTTAATTGGAATAGGGCCTAGTCGTTTGTTTTATGAAGTTGAAAAAAAAACTTCAAAAATTTTTGGAAGGGGGGGCGGGCCCCCTGGGCCCCCTAAATCCGCCCCTGATTCATTCAGTATTAACTTTTCCTGGCGGAACGTGTCTTGTGTCGGAGAGGGCTGACATCTTTCAAGTCCCTTGGAAGAACATAGGCCTACCTTAAAGGAAAATATTGCATTTGTTTTACAGAAAATTTTCATATTTCTTAAACCAGTATTAATAGATACACAATGATAGACAATTCAAAATAAGGCAGTGTGGTAGCTTTTTTTAAAGGGGAATTTCATGATCCCAGACAGTTCCAATTCTCCCAACTATGCATCTTCTAGCTCCTCCCATAACTGTATGAAGCTCTTCCTTGTGCAGGAATAAACCTGTTTTATTGCTTTAGGCCATGTCCTGGTGAGCATACAAGGCTATAAAATGTAATAAAAGTACTCTCTCTGCCTTGTGTGGAATGTGAGCTACTCTGCATCTTTCAAATTTTCAAACTTTGATGTCAATCAAAGAGCAGTCACCAACTGAGAATTTTGATATACATACACTAAAAATATGCTTTGGGGTGATGACTGTCTGTCTTTAAAGAAATAAGACTCCGACAGGAAGAAATTCGGTTACTTGTTGCACAAAGGTAATTTGTTCACCCAAACTTTCAAAAATTCAAATGATGCACCATCCGTTACTCTTGTAATGCATAAAGTTTTTGACGAGATAAAGCTATTGCTAGAGTTTATTGGCGAGACTGAAAGGTTAAATGATGATTTAAGATATATTCTTTGTATGCCATTTTGGTACATTTTAAACGCAGTATTCCCCTTTAATTGATTTCAAAAATAGATCCATTTTGGGGCGGTTGAGACTTTTATTTCGACCTCTGTCTGGCTTAGTGCGTTGTGTCGTATCCACGCATCTACCCGAGAAAAAAAGTGCAGTCTATGAGTGGAGACTGCATTCGTTTGCTACATAAACCAGACTTTGAATGACACACACCGTATGCATTTGCAAAAATTTGGGGATCTTGACGACGAACCTGTTTTCTTAGTAAGATAAAGTAGGTGAATCGTCGAGACAACTGACCGCCGGTGGGGACCCCATTACTCTTATCTTCAAAAAAATAACGAATCCCCAACGGGGACCAGTGTTCCTCGGCAGAAGGTATGGTCCCTGACCCTCCTCCCGAGGTGACCCTGAATATTTTGACATCCTACATGCAACCCTCTAGGTTGCGGAAAATCACACTCAAACATTTTCACTTCATTTCTGCATATGAGAGCGTCTCCGGTATGAGGAAAACTTGATACCAGAAACGTCATACAATGCAGCCTGCAGGTAAACGGACTCTAAAACACAAATCGTTATTTCAATTCTGGGTAAAACATGCGTGCAGAGCCAGCAAGCCAATAGGCTATGAAAGAAAATTTGACATCCAATAATAGTGAGCTATCATTTTTCTATTGGCAACAATTTCTGGCTTTCTAACGGTTTCTCATTTTCCCTAACGGGGTGCTAAACGTCCCCAACGGGTTTAGCCTGTAGCCAGGTAGCCGCCCTGTCTTCCTTCTAAGAAGCATGTTGTCCTCTCGTGCAGTCCATACGAAAGACTTGGTGAGAAACACGCAGATATCTAGCATGGGGAAATTATTCTTCGGCCAGAGCTTCAGTGAGGCCTCGAAAAACCTTGAGTTAAAAAAAAAAAACCGAGGCAAAAGGTAGGAGGCACAGGCCTTAAAATTTGGCACTGAGGTCAGACGGGAGGCGAAGTCTGGCCTCGCGACCTCCAACACTGGTATGTTATCGCATGGATGGTGTAGTTTAGAAATATGCAGCCTAATTGCCATGTATGTTGAAGTGACTTGCTGTTGAAGCTTCTTTTCTATATAAGCAGGATTAGGCCAAGTAAAATAAATAACATATTTCCCGTCCCCGCCCATATCTTTTTTTTTGGGGGGGGGCGCATCCTTTTTTTTTATTTTTGAACAGCGAAAATCACGTTTTATATCAGCATCTTCTGGACTTTTCCACAAATTGCGGCGATATGCCTTATTGATACATAAAAAGGAACGACTGGACACCGCGACTAAAGTCTGTTTTTACCGAAACTTCACCGAGCAGCGCACAAATGTGATTTGATAACTACAAGACAAGTTTACTGTGTTCAATATACTCACTTACAGTTGTGCTTGCGACTTTTTTGTCTTCTTTTTCAGGCAGTTTGACACATGCGTAAAAAAGGGCAGTTTTGACACGTGCGTAAAAAAAAGGCCGCATCCTCCTTTTCTGAAAAATTCCGGAAGGAAAACATATTTTTTTTAGTTGGCCTAAAACAGATGAGATGATAAAATTGATTTTAATACAGATATATCTGACTATCAGGGCCGACGCTAGAGGGGGTGTGGGGGGTGTGACACCCCCCCCATCCACGCAGTCGGCAAAATCCTGCACTAGTCGGCAAAATGAAGGAAAGAGGGAAGTGCAAACGAAAGAAAGTTAGAGGGAAGAAGAAAGACGAAAAAAAAAAGAGAAAAAAGAGGAGAGAGAAGAGGGAGAGAGAAAGACCGAGCGAACAGAGAAAAGAACAGGGGAGGGAGGGAGGGACAAGACAGGGCAAGAGAAATGGGCTGGTGCAGACGGAAGACAGGAGATTGGAATGCATTTGCAGACAACGTTTATCACAATATTTTCAAAGCCCGTAACCAACACTTTTTGAAACTTAAAACATATTCTGTCGGCAAAAAGCTACGTAGGGATTTTCAGTATCATTGTATACTAATGGAGTTCATCGTTCATGTGGTATTCTGGCATTGAGTCGGTAAATCTGTGCACCGGTCTGAAAAATGAAGGAAACATGAGGAAAATAAGTGAAAGAAAGAGGACAATTTCTGTAATCAGAACCCAAAATTTTCGACGCGCTACGCGCGCAGTAATGTCACTCCAGGTTCTTTAGTAATTCCATTCCATTAGATAGCATAAGTCGTGTCAACCTTACCAAGTAATATGTAGGCAGGGTACACAGGTTATGTAGAGGTCGTTAATTTTATCCCATATCGCAAAGCCTAGTTGCTGTGGCGGTCAGTTGGTGTGCTACTCATGGAGCAAAGTTTGGCTATTTCATCGGGTAGTCCAGGTAGTTTCGACACAATGTAGGCCCCTATGTTGTCCCCGATACAGTCTACAACTCCTACAGTTTTTATGTTTCTCTTTTTGTTCTTAATAATATCGTGTTTTCTTCGTGTCAGCCTACCAAAAATTTTTGCGCCCTTTGCAATTTCACGATTCTGACTCAAAAGAACAGTATCAGTGCGCAACTCGGCTCTTGACATATTAAGTGATATAATGCAAAGTGTACGGTACTCTGCAATTGCATATGGGAAAGTTAGACTCCTTCATATCCCCTTCTCACCCCCTCGACATGCTGTCGGAACTTGGGGTCGCTGGCATGACCCTACCTCATGTCGGGAAAATTCTGTCGCCACCCATGGTCAGTTTACTTATTTTAGCTTTCAAAAGGGTAATTTCTGGGATAAAACCCAAAATTTTAGGTGTGCTTTGCCCACTCTTCCTCAGTTTCGTTACTAATAGCTAAATATAGAACAAAACTTTCCATCTTTTCAAGTAACTTAAGTAGAATTTATCGTTTTATGTAAATGCCGGGAATCTCATCTCATTTCGCTAAACTAAGTTAACGTTCTCTTGAGTCTGTCGTTCGGTATGGCTAGTGACTCGAAGAGGGAAGTACAATGTAAGTTGTGCCCGATAAGGTCCAACTGCTTGGACAGTTGACCTCAGGGGCGTACACAGGGGGAAGGACACTGGGCCATGTCCCCTCACGGATGCCAATTATTTTTTCAGTTCCTAAAAAAAAAACGTGTATGTTTTAACACAAGTTTTTCTTCCAAAGGTGGTGTATGTGGCACCAGATTGCATGTAAGGACACCTAATGTTTCAAAAATTTTCAGAGGGGAGGGGGACACCCCCTCCCCTTACATCCCTCCCCCAGGCCGGCGATCACACAACATATTGCATGCCTCCCCCCTTGAGAGAAATCCTTGGTACGCCATTGGTTGACCTATATAAGCTTTAAATAAGTACAGATTCTTTTTAGTGTAAGCTTACCCAAAAATTTCGCGAGCTTCGCGCGCTTTGCAATTTTACAGATTAGATTTCGGGAAAAACCTTAAATCGGGCGAACTATTTTCCTCTAGTATACAAAATGCAATAAATGCCCCGCAATGGCATGGTATAGTACACAGGTTTTCTTCAAATCTTCCCTTACCAACCCCTCGACGGTATCGGGGCTGTCGAGGCTCCGGTCGTTCCCCCTCGTCCGCCCCCCCCCCCCGTTGGGCAAATCCTGGCGCCACCCTGCTGGACCACGACCGGTTGGACTATCGGTTCTCAGCTCTAACTGCATCGCTTATCAGAACTTTCAGTCGGCATTTGTTTCTTCTCAGTCGGCAAATACGGCACCACCCACCCCCCCCCCCCATGATAAATGCTCCGGCGACGCCCCTGCTGACTATAGCCCTGTTACTGTCAAAGACTCAAAGGTTGAAAGGGTGCAAATGTAGGCATACAACTACTAAGGAGTAACTAACGGATATTAAATTGAATTGGCATAGGGCCTAGTCATAATGACATTATTCTTAAATAGCTTATGGTGATAGAATGTACTGTATAAGCAATCTCAACCAGACCTGTAGCCAGACTTGGGGAGCGGGGGGGGGGGGGGGCAAACCAATCTCGGGGCCACTAAGTATACGTTATTGCACAGGTCTTGCTATGCCCGCAGAGCAGGGGGCCAAGTCAAGGAACAGGGGCCTGGCCCCCAAATGCTCCCTGGTTACGGGCCTGATCTCAACTCTGTCCATGCTAATCCAAACTTAATTTTACAAAAGCTTTGTAACTCTGTCATTGCCACTGGCGGTTTTTGATGCTTCTGTTTGTTATGCTTGGACGGCGGGAATGCTACTAAGTTTGATTTAGATAAGACTGTAGGTTGGTTCTTTGGTTCCTTCATTGATAGCGTGGTAGATATAATGGAATATCTGCAGTATAAATTAGCACTATTCAAGCCCATAACAACTAGGTTGTACTTACGGGGAAAAATCACTTTCCACTCAAACGGAAATTGAAGTCGAATACGTAAAATTTTATTCATTTCATTTGTTTTCCCACTTCAAGTGCAGTAACAATTTCAACTTTACATGATCACAAAATAATGAGAAGAGAAAGGAAGTGAAATTTAGACCGAAGTTAAAGAGATACTTTTTCAAGAGTCCCCTCGACTCTCTGGCGAAGAGCCAAGGGGCGAACTAAACATTACTCCAGAAGTTCTGCTCTCCAAAGGAGCTACGTCCCCGAAAGGACGACAAATTTATATGACCATCCTCTTGACCTTCAGACCTTCAGTTACAGAGTTAGTTAGTTAGTTAGTTAGTTAGTTAGTTAGTTAGTTAGTTAGTTAGTTAGTTAGTTAGTTAGTTAGTTAGTTAGTTAGTTAGTTAGTTAGTTAGTTAGTTAGTTAGTTAGTTAGTTAGGTTGTTAGATGAGGTTTAACGTCCCAGTTTCCAACCAATTGGTTCAAGTCGAGACGACCACGGCCTTTTTTCCAGTTGTGGCTCACTGGCTTGTTGGTTAAGGGTGTTCTACTTGTAATTGGGATGACTGCATGCTTGGCAAATTATTCCAGGGAGTTGCTCTCATGGCCGTACGGGCGGGGGTGCTGGGGGCGGCCGTCCCCCCCCCCCCTAAATGTCAGAAATCTGACTAAATCGGGCAGATATTTTGTCTCAGTCGGGCGGAATATTGGGCAGTTAAATTAGGTCTGGAGTCGGGCAAAAATCACCGCCCTCCCTGGAAAAAATAGTCCCGTACGGCCATGGTTGCTATTTGTCTCCCTGATTATATACAAACTTTACAAAGTAAGAAATGCGTGAATACTTTCAACGTTCAGGAAATTGCCTGCCTAAGTGATATTTCATTAAAGTCATATGTGATTCGTAAACTTCAATAATTTAACACACTGTTTTTAACCCATTGAGAAATAATATTGTATGGTGGTTACTATCCTTATTTCGGGGAAGGATTTACCAAGCTAAGTTTCGATGTATGGTTTTCCCAATCGGAAATTGGCTGATGCATGCCTTGTGGAGAATATTGGCGGTAGATGAACTATACACCAATATCGGAGTATATGAGCACAACGGGAATCACTTGGCATGTTCAGATATGACAGTTTGCCGTGGACCATCCGTTGCTTGTGGGCCTGGCGGCCATTTTCCAAAATCGCGGCCATATCTAAGTTATCATGATGAGTTTTGAAAATAAAAGTTTGATAGAACCTCCCGTCAACACGTGTAAGGTGTCATATGAAAAAAAAAAAAACTTTTTATCAAACGATACCACACTTAAGAGGCTTAGTGGTGAATTCAATTTCATTTTTGTGACAAAAGTGTGATTTTTGACCATTTTTTCCGAAATACGAATTTCATCAATTTTACATACTTCCCCATATTTTAAAAAGCTTTCTCAGTGATAAACTGAAACTTTCCAGAAACTGTCGATATGTGCAGTGTGGGTAATATTGTGTGAAAAACAACAAGTTTATTGCTTTTAAAACAAGAAAGTTACAGTATTTCAAAGTTAACACTTTGAAAGTAGCGTAAGTTGCATTCTGTACATTACATAATATCTCTCCTTATTCTCATCTTGCATCAGCTTAGATAATACAACTGATTTAGGCCCGTGTACAAGAAGATTTGTCCACTTTGAGTTAAAAGCATAAAACTAAGAACAGTGATTCCAGTAGATGCTTGTGTCGATTTTCAGACATCTTGTACCTAGTCCAAAATGGCTGTCATAGGTCAATGCACTTTTGGACCATTTTCCCTTCATTTGCAGCATTTGATCCTTATTTCGGATAAGACAAGCTATGAGGATTGGTCAAATAGCACTACAGGTTAAAAAAAAACGTAGAACAAGTCCACTCTTTATCTATACACATAGCATCTATTCAAAAATGGTGACTAGGGGTTAATGCACTTTTTATCAATTCCATCATTTCTGTCTTTCCGATCAAGAAAGCATGGCCAGTCGATACATAGCACAATGGGATACATCTTCAGCAGGACTTAACTTGGTTAAGTACATACCGACTTTATTCCAAGATGGTGTCCAGATGTCAACTGACTTAACCATTACCCTGTTTCTCGGCATTACCCTATAGTGGTAGTAGTACTAGCCAAATAAAGTACATAACTTACTTCGATGGCTCTCAGATACTCTCCTACTGTTAGAAGGAAAATATTGGGCAATAAAATGATAATTGAACCTACACAAAAAACCTACAATCAAAATGAATTCCACTCTTTACTTATACATATTGCTTCTGTTCCAAAATAGCGGCTAGGAGTCGATGCACTTTTTACGATTCCCCTTCATTTGTATTTTTGTGTGAAAAGTTTCGACCAAAAAAGTAATGGCCACTCGTCACTTAGTAGTCTACAGCATATCTTAACTTTGCTGAAGCACATATTGTATCTATTCCAACATGGTTTTCAAAGGTCAAGTAACATTTACCCCATTTTCTCTGTATTAGCCCATAGTAGTGACTGGCCAAACCAAGTTGATAACTGACTTCAATGGCTCCCAACAATTTTCTTCTTGTAACTAGGGTAACCTATAAAATAAGGATAAAGCCTAAAGTCATTCCACTAATTTATTACACACATTGCCTCTGTTCCAAGATGGCGACTAGAGGTCAATGCACTTACTGACGTAATAATACAGGTCCTAATTTCCCAATTTTCAGAATCTCAAGTTCACTGTCTTAAAATGGATTTCTTTATCTAACTTTGTAAAGTTTGGGGTGTTGAATTGCAAATAGGTTTGTATCTGTCTCATTTGTATCATCTTAAGTCGCCATTTTGAATTTCAAAACGGTAGACACTTTTTTCATTTGGTACCAGTGAACTGGTGGATTCAGTAATACAAGTTGCTATGAGAGTTTGAACTATTTTGACCAACTTATCCACCACTTTTGAGGAAAATGAGCCTAAGTAGAAGAACAAATATTTCCAATGGATCCTGAGCGCCATTTTGGGTGACCAGAATGTATATTTTTGCTAGAAGTGGATGTACAGAAGGGAAAATCTTCGGTAAAACTAGAAATAACTTAAAAGGAAGGTTTCACTGTTTCATTTTCTTATCATGACTCCACAATATATTATATCTACAGTGGGCAAAAGTTCAAGCATGGGAAACAAGCTACTTAGCTTAATCGGCTGTCAAAACTTTCTAATAAAACAGCTTTGAAATATTTCGTTCAACTTTTGATGAATTTACTTCTTGGGCTGTAACGCCCCAGTCCTGAAATAAAATCGTTTTTAGTGGAGTCTGGATTGGCAGGGAATGGAAGATTCCAGAAGTGAAATTGGCCAGGAATCGGTTAACCAGACTGGGACTCGGAGCCGATTCTAAACTAGTCGATTCTTAAATGAAGCTAACCATATTGGTGATCATTTTTTATGTACAAATAGTCACAAAGTGGACTAGTTTACTGGGCAGCAGGGTGGGCAATTCTATGAAATTTGTTTCTAACAACGACTTCATTTTGTACTGTAAAATGGACATGGTAGGCTAACAAAACAAACACGGACTTAATGTATTTCGGGGGATCCGTCGTCATGTAAGCAACCAGCAATTATCGGACACATGTAGCATATTATATTGTATTTCAGACAGTAGACAGGTAGTTCAATTTTTACATTTTACTTTTTTAACAACTTCGTTATGGCTGTTTAAGGAGTTGACACGCCTCTCTGCACGGGCAGCGATCACGTAGGGCATGGAGACATGACCAAGTTCAATATTTTTAGTGGGGGTACATAATATCAAATGTCCCTCAATATTTAGAGGTATGCAGGAAAAATAAATGTTACACACATTTTCGATACGAATTATTGTGAAATTAGCCTGTTAATAGCAGCTGGGGAGAACTTTAGATCAGTAATATGTGTTCTGTCCTCTGGAATGCACCAAATCGCTTAACTTCCATGGGCGAAGCCCTTGGACCCCAACAGGGGACCTGTGGAAGTCCCCTGTATCCCTGTGTTCACTCAAGTAGGTGTCCTCCAATAATTTTAACAGATCGCCGCCCCTGCCTCCCAGTAGGACATGTGACAGCGCAATAGCCTACTTTATCTCATCAAACTAAGTAAAACACCAAATTCTTACTTCCAGATCTGGACGAGTACGGTGCCTAATTTGGCAAAATGACTTTGCTTTTACAAAAGTTTTTAAGGCAAAGGAGTTGAAAAAGCACCAAGACTGATACAAGGCAACACCTATACAAAATCGCGTATAATTTTACTTTGGAGCATAGCAGTCAATACAGCTAAGGCGACAAAATTCCATGTATCCATTTTAATGAATGACGTATTGTTTACCTTAATGTTAATATTAATAGAGACACGAATACTTAAAGAGTGACAACCCGAACTTTGTACCCTGTCATCATACAGATGGATGGATAGCTGATAACCAGATAACACATTTATTATCAAAGTAAGTGATAAACAAGTGTGTTTTTGACTACCTTGTTACAAGAAAACTGTTCATATGGTTTCGAAGAATGAGGTCACAACGGAGGGTGCCTTTTCACAATCTTGGTTGTGTAAGGAATCGGGGGATGTATGGAAGAAAAAAAAAACGCACTCAGACTACAGAGTATGGAAAATACATGTGATTTGTGACAGGCTATAAGACAATTTTTATACCACAAAGACCCTACTACGTTGCACGTACTGTTTTGTTTAAGATATAAATCACAGGTTTGTACCCTAGGTACGCTTCCGTTTGATCTAAAAAGCCATAAGTTGAATATCTCAGATAACATTTTTGGCGTGCGTTGTAAGTACAGCGGTGTCATTGTTTATCGCCAGATTTTCAAATTGTGCGTGTGTAGTAGCAACATGCTTAAAGGCTTATTATCATGTAGCAATAGTGACTAGTCACTTCGGTACCCGGTGCAGTATACATGACTTCCGGTGTTCATTCTTATTACGTGCAATATTACGCCAAATCAAGGATTTTGACCTCATGTGACCCCTGATTATACCTTCAAATGACCTTCAAATGAACTTCAGTTTCCCCGGTGTTTTATGATGATTACATGAATCAAGTTTGGCTACAACTCGATTCCATTTTATAAGCATGCTAAAAATTAAGATGTTTCATCAATAACGTTGTGTCCACTTAACATAACAGAAAATCGCCAAAGCGGAACGTTCCCTCTTCTTTGCACATTTCAACAAAGAAATTCCACAACATCTTTATAATTAAGGCCTGTTCAATTAAATAAATAAAAAAAAAAAACAAGTAAATTTCATTTTCTCAGCGAAATACAACAAATAAGCTAATCTCTCCTTTCTATCTGTTCTAAAATATTACAATCACATCACATTGACACCACAAAGGTAAACTGTACGTTTTCTGAACATCTAAAACGTAGGTTAGTCCTTTAACTTAACATTAGTATTAACCCAATAATACGTGCCACAAAGACGCTAAAATCTACAGACTCTGTCGCCTCAAAAGTGTTAACAGCCTAAATAAAACATTTTAAATCTTCATCTTCCGACTACGAGAACATCACGTTACGAGGACAAAGGTCACATTTTTGTGTATGAACTTAGCACCGACAATAGTAGCATCTGTAACTAAAAAAATATAGCCAAGGTCTTAAAGCATAGCCGAAGGTACCGCCTCTTCATGTAAGCTACCTATATGGTTCCTCTCGTTAGACATGTTTCTACAGTACGTCCTCCCCTGCCCTGGGCGACAAAAGAAGTTCCTTCCCCCCCCCCCCGTGCCAAGGACTCACTACTCAAGGAACTTCACTGCCAAATAGCATGATGGGGCCCGAATTTGACTGACTTAAGGAATGATTTGATTGCCGATATTGTTTTACGAATGCTTTTTGCTTGCCGCGTTGTATCACAGAAACAATATGTTGCTGTGGAATTCATTACTCCACGTGAAGAAAACATGCATAAATGGGCCAAAATTCGACTCGTTTCAGCATGTTGCTGACCTCGTGTTTGGACCTTCCGTATTAGTCCCATCGAATCTGTATGTGTTTTCATGCAGGTTTCTGCAAGTGAGCTTGTTGATTTTCTCACTAAAGATGTGGGAAGGCGTCGATTTGGCTAAAAATTGCAAAACATTTGCAAGAAGGAAAATTTTTCACCTTTGCACACAATACAGAATTTAATTAACTAAGTCGAACTTTGCGTGATGGAACCCTAAGTAGGGACAAAATTGACCTGGAACTACAGCATATCTGCATGAACAGATCTAGGCTATACTTTCTCCTAAAATATGGCAAAACCACTACCATTTCGGTTAAAAAGTATAGAAAACATAGTTGGTGCATATATGTATTTTTAGATGTGCGTTACCAGGTTACCTTAAGAAAGCGAACTAACAAAGATGCAAAATCTGAAACAGTTTAAAAGTGTATTTCAATTACATCACAGTCCAGTCTGTACATCATACATGTAGCAAAGATTTTTAAACAACATACACATTGGTCACAAATTTTCCCAAACATCAAGCCTAGGTATTTGTGGTTTTGAAGGGGTTTCATTTTCAACATCTGTTTGACCGAAACGAGCTCTCTGTCTGTAAACCTTCCAAAATGGCATTACGCTGATTACCAAACACTTGAAATTAATTTCAAATTGTGGGATATGTATTACATATATGTTATTTTTATTTATTGTTATTTAGGTCGCTGGCCTAGTCAACAGGTTTCTGTTTTTCTCTGAGTGTCCTTCAAATGATTTCATATTTTGTTATGTATATCAATGTTGTTTTATGTACTTTTGAAATCATTTGTGAAATAAATTTGAATTGAATTGAATATTTTCTATGCAGGTAATCGTGCATCGCATTAGTATTTTGGTAACGTCTGAACGTGCGGTTGTGAAGGTGCGTCAATCTAGGCCCACGAGGGAGGTTTTTTTTTCCTTTCGTAGGATGGAAATGAAAGAATCATGCTAAATGATAGACGAATCAGCTTCTTGGAAATTGGCCACACCCCTAATTCCAAAATAACAGCTTTTCGACTAATTTTTTGTAATTCTGACGCCGGATTATGAAAGAACAGCTTAAGTAACCCTTGTCCACGTAACCCTAACCTTAGGTTCAACCCTTACCATGATTTTGAAACAAAAACCGATTTTCCATCGTCATCCTACGAAAATAAATAAATAAAAAAAAAAAAACTAGTGGCCCGCGCCAGTATGTGTTGTGCTTAAGCAGTCATGTTGACAGATGAAATATACAGAGGGTTATGTATTTGATCCACCGTGCCACATGTATTCACATGTCTGCATGTAGTACTGCGTTGTACTCCACAGAGTGGTCAGTTGGTATATACGTATACAATTTGCGCATATCTCCAAAATGGCTACTTTCTGTGTTGCTATTAGAAGCGTGAAGAATGTGAAATGAACATATAATTTTCATTGTAGGCCTATGTTTCTTTCATACCAACAGACAAAACAAAATATGTAGTGCATGTGGCTCACTCACTGATGAATATATTCCACAGAACATTGGCATTGGTCAATAGCGCACAAACACTGACGAGGACTAGATGCTGTTAATATGAAAATGAGTGATTGTTTATTTTTAAGACCGAAAATCTTGCCTGATTGTGAAGCTGGGTCGATTAGCAATTCCGTTTTCTGTTTTCAGTACAGAGATGGGTTACTTTTCTTTCACGAGTAAGCGTCAAAGAAAGTTATATATATACTTGTGTATAATATATGTATATATATATATATATATATACATATATATATATACATAAATATATATATATACATATATATATACATATATATATATATATAGGTCGAAGAGTAAGTAACTGATTCGATCTGAATTAAATTCAACCCAAGTACTGGCATAGCCTTTTGAACAAGGGAAGAATGAAAGAAGAAACCAGAAGGAAAATTGAGCCACGCGGGTTTGAACCCGGGACGGTCGCTGTCCGGGCGACTGTCTTAACCACTGCACCACCGTGACTAACGTGATTCTCGGCTTGAACCAAGGTACAAATACCGCACGCTACAATTTTCCCTCCTTGTTACCACACAAAGTGTGTAAATCCCGAAACGGGTAAATTAGATAGGTCAAACGTGGTAAGATATATATATATATATATAATATATATATATATGATATATATATATATATATATATATATAATATATATATATATATATATATATATATATATATATATATATATATATATATATATATATATATATATATATATATATATATTATATATATATATATATGGTGACCCGGTGACCCGGAATTCCCAACCTAACCATTCGAGTAATTTCATGAACCTTTCTGATTACACTCTCTCTAAACACGAAGAGGACGTTCTTCAAAATTCACTGCCCTTCCCGCCCTTTAGACCAGGTAGGTCTATGTCACGACTTCTCTGACTGTGTCCGCCGTATCCGACTAAAGGAATATTTTAATGAGGATCCGCCATCACAGGCACCCACCAGTCTCCCCACTCATAAAAGATCAGAGTGGACACCGCCGGAAGGCCGCAACTATTATATCGATAAGTTTGCTAAGACGGCAAGATCTCATCTGGACTCTTTTTGGTCCGAGCAAAGTAAACAGAAAACACACGTGAACCTCCCCTCGGCTCAAACACAGGCCATTAAGAAGTTGCGAAGGAATACCGACCGGCAGACAAGGGAGGAGCCACAACTATTCTCAATACGGCTGATTATATAAAGGTAGCTGAACAACAACTTAGCAATTGTCACTTCTATAAATTATTGCAGGATGATCCCTCTGGCTCCTTCCAAAGTAAACAGGTAAAGTAGGAACTTTGTGCAATCAGTTTTCCGAGAATGGAGCTGCCACCGTTAAGGAACTTATACCCAGGAACCCCAGATTAGGTATATTTTATACTTTACCTAAAATCCATAAGTTACCCCAATTACTTGCCACTCATTTACCCCCTAACTTTGCCCATTTGGATCAAGGAAATTTGTCTAGGGAACGTATTCGCACCTTAGCCATGGAGCATAAAATTTTACCCCTTGGCAGACCTATTATTTCGTCAATAGGGACCCTTACAGAGAACTTATCCGGGTATGTTGGTTCTATACTGAACCCACTCCTCAAACATATACCCAGTTATGTTCAGGATACCACCCATTTTCTAAGACTTATTAATTCTATACATGACCTTCCCCAAGACTTTTTTCTGGTGACTATGGACGTGTCATCCCTTTACACCAATATCCCCCAGGATGAAGGTATTCAAGCCTGTCAGGAATTCCTTCGGGAACTCGCTGTGGATCCCCAGCTGGTAGGTGACATGGGTCCCATTTTAAGTTTCGTTTTAAATAATAACTATTTTTCCTTTAATAGTAAGTTTTATTTACACTGCCATGGGTACCAAGATGGCACCTAGTTTTGCCAACATTTTTATGCACAAACTTGAACAGGACTTGTTATCCACTTTTTCGTTTAAGCCACTACAGTATTGCCGTTACGTATGATATTTTCTTCATTTGGACCCACGGTATTGATGCATTTTATCAATTTAAAATACATGCTAATAATTTTCACCACTCTATTAAGTTCACTTTTCAAAAATCATTTACTGAAATAGCTTTCCTTGACGTTCTTGTCAAACGTGTTTGCAATGATCTTTCAACCTCAGTCTATTACAAACCTACTGATACGCACATGTATCTCAATTACAACAGCTTTCATCCTAAAAGTATTAAACATTCTATTGTATTTAGTCAATGTTTAAGGATTAAACGTATCTGTTCGGACCCTAATGATTTTGACAAGCAGATCTCCCAGCTCACTGGCTATTTCCTCTCAGCTGGTTACCCCCTTCCCGTTATTAGGAAACAGATTAATACAGCTAGGAAACGTAGTCGTTCAGAACTTCTAGAGTATCGGATTGATTGATTGATTGATTGATTGATTGATTTTATTTGGTACAAAATAAAACAATAAACACAAACAAAAGCAGAGACATTCAGAAAGGCATACTACAGGCAAACAGACGAGAGTAATACATAAAAAACAAGAAAAAGGAGTTACAAAACAGAGTACCAGGGATAACCCAAAAAGCTTACGAAAAGCTTATTTCCATTGGGGTCCCTAAAGACGGAACAAGGAACACTTACACAAGGAATGGAAAATTAACAGAAATAATGCACTGGATGAAAGACGCCGGCACTCGAGTCAGTAAAAAATGAATTAGAGACATTGCTCCGCTAAAAGTGATTTGTTGGCAAGATAGTTCTTAACGTACAGTTTAAAACTTGAAACATTTTTAATTTGCTTTGCCGCATTAGGAAGGGAGTTCCAAAGTTCAATACCTGTAAAGAAAAAGGTACGATCAGAGGATCCTTTTATTCTAGGAACAAGAAAGTTGAATGGGCTACCCCTGGTACTGTGCTGATGAATATTATTCAATCTGGTAAAATTTGATTTAAGATACTCGGGACAGGTGCCATTAAAAATCTTAAAAACCAAGTTAAGTTTAAGTTGTTGCACCCTGTCGCATACAGATAAAAAACCGACTTTGTTTAATTCACTTTGCCCGATATGGGTGCGTGGACCCATATCTAAAATAAACCTAACAATCTTGTTTTGCATAATTTGAAGCTTATTTTTATACTGCTTGGAGAGAGCAGAGAACCAGGAGGAACAAGAATAATCAAAATAACACTGTATAAGAGCAGTACACAAGATCTTACGAGTACGACTGTTCAGAGAGGGTGACTGCCTATATAAAAATTTTAAACGTGCCCCTGCTTTTCTAAGAATATCACGGGCAATAAACTCACCCGAAAGGGTCTTATCCAGTACTATTCCTAGGTATTTAACTGAATTGGAGGACTTAATAAAATCACCGTTACAAGAGACACAGAGGGGCCTGGATTTCTTTAACATAACTTTCGATCCAAAGAGAATGGATTCAGTCTTGCCCAGGTGAAGCGATAGTCTGTTGTCAACCAACCATTCTCTACAAGACTCTAATTCCTTACTTAAACAATTACTGATGTTCTGAACATCATTATCAGAGACAATCAAAGCACTGTCGTCAGCATATAGAAGGAGTTTGCAGTTTACACTAATTGGCATATCATTAATATAACAAAGAAACAAAAGGGGTCCGAGAATACTACCCTGGGGTACCCCGCAGGTTACAGTAGTAGGGTCAGAATTAACACCATTAACATTTACAATCTGACTTCTATCTCCCAAATAGGATACAAACCAGTCAACGGAGGAGAAACCCATAGCCTCGAGTTTTTTACAAAGTATATGATGGTCAACTGTATCAAAGGCCTTTTGTAGGTCTATCAGAACCATCCCGGTATAGTTACCAACCGAGGATCAAAACCCCCACCTCCCGTATTCCCTTTGTCACTAGCTACCACCCTACTATTAAAAGACTGATCGGTATCCCTAAAAATGACTTTGAATTTTTAAAGGAAGATAATTCCCTTGTCACTACTTTTAACCAGCCTCCCATTTTAGCCTTTCGCCAACCCCCTAATCTGAAAACGTTACTTACTTCTTCAAGACTCCCGGTAGATAGCAGTCCTGGTGTAGGTAACACTGGCTGTAAGAAACCCAGATGTCAGATTTGCTTCCACATCACTTTGGGACCCAAAGTCTTTATTCCCAATGTCACTTGGCCCATTAAGCCCCCTGCCCTAACGTGCGATTCTAGTAATGTAGTTTACATTTTTTATTGTACTATTTGTAATTCTGGTAATTATGTAGGAGAAAAAGGTACTGCTTTTCGTTTAAGATTCAATAATCATAAAAACATCTATACGGGATAAACTGCCCGGTTTCCCAGTGGCGAAACATTTTAACCTTCCTAACCATTCACTTGAGAATTTAAAATGCATTCTTGTAGGTTCTAATTTCAGTTCTTCAGCATTGCGTAAACGTAAAGAAATAGAATGGATTTTAAGAATTAATTCCTTTGTTCAAGGTATCAACAAAGATTTAGGAGTTCTCACTCCGTATCAGTTCTGCAAGGCCTGACTGACCTCTTATCATGGGTCAACCAGCGCCCTTAATCCCCCAGGTGGATTAGTTTTACTTAACTTTTCTCAATGCGCCTTTATTTGCAGCTTTTACAGCTCTCTGGACAGTTGTCTCAAAGCACATCTTACTGTACATTCTGGTTTTTACCATTTATTTCTGCTTTCTTTTATATCCTAGTAGTTATTTACGCCTTTTGTGCTCTTTGAATGCTACACTGGTTGCAGCCCATTTTTTATAATACTGCTTCTGCACTTCTCGACAGCGTCTGTATTTTTATCTGTTTGTCAGTCTAGTAGTTGCAGATGAAGGTCCTAGGTAGGACCGAAAATTTCAACGATAAATTTCTTTTTAATGTATTCCTACTGTATCAACTATGCTTTGTGTTCTGTTTGTTTACCTGTTATTTATCGGAATACACGTGGACCATATTTCTATTATATATATATATATATATATATATATATATATATACGCACTAAATCTGAGTGGCAGCCTAGTATTCGTGATCCGGTGCTTGAGTCCTTTATAAAAGCAGTGAACAATGACGTTAATTCCTTTAAACATCGTAGCAAACAAAAGACCAATCTAAGGCAACAGGAGAGGGAAGCGCTGGAATCTCTGAGGCACAGAACTGATATCATTATTAAGCCTGCGGACAAAGGGTCGGCGGTGGTCGTCATGGAGAGATCTGATTATCTGGGAGAATGTTACCGTCAACTGGCTGATCAAACTTTCTACAGGAAGCTGGACGGGGATCCAACTCAGGGGGTTGTCAATGACATTGAGAGACTGGTGCAGGGTCTATTCCATGAACGCCTCATTACAAGTGATTTGCGTGATTTCCTTATTCCAAAGGATTCACGCCCTGGTAGATTTTATATTCTGCCTAAGTTGCATAAAGTGGGCAATCCCGGTCGACCTGTCATTTCTTGCTGTTGTCATCCTACAGAAAATATATCTATTTACCTTGACTTTTTCTTACAACCCATTGCCCAATCTGTACCTTCTTACATTAAGGACACTACGGATTTTTTGAACAAAATTGGGTCTTTAAGGGGGCTACCCCTTGATTGTTTTTTAGTTACTCTCGATGTCAAGGCATTGTATACTTCTATACCCCACAAGGAAGGTATCCAGGCGGTTGCAGAGGCCCTAGGCTGCCGTACCCAGGATTCCCCTTCCGCTGGGATGCTGGTCCGTTTACTTAAGCTTACGCTTACCTCAAATGTATTTACCTTTAATCAAGAGTTTTTCCTACAGGTTTCTGGTACCGCTATTGGAGCTAAATTCGCCCCTTCCTATGCCATTATATTTATGGATTGGCTCGAGAGGCGTCTCCTGGCAAGTGCGGCCTGCCAGCCTCTTGTGTGGTATCGATACATTGATGACATATTTATGATTTGGCCGCATAGTAAGGGTGACCTTGATAACTTCATTACTCATGCTAATCAAATACACCCTCACATTAAGTTCACGAGTGAGGAGTCTCAAGTTGAAATAAATTTTCTGGATGTCAAGGTCAGCCTCGCTAATGGCCAGAAAATTGTCACTGATTTGTATACAAACCATCTGACTCCCACATGTATCTGCATCCTAGGAGCTGCCATCCTAAACATTTTACCAGAAATATCCCATATAGCCAGGCCCTCCGACTCCGTAGAATTTGCTCTGAGGATGAGTCGTTTAAACGGAGATGTGACCAGCTGGCCAATCATTTTGCCAAGAGGGGCTATAACCCTAGGGTGGTAGGGGATGGTATACGGAAAGCCCGTGGTGTTGCTAGAATTGACGCCATCAGATATACTAAGAGGGTTAATTCTGATAGGGTTCCTCTTGTGACCACTTATCACCCTCACCTGCCACCTCTTAATCATATTCTTCGTAAACACTGGCCTATTATTCAGTCCCATGGTAGGCTGAAGAAGATTTTCCCAAGACCTCCTGTTATTTCCTTCAGGCGCCCTCCTAGTTTGAGGGATATCCTAGTTCGCGCTGCGGTCCCGCGCACCTGTGATGACGTCGGTACTGTTATTCCTGGGGAGATAGGTTGCACTAAGTGTAGTAATGTTTCTTGCAAAACGTGTAAGCATGTTATTGCTACTACAACATTTACCAGTCATGTTACGGGTGTTACTTTTGACATCCGCCGTCCTACTAGCTGTAGGTCGGTGAATGCTATTTATCTTATACAATGTGGTAAATGTGGTATCCAATATGTGGGTGAGACTGGTAACGAGATTAGGCAGAGGATGAACAACCACCGTTCTAATATCAAGCACTCGGTGAGACATGGGGATAAACCTGTGGCGGTTCACTTCTCCACCAATGACCACACGGTTGACGACCTCAGACTTATTGTCATTGATCATCTGGGTTCTGGGTCCAAGTTTCGCCGCCTGTATAAGGAGCGTTTCTGGATAGAAACCCTGTGTACTGACCGCCCTTCTGGTCTCAATATTCCGAGTAGGTGATTTTGTTCGTCCTCTGCTGCCCTCTCTCTATTTGTCGTCATTTTTATTTTGTACAGCCTTGATGAAGGACCCGTGGAGGGCCCGAAAGCTTGGCAGGGTAGTTTGTGTTAATAATGCTTCTTTCTATATATATATATATATATATATATATATATATATATATATATGTATACGTACGTAGTAGTTTACAACTTTACCATTCTCCATATTTTAACTATACTGTATCAGCATGTTCGTCATTTCTACTATGGCCTGCATAGCTGGTGATGTGTTTTAAATTACTATCACCCTAACTTTTTTAACGACAGCCTGGAAGGTGCTTGCTGTCCACCGCTCTGCAGCGTAGGCTGCTAGCCTAAGGACGAAGGCTACCTTTCCTACTAGAAATCGATTTTAAAGAAGAAAAACATTGCCACATGGCGTATCAATTCCTTGTTCTTGCGGAAGTGACGCCTTTATTAAAGTCCCCGTTGGTCCAATGGGGGTTGGGGCGTAAGTGATCCAGGAATCGTCGTACCAGAACGGCAACGGCAGCAGTGCGAGCCTAGGCTGTCCCTTGTTTCAAGCGACAACTATGGTAACCCCAACTGGAATTTTCATTCGGAAGACATACTAAATCATGTAAGAGAAGGCAATATTCTATATGATACAGCGGTGTTAAACAACTGTCTACTGAAATCAGTGAAAAGTGGTAATTTTTCATACAAGAATGATGAGCACAACTCACAGTACTTACAAAAAAGTCTTAACCAGTAGATTCCTCGTCAGATTTTCCCTTTCCAAGCGGGTGCCCGTGCAGGTGGTGTCAGGATTTTCCCGACAGGGGAGGGGGCAGCGACCCGAAGCTCCGAGGATGATGGGTTGCAAGAACGATGTCGATAGAGGTGAGGAAGGGACTAGAAGAAACCTTTGTTCTACGCCATTCCATTGAAGGCATACTTTGCATACTATGCGGATATACTTGAAGCCCCGCGTGCGAGCAGATTTGATCTTTTCCCGAAAAATCTAGCGAAATTGTTTAGGTATACATAATAGAATCCATACTCATCCAAAGCCAAAATAGATCTTACTGTCGGAGTGGTTGACCCCTGTAAGGGCGGTTGATCCCAGTGGCGCCGGCACGGGGGCATGGGGGGAACGTTCCCCCAGTCGATTTCAGATCCTTTTTTGAAAATTTTAAAATGATCCCAAAAGGTGTTTAAGCTATAGATTTCTATAGGGGGTAGGGTGATGTGTGTTTTCGACCGAGTGATGGATCTATTGTAAACATTTTCTATCACAAATGGTTCTCAAACTATCAGAATTATCGCAAATCCTTCGCAAACTATAAAAATTTTCGCGCGCTCCGCGCGCTGTAAACCTTACCTCAGTATTTCCTTATTATCAATAACTGAATAATATCTGGTAGCAACTCCCGCAGAAGCACAGCAACAAAAAGTTTCAAGCTGTTTACGAATTCTCAGGAAAAAGAATGGCTTTGTGATTGGCAAATAGGTTTGTTAGGGAATTGAAAGTGTCTCGATGCAGAGCATGAATGCAGGTTTTGTTATGGTTATCTTATTAAATGAAAAATTTCCGCGCGCTTCGCGCGCATTGGTCGCGGTTTGCAATCCATCTCATGACCATTTTTAAGGTTATAGCACATGCAACTATTCTGATCACAACACTTTTCCGAAAAACAGAATTACATCTCTAAACTCTGTAGGGGCCTGTGGGATCTTTCAATCTAATTTGTAGCATGATGTGGAAGGTTGAAAGTACGTCAGTACGTAGTTCCGTTATACATTTTTCAAAAAGTTTTACCGAGCGCTTCGCGCACAGCCATTACCGGCAAAGGGCTTGTTCTGCGGGAAACGCTGAAACCACCAAACTCTATAGCGCGAGGAGTGCGCCGACGATTTTGGGTATTTATTGAAAAGACTGTCCTACTGAAAGCAAAAACAAGCAATCCGTCGGGGCGAGTGGTCGCCATCGGGGACTACATACTTTATCGTAACAACTAAGGCTCCCCGACGGAGTTTGAAAAATATCTCGACTGGAAGAGAAAACCTAACCCCCCTCCCCCACACCTGGCTACACACTTATACCCAAGTCAAAAAGGACCCCCAGATGGATTTCCACTGTGGTTCACATCAGAAGGTAATCCAGTGTTCAACAAATCTGGTATATAGGGAACTTACGTTGTACGAGTGAAGGCCGAACCTGTGAGCGCTAAAGGCGCGAAGTCTCGATGGAGGGACGGGTTCTTCACATGGCCGTACGGGCCGGGGTGCGGGGGGCGGCCGCCCCCAAATGTCAGAAACATGACTAAATCGGGCAGATATTTTGTCTCAGTCGGGGGGAAAATTGGGCAGTTATATTAGGTATGGAATCGGGTAAAAATCACCGCCCTCTCTAAGAAAGACAACCCCGTACGGCCATGGTTCTGCAGGTGCTTCTCAGAAAACATTGAAACTGCACTCTAAAAGATGCCGTTTCCTGACATGCAGCAATCACGATGGTTTACACAAAGACGCGTTGCTTAAGTCGTGCATGATGCAGAAAGACGTCTCCTGGAAATTTAGGAACTTAGCTATAGTTTGAAGTGATCATGTATGCGTCAAGACCATAGCCATAGCTCCTTTAAAAACTCGACGTTTCGGAAGGGTGTCCTTCCTTTCTCAAGAGGCAATGGCTTAACCAGTTGGACTTTTAGTGTATTCTTTTAGACGGTTGTATATAGTTGTTAGGCACAGTGGCGTCGCCAAGGGGGGGGCAGGGGGCTGGGGCACGTGCCCCCCTGGAAAACCTTGTGCCCCCCGTGTGCCCCCCCCCCCAACTGAGATTTGAGATTTTGAAAAATATAGATCTCCTGTAAGTTCTGTAGTCAGAATATTTGACTACCATGTTTCATATGATTTGATTCTTCTTAGGACAAGAAAAGGCAGCAATTTGTATTTTTTCGAATAAAAAATCGCCCATCTCATAAAACACATGGTGTTCTCTGTGTCGGAGGCTGAGCATCGGTCTTGGTAATCTATTCATAATCCTTGCCGCCTCAACAGGTGTGAATATACGTCATGATAAAGTGTAGCGGAAATGTCTGCCTCGCGAATTCATTGACCAAAACAGTGAATGGTGTTGTTTCGTACGTGTCATGGAACTTGCCATTGCGAATTGTAATGCAAGCTCAGTGCCAGCAATGAGACTTTTCTGCATTTTCTTCTTCGAAAAAATAATTCCAATAAATTTTAAAAGGGAAATTATGATACAAAATTCTATGATCCCTTTAATCCCGTTAAGACTCCAATCACTCGGTTTGTGGATCATGAAAATTTCACGTTAATTGAAAAGTCCACAATGGAACGAATATTTGATCGTTGATTCGGCAATTACACATGCACGTTTTTCACTTTCATGAGAATTTCTCAATCCATGCATAATTTTTTTTTTAGTTCCTAAAAATTCGTTATTTTTTGACACAAATTTTACTTCAAAAAGGTAGCGTATGTGGCACCAGATTGCATCTAAGGACACCTAATTTTTCAAAAATTTTCAAAGGGGGAGGGGGACACCCCCTCCCCTTACACCCCTCCCCCAGCCTGAGGCCGGCGTTTACACAACATACTGCATACGCCACTATCTATTTGTGTCCCCTCATCGAACTGTTGTGCCCCCAGAATGAAAAGCCTGGTGACGCCACTGGTTAGGCAGCGGGGAATAAGAGGAGATTTGTGAGACAAAGCTGCCGTTTCAAAATAAGTTGGGGGGAGGGGGACCACACTCAGAGTTTTGTTTGCAGTGGAAAATGAAACAGTCGCACATATAAATTTCTTCAGTCCAAGATTTAACTAAATCCTTTTTAGATGTTACACTGTACGATACTCATCCCTCTAAGTAAACAAGAAAGTAGCCTACAGCTAGGCGCAAAGTGCCCGCTTACTTCGTTAGTCTAGTCATCAGTGGACTCAAAACCACTTCATTGGTTACTTTGTTTCGTAAACCATTGGTTGTAGACCTGTTTTAATTTGGATTTCTGGTTTTATTGCTTCAGATCATACACACTCTATGCTTCAGAAGATACAGGTCCAAAGTACTTGCTGTAAACTATAACTACTAGGCTATGTCCTACATATGAATAAAACTTAGTCCCATATGTTGATTGTATGGACTGCTATTTAACTTCCAGCATTTCATTTGCAGTTTCAGATTCACCATGGCGTCACAGCTTACCGAAGTGGTAGCGGTGCTGTCTGTATTTATCTCCGTTTCGTCTGCACTGCCCTCTATTGAACTTGTCTACCACAACTACAATGACCTCACTTCAGCTTTGGAAGATTTAAATTCAGCCTATCCTGCTATGACACACCTTTACAGCATTGGTGAAAGCGGTGAAGGTAAGATTAACAAGATGCACTCTGTTGTTGCATGTAACACTTACAAGAGACACGGACATATTTTTAATTGAAACTTTTGTTGGGTAATGTGCTTCCAAAATGCTTATACTTTTATTTACTACTTGCAACTGACTGAAAAGAGTAAATACATTTGTAAGCTTTCAATATGGCCTAAGAAATTTAACTTAAAAAATGATTGCATATTCAGTAAGTGTTTAGTGACATGTTTTGAACACACTGTTCATCGACTCCAAAATAATTTTCGTGTCTTTCCTATTTTTGGGATTGTGACATTGTATATTGTAAATAATTGTGCATGAGCACTCTAAAAATGACTAAACGATTTTGTTCTGATAAAGGTCGTTCTCTGTGGGTACTTGCTATAGCGGGAGACACACCGAATGAACACAAACGATTGAGGCCTGAGGTCAAATATGTCGGAAATATGCATGGAAACGAGGTAAAATTATTTTTACTTAATTCATATATATCGTCACCAGTCTACTAGAGATAAAACTGAAAGCGGACATCACAATATTGTCGAAGTGGTCTTGTCATAGGAACTGATCTAGAAAGATATTTTATATTTAATTCGTAAATATGTTTCCTTTTTGGTTCCCTTCCTGATCTTTACAGGCGTTTGACAATCATTAATTCGTTTCACTTTAGTATGCATGAAAAATAGCATTGACAGTATACTTTTGCCAAAGTCCCCTCGACTGTCTGACGAAGAGCTGAAGGCCCGGGTTCGATTCCCAGGTCGAGTCATACCAAAGACTCTAAAAATGGAACCTACTGCCGTTGTGCGTGATGCTCCGCATAAGCAATGGAGTAGGGAAAACAAACCAGTGAGCCACAACTGGAAAAAAGGCCGTGGCCGGCTCGACTTGAACCAATAGGTTGGAAACTGGGACGTTAAACCTCATCTAACTAACTAACTAACTAACTAACTAACTAACTAACTAACTGACGAAGAGCTGAAGGGCGAAATCAAATGTTACTCCTGAAAGAGTTCTTCTCCTTAAAGGAACTACATCCCCCAACAGACCTCCTGGGTCTGTCATGCGTGGTCCCGTTCTAGACTGTGTCTGAAAAGAACATGCACACAACATCTTAGCCGAGAAGCGATCGCTTTATGGAAAGCTCTGAGCAATGGTAATTACAGTAAGGCATGACAGGGACTGCAGAGCCAATTTTGAAGTGTGTGTGTGTGTGGGGGGGGGGGGGTTAATCCTCGAAGCGACCCAAACCCAGTTCCTTTTAGGTGTACCAGTTCCCAGTTTAAGGCGGCCCAAAATGCCCACGGCAGAAAAAGTCTTAAAGCCCTCGTAGCCCCCCTCCCCCGTCACCACGGTCCTTGACGAGACATGCATGAATAAAGTACAAAGTGTGGACAGACTGGGAGACAAACCTTGAAAAGAGTGACATTTTTCCTAGCTTTATTTTATTACCTCATCGAAAATATCTAGACAGAATAGGGAGCTGGGAAATAGAAGAATAAGGTGCTTAAAGTTTTCGATCAGGAGACCAAAGATCGGCTATTGTTATGATACTGGGTAGTACACAGTATTGTGGTAAGTAGGTATATTATGATGATAACGACCAAAGTTTAACTTTTATGCTTCCGTTAAGTACTTAACGATTTTCAAGTTGATAAGAGGCCACTACTAAACAAACTTGTCTGCAAGGACGGTCATTTGTATATGGGACGTTGCGTGTATCTATGAATATGTTGATAGAGATCGTGCATGTACTTGGTATAAAAGGTGCTCGCGTATCTCTCCGAAAAGTACGTTTACCACGATTTTTTCAAACCTCCAGAAATATCACGTGCGTCAAAACATTCATTAGGGACGACGCGAAATTGTCTGAGGAGAATATCTCACTGTTGCAAACATCACGAAATTTTACGCTGGTCGTTACCATAATATTGGGGGGGGGGGGTGCGAAGGGTACTCCTTCCTTTAACTGAACCATTGGAGGTATCAATGGCCGCCGTTCTGCTTGTCACTAATGGGGAACAATCGCAATGCCACAAACAGCTTACTCTGGTAACTTACCATACCCGGCGGAGCGGACTAGGTTTGCGCAGCACCCCTGTAAGGCTTCACAAACCAGACGGAATGTGACTGAACAAGGAATGTGCTGTACAGGCATGTATTACCAGGGAAAGTGGCAGCTCCCTTATGTTGCACATAATGTGTTACACATAATGAAGAAAGCTGCATGACTCTGTGGAAGAAGAGTCATCGCGTATGACTAGGGTACAACCATTATACTGAAGACATAAAACAGGACAGAAGTCTTACTGACCTTGTTATAAACTTTGTAATAGTATTAACCAATTTCGTAGTAAAGATTGCACTTTTAAAACATATTTAGGAATTGAACACCTTTTTGTCCCTCATGGAAATACAGGTACGTTTTTATCTCTCAACATGTTGCTCGAACGCGTTTTAGCACAACATGTTTAGGCGTTTAACATGTGCTAAGCATTTAAACATGTTTTCAAAGTTGGGGCAGGAAAAACTTAAGTAGCCTAATACCTTTATTCAAAGACTCTATTTGAAAGTGTGATATAGGTTTTAGGGACGTTTTCAGAAAGCGTGAGGAATTTGATGGTGTTAGAGTAAATATTGGAGCTTTTTAGACGTTACCTGTCCAAAGAGCTGTATCTACTACAGTTTAAAGGAGGAAGATCGTTTCGGAATTGGGTGTATCCATAAATTAGGGGTCCATGGTGTCCCCGTCACATCCGCCACTTGTGGCATATAGAGAATGGATAAAACTGAGGCTAGAGATGATTCCTGTTATTGAAAGTGTTTAATATTCTATGTGTTATCACTAACTGTGGTATCTCAATGTCCAATTACGGTCTGTTGATCTATCGTTTACTATTTTATTATCCAGCATGTATTTGGTGTCCCACCAGATTATCTGTAAAAGTTGTGACATGGGTAATTTACTTCAGTTATTACAATATAAAAAAATTATTCTATCCTTTGGATAGCCTAAAGTTATGTCAGATGAGATATTAGAACCAGACAAACAAACAATGTGAGTTTCCAGATTAAGGGACAATGTTTAACGAAATGCGCCTATTTCAAAGTTGGCATGGCGGATGTGACGCTTTGTCCCACCTGTCACATCATACTAGTATGGACATTAATACAAGGCCTCATCTCCCTGTGTTACTCTTGGAAACTTGAATCACTATGTCCAATTACTGGTAACCTCTACTGATAAAGTAAAATGCTAAACCTGAGCAGTACAAGGACAACTGTAATAATGGCACCCATTGGAAATCACATTTTGTGTTTGGTGTCCCGCTGATCATGTCACATCGCGCACAAAATCATCAAAATTACCACCCTCTCATATCACCTCAACTATGCCAATCCCATTCATACATGCCTGAGTTGTAACATGTGTGCACATGGTTATCGATACTACCCTTTTTTCCCCATTTTGTAATGTATTGTCCACTATTTGGTTGAAAGGGGAAAAATGGTGTCCCATGGTGTCCCACTGTAACCTCCGCCATTGAGAACAACAAAGAGCTATTTAAACTGTTTAAAGCTGAAAAAAATTAAAATAAATGATTTAAGATGGATAATATGAACATCATAAAGATGTGGAAAGTAATTAGAAAGTGACAAACTTGAAAAATATATGGAGAGTGTGAATATCTATTTTATTTTTTTGGTGTCCCGGTCACACTTTGGTGTCCCTGTCACACCCGACAATCATTATTACTGTAAATATGAAGCTGTTTTGTTATTTGATAAATCCTTCCTATCTTTTTCTTACTTTAGTTCAAGTCAGTATAGTTTTTAACTTTGTGCAATTTTGTAATGATTTAAGAAGTCACAACATACAGTAATGTTGACATGGTCGGGTGTGACTGGGACACCACATGTTAATTCAATAGGACCCTGTCACCCCTATATGTAACATAAGAAAATTTGCAACTGACAGTAAAAATATCCGATGTTCCAAGAAAAAATAGGTTTGTCTGAACTGTTAGTGTTGCCCACTTGAATACAGTACTCTGTAAATGCTACCTGAAACCTTTTATGCATTGTTTGTGTCAGTATTACTGGGATTTTGGTGTCCCATCACACCCGACACATAACGTCTGTCACCCAGTTACTCAAAAATGTAAGATATTTGGATGAATTGGGGAAACTCTGAAAAATGTTTATGTTTTATGTGTTCATTTATTTTCAAGCAGCTACTTGCTCTATCTTTTGGAAACTGTACAGATAATAAATATGTTTCAGTGTAAATATTACATGATTTCCCTTACCATGGTGTGAGCTTTTATTCTAAATTGAGCATACAACCAGTTTAAGTGGGTGTAACTTGTTTCTGTCATAAATCCTTGCCACTTATGCCTTACCAAAAGTGAGGAAAAGACTTGGATATATTACACAGTTATAAACTTTCTAGGCATATATTGCCAATTTTGGTGTCCCAGTCACCTCCGCCATTTTTGAAAGGAGCTTTGAGATAGAGTTGATCAATAACCTGGATGTCTTAAACAAAAGCCAGGACTGATATAAATTTTAGAAATAGATACATATACCTTCTTGAAAATAAACTTTACACCAGTATTAAATGGTTTTTAAATTTTGACCCCTTTGTCACACTTTGGACCCCTAATTTATGGATACACCCAATTCTCATTTCTTGTTAGGAAAATGTGCCTTGTAATTCGACTCCCTCTTGTCCGTTTATAGGTAGTTGGCCGAGAGGTGTTACTTCACTTCGCGGAGCATCTTTTAGTTAGTTACTCTACTGATGATGACGTAAAGACGTTCCTAGACAGCACCAGGATACATATCATGCCGTCTTTAAATCCAGATGGATTTGAGAAAGGATTTGAAGGGAATTGCACTGGTTTAATTGGAAGGTATGGAAAGTACGGTAGTTTTATAGTAATAAGCGAAAATCACGTGACAGAAATCGTCGTCACCGCGGCTTATCTTGGTAAGCGTAGCTTACTTTGACTGCAATGCATCTTGGTTATATCATAACGTTATTCTATGCATGCCCCGTAGGCATACCAGGATGACTGCGACGATGACACTTTGTACCCACACCAAGTTGTATGATACTCGAAAGATTATCTGTGATGGAAAATTACTCATAACTTTTGAAACGATATTATGTGTAAGTCTCGTGAAGAAACCTTTCCAAGAGATTATATATGTTATGCAATTAAAGACAGACACTCATCGCCCCAAAGCATATTTTTAGTGTGGGGGTATCAAAATTTTTAGTTGATTACTACTCTTTGACATCAAAGTTTTAAAAACTCAGAAGATGCAGAGTAGCTTACCTTCTGCACGATGCATGGAGAGTGCGTGAATTACACATTATAGCCTTGTATGCATACCAGGACATGGCCTTAAGCAATAAAATAGGTTTGTGTCTGCATACTAAGGAGGAGCTTAACACAGTTATGAGAGGAGCTACAAGTTGCTTTGTTGGGAGAATTGGAACTGTCTGGGATGACGAAAATTGCCCTTTAAGTTATAAATAGTTAACTTTGGCGGAAATTCAACCAGCCATCTCTTGATTTTGGGTCCAGCAACTCACAAATCGAAGAAGGATGGGACCCGTCCAAATTATGACTAAGCAAGATCTAATGGTGGGGTTCAGCCTAGGAAACTTTGTTGGCCTAATGTCTGGTGTAATAAGACACCGTGCTTGTTCATACTGGCGCTTTAAATAAAAAAGTGAGGCTAACTGTGAAATGATTTTCATAACACCTCTAATGATTGATGGTAAATAAAAAAAAAGTGAAAAAAGGTAGTCGTTGGCAGCCTGCATTTCATGACACTGAATATTTCCTTTTAGCTCCATGATAGTATCTAAGCAGTTTCCTTGGTCTAATTATAGTCTTATGATCTTTTACTGGTGAGACAGGGTTTGGTCTATAGAAGTTTTTACACTGAAAAGCAAGACAAAGCCCCAGAGGTTCCCGTCTTTGTGATTGTCTGAGATGAATTCTAAGAAATTTTGTGGGATACCTCTTTGCTAAAATTTCTAAGCAGATGGTGCACGGTAAGCCTATATAATCATAAGACACTCTTATTTTATTCACAAATTAACACTGTAAAAACTGCTTTACAACCGTCCATTTTGAATTTCACAAATTGACAAGAAAGGTCTACTGTACATTGTTAAAGCCCTTGCTGAGCGAGGTTTGTTTTCTCGCCACATGCACCATGCACCCCGCATTCCTTCGCGCCAACTTTTATATTGACTTATTCGAGACGGAAGTATACGAGTGCCTAACCCGATTTTATGCCAATTCTTATGTATAAATTTAGTCCACTACTTCCCGATTTACCCCGCGGAGCGGAATCTGTTTGTTCAGTCCCTCTTTACGACTTAAGGATATGACTGAACAAGGAATATGCAGAACAGCCTGCTACGTAGGCAACTTCCAATTTTCAAGCTAATACCGATTACAGCGTCCCCAATTCAGCAGCAAAATGTAGCTAAGCGTATAAGTGGTTTTCATATTATTTACGAAGTCATTTTTCGGAGTCAATTTAAAATTTGGCTCACCTTGTGATTTAGGTCACTTTGTGTGACCATTCATGTATTCAGACTGTCCACCACCAACAAAGGAAGTTTAAGCTACATGAAAAGCCCAACTTTCCTTTTTTGGACTCTTCCAGAATATGCACCGAATCCTAGTCCAGATGCGGCCCATTCCGGGCTATTTCCGATTCCGGGACATTCCATTCCGGGCAATCTCCAGTCTAGTAAAAACCGTACCCTAATCCGGAATCAAGTTTGAGTCCGGAATAGAGTGTTACAGCCCAATTACAGCCCCATAGTCTACTATACACTTACCGTATCAGTCTAAAGCAGTGGTGCCCAAAGTGAGCGATGTCGCCCCGGGGGCAATCCTAAAATCAAGTGGCGCTAAACGCTAAGGAGGTGGCAGGCGGGCGTTTGAAATGAGATAATAAATTTAAAATGGCGCTGAAACAAATTTACCAAACGGTTTTCTTTATCTGAGCTCTCAAATTAGTACTCATAAAATGTGGACAAAATGAAGGCAACAACTCTAGAAACATTCCCTCCTTACATGAACTACAACGTTTGTAAATTATCGTAATTTTAAGGTGAAAATCCCCTCTAACAATGTTTAATTTTGAAATTTTCATTGGGAGGTCCCGAAGAGCTCCATCAGTGGTGGAGGAAGCGAGGGGGCATAGCTCAAAAGCTTCCCGCCATTTTTACCTCGAACGCAGGTCTTTTCCTTGCTATTTATAGACAACGAATACTGACAAAGTAACGACCGATTGTAGATAATTGTCACATTATATACAACTTCCGAAATGTTAATTAAGTAAAACGTTATTAACATGTTTTCAAAGCTGCAGCTCCCTGGTTTAGGTACTCTTGAGATTAGCATGTTCTGTTCTTTTCTTTGAGTCATTCATTGTAGTAGTGTGTTGTAGACATGGGGGCCATTTGCACAACTTCATTCGGTGTAACGAGGCAATGAACTGTAAAAAGGTTGAGAACCGCTGGTCTAAACTTACTATTTGTCCAATAGTTTGATTCCAGTCGTTTTCTTTTCTCACAGGTACACTAAGAACCGTATAGATATCAATCGGAATTTTCCAGATTACTTTGAGCCCGATGACGAGGAGAGAGAGGCTGAAACTCTTGCGGTAATGGACTGGCTTACGCAAGAGAAATTTGTTTTGTCCGCAAACTTACATGGTGGCGCACTTTTGGCAAATTATCCACATGACAACATGGAACCAGGTATTGATGCCTATGGTTGCTTTTTGGTCATTTTACTTTATTTGAGGACGTTGCATACATGGCAAGCGGATCTATAAATGGACCTGACTGTGTTAGGTAAAGGTTTGCCCTACTCAGAACATTTACCCCCCTCACTCCTTCCCCATCTAAACTTACTCTCATGAACAACTTGGGTCGTGCTTTATTTGCTTTTTGGTTTACCCAACTTGTATAGATTGCACACATTCATTCGTACTCTAAGCAAAACAAATTCTCGACATAGAGAGTGGTCAGTTATAACCTATGCTACATGGAAAATTTGTTGACATTCAACAATTACACCTTTAAATGTTGTCCTCCAGTGGGCCCCTTTCAAGTCATGCTCTCGCCTACCTTAATCCTATTAAAATATACTCTTTCATGCGTTTAGATAAATTTGACTTTTAGTACTACATTTCATTACAATTTAAAACAAATTTAGCATTTTCTGCCTACAACAGCAAAATTACAGGAATACGTACCGTTGGATGACCCTGCTCCTTACTCCGCATGCCCCGACGACGATATTCTTAGATATCTGGCATTAGTTTATTCTCACAACCATCTAACAATGCGCAACTATACAGAAACTCTTTGCGGGTCCCCCAATCCCGGTGATGGCTTCATCGATGGCGTATCAAATGGCGCCGATTGGTACATAGCTAAAGGTAAGTATAAATTTCAACAGATAGGTCTGTAAGTAAAGCTTTCCCTAAAAGAAAAAGAAATGATGAACGAAAAAGCTAGTATGTAGACATAGGCGTAGGAAGCGGGGGGCTGAGGGGGGCTTTAGCCCCCAGTCAAAAATGTGGGGGCTGAAGTATGCTTCCGGCCCCAAGATCCAAGGGCAAAACCCCCTTATTTGTCTCTTCGGTAAGAAATGTCAAAAATTTGCAGTAATTTTCCTTAAAGTTTGTCCAAAATGTCGCACCGAATTGCATCTGAGGACCCCCAAATACCCAAAAATTTTCCAAAGGGGAGTGGGACACCCCTCCCCTAGACCCCTCCTCAGGACGGCGATCCGAAATAAGGTTCAGCCCCCCAGTCTTCAAAAGCTTCCTTCGCCTATGTCTATAGAGGAGGATTCTAACCAATCATGGGGGGGGGGGGGAAGTATACCATCAAAGTGCGACAATTTACTTATAGATAGTGAAAAGAGTAAAGGCAGTCTTCCAGTCAGTGGATGATCCAGGAATTTTAAATATGATGAATCCTCGCAAAGTATACGCCAAATGGGACCAGAGCTGATCTCAGTCCCACCCATTATGGTTGGGGCTGAGATCAGGAAGTCTGGCATATCAAGCGGCCTGAATCGCGTGGTAACCGTAGAACCTGAAGAAACTTGCAACTCACAATTCTGCTTCTACCTGAATGGTGCTGCTAGTATGATGGTAAAACGAGTCAAATTACATCGGTGCAGCGGCCATAATCTCACTAATCACGTTAAACCCTTCACTGTTCTCAGGGCTCTCTTTACTGTGTACCAAGCACCCTCTTATCCACAAATTTGTGCTGGTTTGAACAGATAGTCTTTGTACGATAGTATGCTACTTAACGCTATAATTCGTAGTACTCTTCTGGACCAGGATTTGCAGTAAAGATGCTACTTAACCTTAAATTTTGTAATTTTTCGAAGAAACCGAGAAATTTGAGAGGGTAAGCTGTCCCATTTACTCTTACAACGTTTTAAATATATTATGTTCTAGTCGTTTCAGAGGTCTTAGATGAATTTAATAAAATATCACTTCCTGACTAGAGTACACGAACACAATTGGTTAACTTTCTATGGACAAAATCACGTCCATTTTAGCAAATCTAATAAAATATTGACAGGATATATCGTCGTGTCCCGACAAAAATGGGGTATTTAGAGGGCACTGATAGATAGCTCTCGGAACGGTCTGAGTGTTTGATTCAGTTCATTTCTAAGAGTTGACTGCATGATGTTCTCTGTAGCTACCGCTATGAAGGGGGCTGTCGCCCTTTCAATGTTCTTATAGACTCTAGAGCAGTGATTATCAGACGCGGCCCCGGGCTCTGTCGGTGTGGCCCCTGAATCGATTTTACGTTTTGAGAAAAGTCATATTCGACAACAAAATCGTAGCAAAGTAGAAAATTAATTTATGTAACTAAAAGTCATCACTTAACTCCTTGCAAGTTTGCTCGCCTAAAGGTGCTAGGTTGCCTACGTCGCAGGCTGTGCGGCATATTCCTTGCTAGGTCATATCTAGCCAAGACTTATTTCGTGTGCCGTGCGTTGACAATCATGTTATGCCTACGGTGGCTTATACTTATGTATTGTTGCATTGCGGAGTGGTTGTATTTGTAGTGACAAAGCTTGTAGCAAAGTTATATCCCGGAAATTTATTCGATTTGAGGTAACTGTGCAATTGAAGAACATATCGTGTTGAACGTATCTTCATAGGGGTCAACAGGTGGGGATCAGGGGGACATGCCCTTCACTTTTGAAAGTAGAGGGGATATCATATCGGTTGCCCCCCACTTTTTCCAGAACCCGAACAAAAATAGCAGGCACATGTTAGACTCCATAGCTTATATGCAATATAGCTAATGCAATAAAATCAAGCTCGAAAATTGTGGAAACAGCCATTTAATAGATTAAAATGGTGGAAAAATGCCTCAGATTACACCTCAGATCTTCTTCAATCCATTTTTTCAGGGGCCCTTAAGGTGGCCCTGGATCCCTCGTTGCTAAAGCTTTGCGATTTGAGCTTGAATTATTTTCGTCAAGGTAGTGTACCCCCACTTTTGAGATGCTGTTGACGCTCTTGCGTGTGTTGATTGGTCATGCACTGAAATTAAAATTTCTGGAAGTCATCTTTCGGTGCTAACAATGTACCGTATTTGCTATGTTTTATATGAGTTCGCTCTTTCCACATGCTCTGTTCAATGAAATAGAATCATTCCATCAACTTGAAGCTTTTTCGACTTTTGAGAATGCGGACCAAGTTCTCTCTTTTGACAGCTTTTGAGAATAATTAAAGAGCTTCCTCACATGACACATGGCCACTAACGCAGAATAGGTGCTGAACAGTTGTGAGTTCATTCGTTTCAGAGTGCGATTTTCGTCGGCAACAGTACTTAGTTCTGAATGCCAAATGTTTCTTCAGTACAGCAAAACGACGCATGATAAACATCGAAATGACCATACTAGTGACTCACGCATACTAGACGCAGAATTGTAGACAGGGGTGGTGCCAGGTGGGGTAGTTGCAGGTGGTTAAGACCCTTATCGTCGGGAAAACTCCGTTTTCGTCGGGGAGCATTAATGGGTACCATGAAGTATGTAATCCCAACGAATAGACCACTCAACGAACTTCTTGATTTTGCCTGACTAGGGCAGATTGTTCAATGAAAACTGCACTTTTTCATAGTTTCTTCCACTGGCGTAGGAAGCGGGGGGGGGGGCTGGGGGGCTTAGCCCCCCAGTCAAAAATGTGGGGGCTGAAGTATGCTTCCGCCCCCCAAGATCCAAGGGCCAAAACCCCTTATTTGTCTCTTCTGTAAGAAATGTCAAAAATTTGCAGTAATTTTCCTTCCTTACAGTTTGTCCAAAATATTGTACCAAATTGCATCTGAGGACCCTCAAATACCCAAAAACTTTCCAAAGGGGAGGGGGAACCCTCTCCCCTAGGACGGCGATCCGAAACAAGGTTCCGCCCAGTCTCGAAAAGCTTCCTACGCCTATGGTTTCTTCAATAGTAACCGAAAAATTTTCAGCCCGCTACGCATCCAAAAATTTGCCGTTTCCATCCTTTCGACAACTCGGACGCTCAGTAAGGGTGGCTTGGCCGTCACCTGGCGCCACCCTTACTGAGCGTCCGAGTTGTTTGAGAATCACTGCTTTAGAGTGTAAGCTGTAGACGGCAGACGAAAAACCTCTTCATCTATGCCCATCAACCAGAGGAAACTTCATTTTTGCCATACGTATTGCGGGGTAAGGGGTGGTAAGGGGGGTTGCACTCAAGACTGATCGACCAGTTACATAATTCTCACAGCCTGAATTGTGCATCAGTTTTACTTCATTATTAATTATGTATTTCCTTGCCCGTGGATATAGGAAAAAGTGAGTCTAAAATGTCCATTTTTTGTTCAATAATTTAATAACTGAAATCCAGCAAAAAAAGGAGGGGGTTTTTAAGAAGACTCCAAATTTGGGAGAAATGACATCCTGTGGTTTGCAGTTAAAGTGTGAGGCCTCTAAAAGGGGCCGTCGCATCAACCCAAATGTGTCAAGAAATATCCCCATATGTCTATTAAAAATTGGTTACTACTCTTTGATCGTCATAAATTTAAACAATAGCATCATTCTGATTGATCAACAATGACTTGGGCACACCACTCAGTATTGCAAACACCTCACACACAGTAGAGTGTTGATATGGCCTTAAGAAATTTAAACTCAGTACACTGACAGGCAGTTGTAACTTTGTCCAAAAGATGCACTAGACAAGCGTTTTTGTTTTAAAATTGGACGAGGGCTAGAAGTAACTTCGTAGGGAAAGTTTTTGACTATCTTGATAAATTTTGTTGGCCTTTAAGGCCCTAAAACGTGACCATGCTATTGCATGACATCACGTAAGATCAAAATGACGTCACGGTTGACCTCAACGATTCGTACAGGTACTATGCAAGAGTACAACTACATCCAGTCCGAGTGTTATGAGATCACCATGGAGATCGCCTGTTGCAAGTATCCTCGAGAAGAAACCTTGGGTGATTACTGGGATCAAAACAAAGTGTCACTATTCGAATACATTAGACAAGTCCATAGAGGAATTAAAGGAATAGTCACTCATGCATCTAGTGGTGACCCTCTCAGCGGAGCGTCTGTAAAAGTCAATGAGAGATGGACGGATCATACCACTACCGACTTGGGGGAGTATTGGTATGTGCTTCTCCCTGGAGAATATGACGTAACGGTAGGTGTAAGATAATGAAGAATTTTAAAGTTGTCTTTTCAGTAATGTTGTCTGCATACCGGTAGGGCACACGAGTGGTTTTAATAACTTTCCAGCTATCTGCAAAAGACTAAGGAAGAGAGAGCAGTTTTCAGTGGCGTCACAAGGAAGAAGGGGCATAAGGAGGCATTTCCCCCAATCAAGGCATTTTGCGCCCCCAGTCCGTTCCTGTACAAAAGTATACAGTGTACAGATACAATAAACCCAATTTGGCCCCCAAAACTCTGGTCTTCCCCCTCCCCTAACTTGTGTAACCTGGCGGCGCAGGGCCAGTTTTATTCATTACATGTCAATAAAACAGAATAAATTAAATAGGCTGAACTTGGTACTACAGAGTTTAACAAAGTTAGTCATCTTGAATGCAGGGTAAACTATTGCCGTGTTTCTATGAAACTAATTCACGCTTACAAAGTTCTTTTTTTTTTCTCTCTCAATATCGACAGGTTTCTAAAGACGGCTACGTCCCTCAGACTAAAACAGTCACTGTCGAGGGAGGTTTATACAACACTGTTACCTTAAACTTCGAACTCGAGTTTCCAAGTGGTGTAACGAATTTAGTACCATCAATATCTCTGATATGTTTTCTGTTTTTAAGCATTCGTTCCGTTCTTTGAAATAGCTGCAAAGATTGCAGCCGTTTACATAATTCATTAAAATTATATTACAGTAAGCAATTATGTCTTTCCCGTCAAATTGTTGACTCAACATGGTGAATGTTATTAAGTTTTTTTTTTTATTTCTCTCTTTGAAATTGGTCAATTAATTTAGATGACTTCGTTGAGCAATGGATAAAACCAGGGAGGTGATATTAGACTCCCTGATAAAAGTTAGACTCCAAAAAACTTCAGTAAGAATATTTGGAGTACGAAAATCCCGGTTTACGAGCCTGCTCACTCCTATCACCCCATAAGACATTTCCAACGGCGGCGAGCATATAATTTGGAATTGGTTCCCGTGAACATCTTTAGAGGGCGAAAACCGTCGAACAGGAGGTGATTGCACAGATATACAACATTATTACGTTCTCAAAATTACAACTGGATAAGCTATTGTTTGGGAGGGCCTGGCAAACTCAGTTACGGATACAGACGCCCCCCCCCCCCCATTGGTACCTGTAAATATCATGACCGATAAATGTTTCCACATGTTTCTCTTTTTTTAATTCTTCATCGATGTTTAAGAAACAGTTTGCTATACTCACGAGTTGTTCCCGCTGCGTTTGTAGCTTTTTTTCGTGTATTCCATGTAAGAGCACTCGTTGAGTTGTCTTTGTCGACCATTCAGATGCACCCCCTCCCCCTCCCCTCCTATTGAAAAGTGCTAACTATGTCACTGTTAACTAATCACACAAAACTTTTCTTGAGAAATGAAGCTAATTAGTAAGAGGTTTCCGACAGTTGCGAAGACTGTATGAAGGGCTAAAAAGTGAATTTTCTGAGAAAACTGGGACCACTTAGGACATGGAAATTGGTTCTGTAAGAAAGGGGGGTGGGGGACTTTTGCATCAACCAAGAAATACCATGAGATTTTGGTCACGAAACATTGTGAAATAATAGGTATGTATCAGACATCATTGGTATGGTGTATGGTTGTGTTACTAGCCAGTTAATTTTTCATCATATTCAGCTGTCTTGCTGTTTTAGTTTTTTAACCCTGTCCCATATATATATATATATATATATATATATATATATATATATATATATATATATATATATATATATATATATATATATATATATATATATATATATATATATATATATATATATATATATATATATATATATATATATATATATATATATAAATATATATATATATATTTATATTGTGCTCATGATAAAACATAGGCTTCAACACTATTATTATGTATGTACTTGCTTTGAAATTATTCAAATGTTAATACTGCAACTAAAAGTTCCTTAAAAATCACTCAACAATTACAAACATATGTACGAGGTAGATCTGTTTAGATCAGTCTTTTGTTTATCTATCGTCTCCATAGAAAGCCTTCGAAAACTTCTTGCAACATAAAGTTTTAGTATTCTTCCTAACAGTATGTACTCAACGTTACTGTAATGAGGGCAGCAAAGAAAAAGTCATTTTGTTGAGATTTAGAAGTTTACTGCTACGTCAGATTCTACTTCCTATCACAGATTATATAGTTGTAACCAATGTCGCCAACAGCGGCGCACCCAGGATTTTGGACTTAGGGGGGCTGAGAATTGTGGGAAGACTATCTAAGCGGAACGCCACCATCGGTTGGCGTGGAGCGTACCAGAAAATTTTTGGATAAAATACCCCCTGGATCACCGGAAATCGCCCTTCCCATTCTTCGCAAGTAAGTTCCTGGAAATGGAATTGTCAGTATTTTCTTGGATTGAAAACCCTTCTCCTTAACATTATTGGTACACATTTACTGATTGTTCGTTTGTTACGTTCTAGAAAAGAACAATTCGCCCCGGCCAACCTTAACTCTGTTGAAAACTATAGCTTAAATACATTTTCATCTCAGAAAAAAAACTGACCACCCTTGGGGGGCTCAAGCCCCTTGAGCTCCTCTTGGGTGCCCCACCGAAATCATGGTTAGTTCATGAATTTAAACTGACTACTTGTGGGAATCGGACAACTGAGACAGTAAGGAAAACCACCTTGAAATGTTGTCTTCCTTAACTGTAACAAAATACAAAAAACATGGATCCATCAACTTTCCTACCATCAAATAAAAGTCTACCTCTTATATGGCGTCACGGGAAAATATTAAGGGCAAGGGCGTGACAGTGCCCTTAGGGCTGCGGAGCCAATTTTGAAGTGGGGGCTAATCATCGAAGAGTTCCAATATATGTTCAAGAAATAAATGCCTGTCATCCCAGTTCATGACTGCCCAAAATGACCACGGCAGAAGAAGTGCGGGGACTAAAGCCCCCTAGCCCCCTCTCCGCGGTCCCTGACCGTAGCTAAGTAAAGATATTTACAGGAGTGTTGCTATGTGTGATTGCTCATTAACCACGTGGTTACATGGAATAATTGGAGTAACCACGCCCTCACCCTTCCCATTTCAATAAAGCTAGTGAACGAAAAAGTACACAACAGGAAAATTGAAACATCATAAAAGCACATTTAACAAAAGATATCCGAACGAGAAAAGGAACTGAGTAGTTTTCCCCTACCCTGACCCCAATATAGTACATGCTTCAGCAGCATGGTCTATTACTAAACCCCTCTCCCAAGGGTTACCGGTATATGTATATGCTGTTCACACGCAAACCAGTTTTTCATATTTTCTTCGAGTATACCTGCACCTCTAACAGCAAAACACCGCCACAAACACATTTCTCTACAATCTTTCTCACTCGTTTGTGATAAAGCTTAACAGTAGTGTACTACTAGTATTAAAATATCTCATAACGTAATTATCTTTCTTTTAGGTCGGTAGGCAAGGCTATCGCCTAATGAATATTTAAAGTTACCGATTTCAAAATACTTTCCTCCAAACGTCACAGTGGACTAAGCTTCTGAGATACCCGTAACCTCTTCCAACAATAGGTGGCTATTGTCTTCGTTTCACGGTGTCCTGTATTTGTCAAAGGAAGGTTGAGGTTCCTTCAGACTTGGCAAAGTCTCTCTTTGCGTTTTATTTGCCGTCTTCAGAATTGTTTAGTTATGGTTGCGAGGAGATTTCCTCCGCTGCAAAATACTCACTGACAAATTTAGTCCATGAAACTTTTGGAGGGCGAAGTGAATTTCAGTGTTGTTGAAGAAATGTGCTCAACCTGTGATGTGGATGTTGTAGCAAATGAATTCAAACACTCAATTCGCAAAACTGGTGGGCATTGAAAGCATTTTAGGCACATTTTGCATTATCCTTCCGCTACGGAAAAAGGTATTTTAGTGAAGTGTCCAAGGGGAAACCCCTATCTTTTTATAGACGCTGTCGTAGCTCAAATTTCAGTGGTCATGATGGTAGCCTACACACACGTGAAAACAATAAGATGAGCCGCCTCGCAAGCTTTGATATGAGAGCGGGGCAGGTTGTGCCGGTATAGAACTTGTACAAGGATCCAGAGGCCACAAAAGAGACCACATTTGGAGTGCAAAAATAATAAAGGAATGGTTTCGGGTTCGTTGCCTGCAGCTTTGTATACTACATCCGTGTGTACATGATTTTTTTTAACCGGGGGGGGGGGGGGGGAGGGGTGACTTCAATTTTTGACGAACACTGAGGGTGCACTCTAAAAATGTCCGGATAAAATTTGACCCTAATCCGGATCGGAGGGGCACCTACCCAAATCCGTGTCATTTGCAGTAATCAAATCCGGATAAAAATGATCCAATCCGGATCATTTTTGAGCCATATCTGATTAAATTATTGATCCGGATTCGAGTAGGTGCCCCTCCGACCCGGACTGGGATGAAATTTTATCCGGACGTTTTTAGAGTGTGAGTGTTCTATGGGAGAATGTAGCAATGACTTTTTCTTCTTCTCTTATCAAATTAACTTAGGGGGCGCGCTCTCCAACGCTACCTTCATGTAGCACATGTACCACTAATGATTCCTCCACTGACTGAAAAACTTAACATTGGTCTGTCTAAAGGCCTTTGGAACCTTGCCAACTTGTACAAGTCATTCCTCACATGGTGAATGTATTTTCAGGTCATTTGCAAGCATTTTAAAGGCCTTTACATGCCCTTTTTGATGATTTTAAGATGATACCGGTAATTGAATGTGGCACAACGACAAGCTATATAATACGGTGGCGGTTCGTGCTACCCTTTGATGCTTCACTCAGAATGCAATTTTGCAAAGAAGACTGATGTTATTCAAAGAACTAAAAAAAAAAAGGAAATACCTGAAATAGGTTGCAACCACTTTTAAATCCCAATAAACACATGCTTTCAACAGCATGGTCTGTGCTAAACGACATCCCTCTCCCAATAGTTGTATGTATATGCTATTCACACGCAAACGATGTTGTAGCAAATGAAGTAAGTACTCGTTTCCAAAAATGGTAGAAATTAAAGGCATTTTAGGTAACGTTTTGCGTTATATCCTTCCAGTATGGAAAACGCTATTTCGCAGTCACTGGACCTTGGAAGTTGAATTAAAATGCTCATTGGTCCATCCGCTTACTTGGATCAATGAACACATCCGTAAAATCTAAAAAGCCTGGAAAGAAACCAAACTACAAAAAAGAGGAAAGCCTGCATAAGTTATTTTTATACACTTGAATCTATGCGAATTAGACCTTTTCTGCTGATAAATGCTAGCTTTTGTCCCCCCTATGGAATTTAAAACCTACTTATCTGTTTGCTGTAAAATGAAATGCCCATCCTGCCGGTTTTATTAATACTTGGTCTTCATACCCCAAGTTAACCGTTTTGCATTTGACCAAGCTGGGGCAGAACCCCAATTTTCATAGTAAGGAAAATAGATGGCCAGGCGAGGCCTACACAAATTTGATAGACTAAATGATATATAATTATGTAGGCATAGGCCTACTGCACGAAAATTGGGGACACATGGAAAAAAAGGGAACTCAGCAGTACACTATGTGCTGAGGACGGTTTGTTTATCCCGCTTGTATCCCACAATTCTATGCGGCATACGAATGATCGAACTCGCTTATACTGGAAGACTGAAGAACACAGCCTACACCATGGACTGTCAAACGGGGACTGTTAAAAATGATATTTGTTGCCCTACTCATGCAACCTTCCGGCTCAGCTCCGAAAGACTATCGCTATAAGGGTTATTTTATGGTACACAAGGGCTCTAGATCAAGCAAGAAAGTATTTCACTCAGTATGTCTGCTACGTTCCCTACCCAAGAGAGCATCCTTCTGTTTGAATTTGTAGGTGAAAGGCGGAATGGACCACCGGCAATCCTCTGGGTCCAGGTAGGATCCTGGGGCAATGTCCAGGTGGTAGACCAGGGGCGAAGCTCCAGGAAGTTCTGGTGTGTTCACAAAATTGTAGGAATTAAAATAAAGCATTTAACTATGAACAAATAGTATTGAAAAAGCACCGAGATACCCTCAAGTTGGCAAATTGACCCCTTTTTGAAAAAAAAATCCAAATTTGGACCAGAGGCCGGTCGATTTCTTCACTATGCAACGTGTTTGATGGTGGGGAGCAGTGACTGGTGGAAAGGGACGGATCATTAGCATGGGATTTTGGAATAATTCCACTCACGCTATTCTACGGTAAGTAATAATGACACAATTAGTCTGTACGATTAATGCGTGCGAATGGCTTCGAATAATAGCACTCTGAAGATATTTGAGAAATATTTTCCTTCATTTTACATTTTTCGTCAGTACTAATTTATGCACTTTTGCGAATTCAAATTAAAAAGACCAAAATTGGCAAGCTTTATGACAGTTTTATATTTACCTTATTCGGACTAACGGCCATTCGACAGGGATGCCTATAGCCTATAGGTAGGGGAGGGAGCCTGCCCGGTGACAATTCATTTTCCCTTTTCCTCGGAGGGGGGCTTAATAGGTACGATAAAGTAAGTATACCCCGATGGCGACCAGTGGTCCCCGACGGCTTACTTGCTTTTACTTTCAAGGAGGACAGATTCTTCCATGAAAACCCTGAATTTTTAGTTGCCTGAAGGGATTACTTATAAAATCTCCCGATTTTGACCTGGCTACGGTTCCCGCATTTTCATATCGACTGTATTTCTGACCATTACACCTTCACCAAGCTGCACAGTACTGGAAGTCGATGACACTTTTTGATACATTTTCTACAAGTCTTCGTAGCGGCTCTCAGTGGCCGACGCCTTCGGGTCTTCCGCACATACACATGTATATTTTTTTCGAAACGACGAGCTGAACGAAAAATATCATTCGCTCCCCATGTGAGAGGTCATTATTTTATCGGTCCGCATTAGCCAGTTAGCTTCAAAGCTTTGTTGTTTCCCTTTGGTGTATGATCTCAGAGAGCTCTTCTCGTTACGCAATGGGTACACATCGCTTTTTAAGGAAATGTTAGTAGATTAGGAGGCTGAAAAGTATGGTAGTATGGGAGGGAGAAGTACCTACGACTCAAATGTTGACAGTATAGGGGAAGCAATGTTCTTGGTAAACCTCATTTAGTCAACCCGCGTTCGGAAAACATTTCACCATTCAGTATTAATTTCTATTTTTCTTCAAGAGCCCCTGTTTTATTTAGGCCTAGACTCATAGCCTTCAGCGTTGTCAGATGCTTAGTATTATATCTGATCGTGATGGCCAAATGTTTTGCAGTTGCACTTTTTCCCATCTAAGAAAGAATTCTGGTTGATAACTTATAAGATATTTATATGTGGAACTGGTATATTAGTTCAATCTATTTTTTTTTTGATAGCCAAATGATCATTAGTAGTTAGATTGGGTTTAATGTGGTCATGAAAAGGCCAACAGGCAATCATGAAGAGCTAGGAATGGATAGCACTGAACAAACACTGAGAAAGGGATTTCAACACACACACACTCACACACACACACACACACACACAGTGAACACGCAATGCAGTGCAGTACCAGACTGGCACTGTTCTGATTATACTGAGTAACCTGACCTGTGTGCTAGTCCAATGCACTATTATCCCCATTGACGAAGTTGCGTTAAAGACCCACTCACTAGCTCACATAAGAAAGTTCAACCCATAATAGATATAGTGTATGGACTCGCTGGGTGAATGAAGTTTTTCTTAATGTAATGTTTTTCAATGAAAGTAAATGAAGTAAAAATAGTTTGAAACAAATGAGTTTATTGAAATAAAAACGACATTTTTTGCCGGTCTCGAAGTGAGACCGGAAAAATTCCGAGACCGCAAGGGTACGAGACCGAGATCAAGACCGAGACCACAGGTTGTCGAGACCGAGACCAGGAAAAATTGGTCTCGAGACCAAGACCGGTCTCGAGTACTACATCCCTGATTTTGAGTGAAGTAGAAAGGCAGGAAACAAGCTCTCGGCGCTCAAAATCTCAACGGTCATGGTACACAAATTTGAAATCATTGTTAAAGGCCTACCGTGCGATTTCATATGAGGGATTGCTTAATTGCGTCCCTTGAAACTTCTACAAAGGTCAAGAGACCACGAAACGGACCAAACTTAGTTCGTAAGTCAATACATTAATTGAAGAAATTTCCTCCGAGCCAAAATACTGGCTGACGAATTTAGTCCCTTACATTTTGTTTGGTGCAGAGTATAGACCACGTTGTTGAAGGGATCAGCTCAACCTGTGATGTGGATGTTGTAACAAATAAATTCAAATACTCATTGCGCAAATATGGTGAAAACAGGAGGAATTTTAGGCAATGGTTTGCCTTATATCCTTTCGCTATGGAACTTGCATTTGATCAGTGAGTTGTCAAACGGTAACACACTATCCATTTTATTGACGCTCTTGATGCTCAAAATTCCAACGGTCATGATGTTACACACATTTAGTGCTGGCCAATCTCAATCGCGTGACGTCACATGGAATTCCTCTATAGAGCTTTGTCATCAGCAAACTTATTGAAAAGTGAAAGAGTGGGCTATCAATTTCATTGATATGAAAATGAAAATAGAATTGGGCCAAGAACAAAACCCTGTATGCTGTACTCTACTTGCGACTTCTTTCAAGACGAAAAACTACCACTGACTTGAAAACAACTCTCTAAGATCTACAGTACTGCAGTACCATGAAGCCAAGATTGATCCAGTCAGCACTGCCCTTGATAATTTATTAACCGATGCATTTTCGCCATAAGTTAGTATCTTATGGAACTTTATCAAATGCTTTTTGAAAATCGAGGTAAATGATACTAACACCGTGGCCAAAATCAAGATCGAGATAAAGAGACATCCTCAAGAAATTCAACAGGTGAGAAAAATTAAAACATAAGTATACTTTCAAGAAATAGGCGTAGGAAGCGGGGGCTGGGAAACTAACCCCCCCCCCCAGTCAAAAATGTTGTGTGAAGTAAGTATGCTCCCCCTCAGTTCAAGGAAGAAATCCCCTTATTTGTTTCCGCTGTGAAAAAGTCAAAAATTTGCTGTAAAATTTGTTTTATGTTACACCAAATTGCATCTAAGGACCCTCAAATATTCAAACCCAGTCGATAAGAGCTTCCCTACGCCCATGTTTTAAAGAACAAAATCCTAATGAAAGTAATATGTACACAAAAATAAGCCTAACGGTCGCAGCCTAAGGGTTTCGACCGTGAATCCTACTTAACAAGTTTGTAGACCTTATGCATATGATATACAGAAAGTGCTCCCTCGTTTGGAGGAAAATGACGTATCATTGCAAGTTACACCAACAAATGCAGACAGCTGATTTGTCAACCAATGGTATACGCACGTAAGTCTACATCACGAGCGTGCGAAATCTACGCGTTCGTGCACGTGTTTCGTTTCATTTCAGTTTATTCTCAGTTTACCTCACATGAGGTATGATGAGAGTCAAAATTAATATAGCAGAACATTTGCATATGGTACAAAAAAATACAAGTTTACAAATATGGCAAAATGAGAAGAAAGAGAAGAGAGAGAGAAACACTAATATAACCTGAGAAGGTAGCGAGATAACCGCAGTGCCACCAGCCTAACAGAAAGGTGAATTAATTACCTGAAAGAATTTATAATGAAACTTGCAAACTTGAAAGAGATTTCTGAGAACGGATTTCTTTCTAGTCTGAAAGAGTAGCCTCATTTTGATTGCATTAGGGTAAACCGTAAAGAAGCGAGGTAGATTTTCCGATTTTCCTTTCCCCAGTGGCGCAGCTACGGGGAGGGGAGGGGTGCTTGGGGGGGGGGCGAGCCCACAAAATCGCCGCGCCCCCAGGAGCCCCCCACTGGCGACCTGGGCAAAAAATTCACCCACTCTGAATAATTTTGAATAGATTCGGATTGATTGTGACAAACTCAATGTGTCTGAGAATAAAATAAAATCAAAGTTTACGTTTTTCCACCAAAATTGCACATCTTAATGCCTGCTATCAAGCCTTGCAAGCGCCATTTCCGACGATCTGGGATGTATTAAAATCTCAATTGTTTTTTTGGAACGCTCCGTGCCAACCTATGGTGGCGCTCCGCAGATGGTAAACGGGATTCGAACTTGCAATCCAAGTCCGGCCAGCTCAGCTAATCTCAGTAATCTGTCCTCACCGAAATGTGTTTGAGGATAACATAAAATCAAAGTTTACATTTTTTTCACAAAAATTGCACATCTTGATGGGCGGGCCGATGCGCACTGTCTAAGAAGAATTTTCATGACTGGCTAACGCTAATCCTAATCCATAATCTTAACAAAGGACACAATCGATACGATACAATACCATCAGCCAATCAATACCTTACGAGACAGTGCGCATCAACTCAGTGGGGCGGGCTGCTATCAAGCCTGGCAAGTGCCATTTCCGGCCACCTGGGATGTATGAAAACCTCATATTTTCTTAGAACGCTCCCCGCCAACCTATGATGGCGCTCCACCTAGATAATAAACGCAGTGACGTACACAGGGGAGAGGCCATTGGGCCATGCCCCCCTCACTGATGACGATTTTTTTTAGTTCCTAAAAAAACGTAAATTTTGTAACAAAAATTTTACTTCAAAAAAAAAAAAAAGGTAGCATATGTGGCACCAGATTGCACGTAAGGACACCTAATTTTTCAAAATTTTTTAAAGGGGAGGGGACACCCCTCCCCTTAGACCCCTTTCCAGGCCGGCGATCACACAACATACTGCATACCACCCCCCACCTGTGAGAAAAATCCTGGGTACGCCACTGAGTAAAACGGGATTCAAACTTGCAAACCTTGGACCAAAAGTCCGACAGCTGAGCTAATCTGTCCTCACAGAAATGTCTAATAAAATAAAATCAAACTTAACATTCTGTTCACAAAAATTGCACTTCTTGATGGCTGCTATCAAGCCTGGCAAGTGCCATTTCCGGCGATCTGGGCTGTATTAAAATCTCAAATTTTCTTGGAACGCTCCGTGCCAACTCATGGTGGCGCTCCGCTTAAATAGTAAGCGGGAACCCCCACAAAAATCTCTAGCCCCCAGAGCCCCCCAAACAAAAAATCCTAGCTACGCCGCTGCCTTTCCCTCTGGAACATATTACATTCCGCAAATAATGGAATTCATCCCCCCCCCCCCAATTTCTCAGTACTACGATAATGGGAAGTTCTTTCCTTAGAAACAATGTTGAGGAATTTTCCAGTGACAATAGGTAGTTTGTGATTCGCACATCGGAACTGACTTACGCAAGTCTTATTGGGTAAACAAACGACAGATATTTTTCGAGTTCTAATTTAGTCTTAAAAATGCGATAGTTCTTTCACTGAGAATTATAAACACTTCTGAGAGCCAATCTTGCTCATACACATCAGAAAGTCTTCTGTTTAGTGAACAATTAATGTCAATAAGAGTCTCATTGTTATGGGTCGTAGATTTCCATACAAAGGACATACCAGAATCAAGAATACTTTTTAACCTTTATGATCCATCCTGAGCTATACGTGTGCTGCATTGTTTTCCTCCCTAATGACGTCCAGTGTGACGTCAATGCATAAGGTCTACTGGAACTTGTTATGAACGTTTAGCTTGCCTTACGTAATGTGAAATGAAAATTGCAGGGACCGTGAGACAACACTTCCACTTTTGAAAGGCTTAGTAAGGTTTTAATGCAAAATTTGGGACATTTAAAAATCTTATACTTTATATAATTGCAAAAAATTACTATAAAATAATATTTCAAAGTTTTAAAGCATTTAAATAGCTAATTTAGGGGAAATCTTAACGGATTACAGGAAATTCATTGACGTAATGATCGGATACATCTAGCAAAGGGTGGAAATAATACCGCGACTTTGAACGAAACCCAAAGCACGCATATTACTGGCTGACTGCTAGAAATACTACACGCGGGAACTTTCATCATCATCGAATCATCGCGAGTACATAGCTTGGTATGCTAAACAGTATACACAGTACGTTGCAGAAACCCGGAGGAAAAGAACGCAATTTTCTGTACCTACTGAGAAGAAGCAAGAAATGGGAAAGAGATAACGGTATTTGTCACTTTAAAATGCTGAGAACTTTTCTTAAAAAGTTTGATTTAAGATATTATAGATGTACACATGGAAGTTTAGAGTGCATACTCTCAAAGACAAGGCTTTTGGCTAGCCTAGCCCTTGAACAGGGCTTGCATAACGTTACATGGCCTAGGCACCGCACATTACAGTACCTGATTACACTCCCCATCACATGTTCAAGGGCTAGGCCTAGGCTAGCCTAACGTTAGGCTTGTTAGAATCAGGCGTTCTCAGCATTAGTTTATATAGTAGTAATAGTATAAGCTAGGCATAGGCCTCCATACAGTATCATAGGGGTCCTACTAATGAATGCCTGATATTGCGGATGATTCAAAAATATTTAAAGAAATTAGAAGTATGGACGAATTGAGAATTTGCAGAAGGATATTGATCAGAACTGTCAGGCAAGTGGCTTTTGATTTTCATCCTGATACTGGCAAGTGCTGAGTGTTAAGTTTTTACAACGCTGGGCCTAACGTAAAGACTAAGCTGATCTGCATTCTACTCAGACATTGACACCACAATTTTTATTCTTACATTCAGGCTTTGCACGGATGAAAACCAATTATAGCAATATAGGTGAGGGTAATACATGTCTGAACTATTTTAGCAAACCCCCACTATCAGTTAGGACATGGCAAACTTCTCATTGAAACTGTATTAAGGGAAAACAAACAAGAATTCCTTCCTCTCCAACTTCTTTGTTGTTGTCATGTATATAATACTGAAAAAATGTAAAGGTCTATAGGGTAAGTTTATATCCTAGGTAGGCCTAGTTAGAACAAAATGAAACATCCTGCTTAGGCCCACTAGGAACATTCCAAAGCAATTTCCATGTAATACATGAAAAAATATAGGCTTATAGAACACTGAAAAAAACATAACATAACATAACATAACAGGTTAAAGAGCAAAGGAGGGCTAAGGCCCCATAAGATGCCCTGAAGTCCATACAACCTTGACTGAAAACAAAGAACCAACCAACACCAAACGAGCCCAGCACAACTAGATTCTACCACACTTATGGAAGAACTTGTCAATGTTAACCTTAAAGCAGTGCACAGATGTGGAGTTAACTACCCACTCAGGCAGACTATTCCACTCGTTAACAACTCTATGAGAAAAGCTGAACTTCCTAATGTCGAGCCTTGCAAAATTCTTAACTAGCTTCTTACCATGGCCTCGAACCCGATGAATCAGTTCAAAATTACAACAGTTGGAACTCCTCACATACTTAACATTGAAATGTGTAGAATGTAAAATAGCCATGTAGGCTATTATTAATACTTGGCAAAATATATTTATCTTGCAGAAAAGTAGTGTGTGTTAGACCAGTTATAGTTACTAAAAGCAGCAGTATCACCCTATATTTCTCATTTCTTCTACCTGTATGGGAAAATTTTACCTAGCGTGCCGATAATATCCAAGCGATATTTCTCGGTCTAACTTCATATGAATATTATGTTATTTAATGCCTCTTTTGTGTGATTTTTCTAATGATATTCATGTGATGATGCACAATAATTGTAGCAAAACAGGGTCCGATGTTTAAAGTTCTGGGTGCGAATGGAGAATCCGTGACCGGAAGTTGCGTAAATTATAACTTAAAACTTACAAAAGATCAGTGACAAGTTAAGTTCATAACGTGGCGTAACAAGAAGTGAGAAAAGAAGCTGGAGAAAGAAAGGTGGCAGTGAGATTCGAACGCAGAACACTTGAAGAATACGAACGCGGTATAGATCTCAGTATAGCGATTCCATGCCCTAACCGATAGCGCTGCGAGCCGAGCTGCCGGCAATCGGTTTTAAATATTATAAGTACAATATAAACAGTTCAGTTGTATAGTATAATATACATGTCTATACGTATTTTATCCCTACGTATACATATATCCCTAACCGTATAACCCTAACCTTATCTCTATGCGTAGCACGTGTATAACCCTATCCCTATCCGTATGCGTATGCTATCCGTATGCCTACTACGTATATAACCCTAACCCTATCCCTATGCGTACCATGTACGTCACTTCTGGTCACAGATTCTCCATTCGAGCCAAGTTCTGTTGACCCCCAACACACTTGGAAGAATGGCATTCGAAGAGCAAAACTTGCTGATGCTCCACATATTTTCTTCCATAGCATATGAAGGATGGGGTCTTTGCTTTAAACTGGTCAATTTTCTTCATGAAAAGTTGGCCATGAAAAATATTTAAAAGCATCTGCATCTGGTCAGAGCTTCTGTACTCCCCTTGATTACAGGTGACCGTTTCGCTTTGAAATATCTGGCATCATGAACTTGTTTCAAATCTTGGGGAGCGGAAGAAGATGCATCTAATAACATATCCTGGTAAATGCCGTGTGGCATTTTGGCACCAACTAATTCATCAGTCTTTTTCTTAACTGTTGTCTTCATCCTAATATGTTTGGTGCATGTCTGGAACAAGAAGTATATATGCCGTTGTATTCAACTAAGGCGACGTTAATTTAGACATTGAAGTCTGGTGGACATGAAGCTATGGTTGATATTCGTCTTTTGTACATTTTATATCTCTTCAGTCATTCAGTGGTTGATAATATCTCTTATATGTTATAACATCATCATCTGTTGGATGTATGGCTTAAGGTTCTCACTCACCTTTAACAATTTTACAGTATTGTCCATTTTTAGATTTGACGCACAGTAGAGTAACGTTTCCCTGTCCATAATGTACTGATAATATTCTGAGATCCTTTCCTTGACCATGCACCACAGTCATCAACGTATAAGCCTTTCTTCCCATGTTCTTGACGAGATATGTTTTCAGAGTTATGAAGCACGAAGTAAACATTTTTCTTTACGCCAGATGGGACTATATCTGATTGTGGCTCACATGAGAACATCACCTGCTGTGCAGTTTTTGCATCAAAAAAATGCTCGTTGCTATGCCTAGCACATGGAAGTATTTCATGTCTTTGCAGCAGATGTTGTAGAATTTTGTATACAGTAGTGTACGTTGCATGTAAGTTGCTGTCTTCTTCATCCTCTCTTGACGGCCAAGTAGGATTGACATTCTGTATATGATAAAATTTTAGTAAAGAAATGTTTAAGCGAAGAACGAAAAGGGATTGAAGCCAGCAATGCAGCTGTCAATAAGCAAGCGTCCACTCTCCTAGATGTTAAAATACATTGAATTTCAGAACATTTCCATCAGCATATCGTTGTGGTAATCATGACCCATGATGTGTAACATATGCCGTTGCATGAAACCATACAACATTTCTACTGTTAGAAATAGCTAAATGCCTATTTGGTATGAGGTGTTCACCACCACCTGAATGATCCTGGTTACTCACAGGGTTGTACCCAAGTTTAATAGTAATCCTTGTGCTATAAAGAATAGAAGATTGATTCTTTTACATCAATGCTCTGGTCACTAGGCATGAATGTCTCCATAAAATGCTTTGCAACATATTTAATGTAGCCAAAAGTATATTGTAAGTTACTGTATGAACAAAAACTTGAATTAGCCTCAAAGTAATTGCAAGTTTGTCGAAGATTGAGCCTATTTATTTACATAGGTGCAGAGTGTTCACACCGGACAGTTGAATACGTGCGTCATGTGTGATCTTGTGAGGGGGTTTCCCTCAGTGTCAAATCTGATCAAAGTGTTCGACATACTCCATCACTCTGTAAATTTGAGGCCGCTGGCTTCCTCCGTCTGAACAGCTTCTTCTGCGGTCACTGTATCTGCAGGCAGGGTGGTGGTTGTGGTATTCACCAATATTTGAAAGCGCTGGCCCCTGAAGGTGATAGTCTCTCCCCTTCTGAGACTAAGGTTGCCCGATTGCCGTAGTTCTTTTTGTGCAGTCTGGGTTGAGGCATTGGGGCGATTGATCAGTTTCCTGGACAGGTCATTCATGGGGCTGACGTGGACGTGTCAGGCCACCATCTGATGCTGGCCTGCTTCAAAATGGAGCTCCTGTGAACGAACACATTCCATGTGCTCATGTTTGCATCTGAACTGTGTTGGTGTGTAGTTCAACATCATCTAACTAACTGATCCTCTGCAATTTCTTTCGTGACGCAGGTGTATGTCCCATCGGTAAAATGGCCTGCACATCCCTCGCAAACCTCCGTAATGATGCCCAAGGGCAAGGCTGCTGGTTTGCTGGTGCCGCCTAATTTTGAAGAACGTGGAAACATCAAGTTACATTCTCTGCACTCGTACATATTGGATATTGAAGTTTAAGCACTGATCTTAAGTATCTGGTGCATACTCTGACAGCAAAGTACAAGTTACACTACTTGCTTTGGCGTTCTTCTTTTCTCGCATTTTTACATAGAGTATGCAAGATTCCACCCAGCTAAGGAGGGAAACCATTCTTCCCCTATGCTTCAAAAAGGCTTAAAAAAATTTAACCTCACAACAGATGTTGCGCCCTCATTATCGATAACTTTGGCATTCATTACATTTGCCCTATTTTCTATGTGACTACAGTATTTAGATAAAAAGGCTTCTACAGCTGGCAGCGTGCTAAGTAAAAGTGTGACATTCTTAGCCGCTTCTCAAATTACTATTCCTTTTGATGCTGGATAACTGCAGAACAAGAAACTGAAGTTTCTTGTTCAAATTTTTTTTTTTTCGTGGGAGCCCAAGCCACTACATTTGCTTTCTTTTAATTGAAGCATCCGCTTCAAGTTGCCACAGGTGATGAATTTTCTTGTATTCAGTTTCCCACACAAAGAAGAGAATGCTACATGAGCAATAGCAAATTTTTCCGAGAAGGGGTAGGACAGCTGCCGGATGGTGCTGTCCTGGTTCTTGGGTGGCCACATCTGGTTGGTGTGACCATACATGACCTTTCACTAGCAGTCCAGTTGGTTTGTGCACTTTCAGCCCCCCTTCCCTCTTAATAACGATGCAATTAAACTTAAAAATAACTCCAGTAAGGCATCCAAATGGTGCCAAACTCCTCTACTTTGAATTAGATCACGGTGAAAATCACTTTGGGGCAACTAATAATTGGTAAAGAGGCTTTTGCAGCCAACGTCATATGTTTTTTAAACTGTTTCAATGTGTCCTTTGACTTCCGGTTGCCATTTGGTTTACCAGCAAAGTGAAAGTGTGACAGCCCTTATATATCAAACTAAACCTTCCACAATTTTCAAACAGTTGGCTTTGTAGATGGCATCTTAACTTTATTAAGAGGGTGAACAAAAAATCTAAAATCTTCCTAGTTTAGAAAACACTTTTCATTATAACGTATAAAACTTGTTTAAAATCTCCAGGTCTGAGATGTGATTTCCAGGTTTTCTTATGAGAACCTCAAGGTTTGCCATTTTTGAGGTTGGCAAGTCTGGTAATTTAGTAGGCTAACACTGACAGAACTGTTAATAATGTAGGCCAAGCTGGTCCTACAATTCCACACCTGGGCATGCCTTGAACACTTTGATGAACCTGACAGCAACCTGTAATCTTTGGCCATCATGAGTTTTACTCTAGCTCAAGGTACAGTACCTGTATATTGGGGGTCTAGGGTCCAGGATAAGGTTTGGTTAAAGATAGTATATGGCTACAGTATGGTATGTGAATAACCAATAACCAGTCACTAATGCATCATTCACCAAGTTCAGGACCAACTTCCTTATTTTAACGCCTTGTTTTTAAGTAATTACCACTTTCAAATACACAGGAATGTTGCAGTAAAGTTCTTCAGTCAGTCAATTACACCTCATTTGGACCATAAATTTAATCAAGAAGGTGATATTTCAGGGAAAGAAAGTCACCATATCTCAAGGACAAATTCAGTCGTTGCTTAGCTACACATAGTTGGTGACATCATGTGACGTCTCCAGAATCACATGTAGGGAATCTGTTCCATTGGATGGTTTAGCCTCATGTAATGATCCAGTTAAACATCATTATTGTATGAGGCCAGACCATCATCCAGCCACCAATATTGCCCCCGGAGAGACATCGAAGGGGACAAACAAATAATGAATGTTAAGAAAAAAGCCCTCCTCCCCTCCAGAGAAATTGCCATTTGTTGACAGGAACAAAAAAGCCCTGTGGACCCAAAAGAGCATCTTAATGTTATATTAGAAGGTGAGTTTTTTTTTTAAAGACTTGAAAAGTGCCTACCAGAAAAAAAAAAAAAATGTGACTCCTTTCCAAGTTCCCAGCAGTGGATGAATCGAAACTGATAGATTAAGTCCAATCTTTTTTTTCTGCAGAAAATGGGTATTCAGGGCCTTTTACCTTTCTTGAAGGATGCCACAGAGGCCATCAATGTAAGAAAGTACAAAGGCCATGCTGTTGCAGTGGACACCTACTGCTGGATACATAGAGGAGCTGTGGCCTGTGCACTGCAGCTGGCTAAAGGAGAGAAATGTGACCAGTAAGTGTATAACCAAAACCACGTTATCAACTCTTTACTGTCTGTCTTAGGAAGTTGAGGTGTGACATTTACAATAAATTTAAGCTCACATTTTGGTAGCTAGGCAATAGGCATATAATTTAGTACAGGCAGAAACAACCTTTTCTGTTTTCTCAGCAGGCCTGCTTTTCCATCACATATACTGTAGCACTAAACAAAATACTTCATTGCATCATGCTCAAAGCTTGTCTCCGTTGCTATGCAAATGTGTATTTTTTTCTTGGCTAAAGGTAAACCTTGAATGCTCTCATTGTCTACATACTGTAAAGCACAGGTCACACTAGAGTGATTTCAGATAGGATTGCAGTCTGATTTTTGTGAGTTTTAGTTAAAACCTTCTCTCTCCCTGGTCTGAAAGAGCCAAAAATTTGCCAGCCTGTGTAAATATATGATTTACATCAGAGGACTGTGAGAATGAAATGTAAACTAATTATTTTGTGATGCACATCGGCAGACAGCTTTAATCGGACACGCGTGCAAAAATCGGATTGATTTTCAAACAGAAAAAAAAGCGGTTGACAGGTGTAAGCTATATAATGGTAGCAGAACAGTTTATTGTGAGGCAAACTAGGATCAGTTATCGATATAATGTGACCATCTTTAGAACAAAGCCTGAATGAAAAACTGTTGGTCTGATTTAGAAAAATTCAGATGGGATTTCGGGTTGAAAATTGCTGTAGTGTGACCCACCCGTAACCCTTACTGCAGTAGTTATTTGGAATGAAAGTGCTCACGTACACTAATTTCTCAAAGGTACATTTTAAAGTTATGGTGATAATCCGTGATATGCCAACAAAAAGAGCTGTTTTTGCTTTGCAATTAAAGAATAAAATCTCCCATTCAAGAATCCATTAGATTTATTTTAGTATCTTTTACTGTTCTCAAGATATTCCTTTTCAAGTAAGATGATTTCTTAAGTAAATCATTGCCTATGCAAAAATAATGATGTGGAGTGTACAGTAAGTGTAGCACAGTGTGAGCAATTCTTTTGCTAAGCCTACAGTGTATATATTATCTCATAATTACTCTTCAGATAGTTTACAGTTTGGTGAATGACATTATTATTTTTGTAGAAAGCAAGTTTAAATTCCATAATAAATCCCTCAGGGCATACTTATTCTGCAAGTGTACTTGAACAGCCATATTTGGTGGGTCCATCTTTTGACGTCACAAATTTGAATATTTAGCTCATGCTTATTCATGATACATGTGCAAAATAGAAATTACCATGTAAAATGGCCAATTTTTGATTGATTGTTGCTACTTTTGGGATAATTTGCAATGCTTTTTACGTACATCAAATATCCAACTATGTACTTTGTGTGTCACCAAATACAAGCTTTGCAGCTTAGCAAAACGTAAGACTACATAAAATCATCAGAGAGGGATAAAATGGTTATTCACTAGGAAGCATTGAAGTTCCCACAAGTTTCAACTACTGTATGCTGTTGAAGTTATCTACGAAAGCAAAATTTCCATCAAATTGCCAAAATTTCCCCCAGTATGTCGTACTCATTATATGTTTAGGATGAGGGGTCTCAAGCCTAGCTTATAATAAATTTATTGTCCTTCTCCAAAGGTATGTGCGGTATTGTCTCCGATATGTCAACATGTTGCTTTCAATGGACATCAAACCTGTGCTTGTGTTTGATGGTCAGAATCTCCCTTCAAAGAAATCTGTGGAAGACAGTCGACGAAAGTAAGATCATTTTACTTCTATAGCTTTCAGTATTGCTCTAAAGTAGTCACATGACCAGTACATATTTATCGCAAGGAGTAACCATTCATTGGATGCTACTGTTTAATATTTTATCAAAAAATGTCTTTGAAGAGATTTCCCAAAAGGTAGCTAAAGTTCTGCAAGATACTACTGGCCTGCAAAGCCAGATGCACAGTCCAGACTTTTATTGCATTTTCTGTGTCATCATTGTGGATGTAAAATTGAGTAAAAAATACTGTAGTCAAACCATGCAGGAGCTGCCTCTGTACCCAGCTAGTATCAACAAGGGACTGAGTACTGTATGTATATCGTCGCATCAGCACTAAAGTGCCTTAAGTCCAAATACTAAGTTTTGAGTAAATCAAGAAACAAAGTTTTGGACAGGTTTTGGTCATTAGCTAGTAACCTAGTAGTTTTCACATTCAAGAAACTAAAACAGGTGCAGTTGTATCCATAGCTACACAGTGACCTTTCTGTCTGATTTGTCTTTATACTTATCACACTCATTCATTTGAAATAAATTACTTGTGAAAATAATCGCTAAAGTCTGGAAATAGTGGCATCAGTAGATTTTTGTGAGAAAGAAAAAGGAATGAAGGGTATTTCATACCCATGGTCTTATTTTGACATTTTACCCTGTAGAAAGCAAAGAGTAAACTTTCAAAGTTCTGAGGATCTTAAGCACCACCACTCAACATCAATCTCATTTAAATATTTGTGTTCTTAATTCAGACTTTCAGTATTTTTAATTTTCTTACTGTTTTTAGGCGAAGGGAGCTGTTCAGCCAGAAAGGAAAACAACTCCTACGGGAAGGAAAGACTTCTGAAGCAAGAGATGCATTTGTAAAATGTATCAATGTTACATCAGAAATGGCTCTGGATGTGATGAAAGTATGTGTCTTTGACCTTTGAAATTGAAATGTACCGCAATTTTAAAATTAAGAGAAATGTGTTACAAAACTTGAAAAATGAATCCAAATGGTCTAACTGCTATCTTCACAGGACTTTCCTGAGCTGCAATACAAAATGTTGAAGCTTATTCACTCAATTAAGAGTGGTAGATTGTGCAATAATTTTGTGATGTCATTCTTGTACTACCCAAATTGCCATCTTTGTTTCTTTGTTTTTTTGAAAGCCACTGCACCTTGTACCAAAATATGATCACTGTCTTACTGTTATAGGGTGACTTGACTAGCCTTCTCCATACAAAATGCTATGCAAGGAAACAGTACCTTTTTAAGGTCATACGAACATTTTAATTTCAAAAGGAAACAAAAAGCAATTAATGTGAGTTGTGCAAGAAGGACATCAAAAACTGTTGCCCAATCGACTGTTTCAAATTAAGTGAATAAATTTTGACATTTTATATCTCAGCAATGGAAGAAGCTATGAAAATGGGAGTTGAGTGAATGAGATTCATCTTCACACCTCTAAAATATATATTTTTGTAATCCTTGACTTAAGGTACACTTGTAAACCTTGATATTTTCTCAATAGCTACCATTGTCAAACTTGATTTGATACTCTTTGAATGCAAAGTGTCTGTTATGACATAAATTTTTGCTCAATACCATAAGTACTGTAGGGTGTCTGTTATTGAAAGTTTCAACTTTAGATGTTGATGAACATTTGTCTGTGATTGTAAATTTAGTTTGATACTTTAAAGTTAATGTTTCTGTGATGATGAGTTACAGTTTGATAGCTCTGAATTAAAGTGTCTGCGATCTTAAGTATCAACTTGATATGCTGATGAACTTTTATCTGTGATCCTGAAGTGAGGTTGAATTCTGGTGAAGTGTAAGTATCAACTTGATACTCTCTGAAGTCAAATTTAAGTGTCCGATGATAAATTTTAGCTCTGTACTATAAAGGTAAGCGTTCTGTGATGGTGTGTTTCAGTCAAGAGCCTCATGTGCTGATGTAAATTAAAAAAGTCTGTGATCATAAACTCCAGATGGATACATCCTGCAATGCAGGGTTGGGTTTTTGCCGGAAAAAACCTGTTTTTACCGGGACAGTGGTAGAAACTGGTAATAACTGGTAATAACTGGTTATTACCGGTAAAAACCGGGAGAAAATGGAAAAAACCTCTTCTGGCAATTAGAAGAGTGCAGTTGTTGTACCCCATTGCACATGATGGATAAACCAGTTGAGATAAAGATTTACATTCATTTACACTTTCTTTTTGCCTAAAAAGTGAGCACTAAAACTTGTCAAACACAGAATAAAGAGTGAAATATTCTCAGTTATTACAATAGTACTGTAAGCCCTAACATGTTAAGTGTAACCACAAACAAAGCAACTACATGCCAACAGGAATTGTCTGAAAATTACAGTTGGTTTGCAAAATGACTAGATTTATCAAGCAAAGTTTTTCAAAATGAGGATTAATAAAATTATGTGTAAAGTTATGAAAGTTCTCAATATAAGTTCAGTCACAAATTTGGCAGGGCATATCTGTTACACATATTGAGTACAGTAGCAGAATGAGGCAGATGAGCAACTTCCTTTATCATGTCAGAAACTCAATCAGTTTGACACAGCAGAGAAGCAAACTACAGTGCCATACATGCTGACTAAGCAGCAACTTGAAGTAAATGAGTTTCATCAAGGGAGCTTCTCTGGGTATTCCAAGTCCACCATACTGAGAGATAATTAAGTAAGAATTTATCAACGACCAAACAAATACGAAGAGTCTATTTTTTGACTGAGTAATCTTCATTGAAAAAAATTGATAAACCACAAATAGTAATGTTAGAATGAAAGAAACTTAAGTGGATAGCCAGCACTTTATTTTATAAAGAAAGTGGAAATGTTGAAGGAAGGTGGATGGTTCAATTATAAATGAGACATTCACTACTGGAGGTCAATGTACTGAAAGACACTGAGTTATTGTAGGACCTACACAGATGCAGGATCCCCTTGAAAAGGTATACCCAAGAGTGGAGTTACCAACTTGCCAGTATGCTCAGGAAAGCTTCCCATCAAACTGAAAATAAATCCTTAAATTATTCCATGATTTTCCTTCCCATTTTTCTGCATTAAATATACCTAGTGTATGTATACTTAACACAAAACAGTGTAAATCGGACAAAAAGTGGCCAAAATCACTAAACAAATCACATTCAAACTCTAATATGGTATATATTGTTGCCTAAAATGATTAATCTTGATGTAACAGCATGATTTTCTTCTTTAGACTTTGAAAAAAAGCATAAAAAGTCCTTGTTAACAACATTTTATTCAATGCAGCAGAATAGGTTTTTGCCGTTTTTTCCATTTTTCGGCAAAAACCTGTTTTTACCGGGACGGTTTTTACCGGTAAAATCCACCGGTAAAAACCGCCTGTGGCAAAAACTGCCAACCCTGCTGCAATGATGTTAAAATATCTGTGATCATAGGTCAGATAGGTATGCTAACAAAGGTAAGGTGTCTGCTATTCGTAAGTTAAATCTTAATGCACTGATGAAGTTAAGATTTTTTTGATAGTAAGTTTCAGATTGACATTCACTGAATCATTGATGGTATGATTTCTTTACAGGCTGTACGTTCCCTTGATGTTGATTGTATTGTGGCTCCGTATGAAGCTGATGCCCAGCTTGCCTACTTGGAGAAGAATGGCTATGTCCAAGCTATCATCACAGAAGACTCAGATTTACTGGCTTTTGGCTGTAAAAGAGTGAGGATAAGCATAAGTACCATGATATGTAAATGAAATTAAATCACAATTGTGGGAGTGAAGCAAGGAATTAACAATTTCATGAAAGTAACCTAGAAAAACCAGCTTTGAAAAAAGGTACTTTAAAATGTAAAAGAGTACCAGCATGAACTTCACCCACCTGCATATAATGCTCATGTCATGTTTTTCTGTAGCCTTCTTTTACATCAATATCTACACCTCTTGCTGAGTATGTAATACTGACTAGTGCACGACACAAACATGAAAAGTTAGCCGTGAAGTTGAGAACTTTTCTGATATTCCTAGAGCTCAAGTTTTTGTTTACGTTTGAATTTGGCACTAAAAAGTTAGATTAAACTTAACCACCTAACACAAATTCAGGATTGTTTTACATTTCTTTTACCCTAAATAGTCCTTTTAAACTATATACTAAGTGCAAATCAGTCAATGACATTAAAAGTGGATGTAGTTACGATTAGGGGTGTACTTTTAAAATCTTATTTCCTTAAAGGTTATTTTCAAGATGGACCATGCTGGGAATGCCATTGAAATTAACCAGGACCGCCTTAACCAGGCCGTCAAGATGGGGACTCATTTTTCAGTTGAAAAATTCCGTCATATGTGCATTCTGGCAGGATGTGACTATCTTCCTTCATTACCAGGAGTTGGACTTGGCAAGGCCAGGAAATTTTTGCACACAGTGTCAAACCTTGATATTCAGCAGGTAAGTTTTTTTTGTTTTCCTACAAAAAACAACAAATTGGTTAATACTGTATGTCATATTTTCCAACACAAGCTGATGGAGTTACTACATAAATGAAAAAATGTGTGCAGGTTGGGTTTTTTCCTCATTTTATGATAAACAAGTCAGTAAACAGAAATAGCTGTAGAAAATTTGAGTACTTAATTTGCTCCCTGCTAGAAATTTAATGCCGAGAGTTTCTTGTTGGTTAGATGCCTTTTTGAAAGAAGTGTGAACAGGTTAAAGGCTGTCTCCTTTCTGATTGGAACTGTAAGTTTGGCTGCTTTTTAGCTCAGCATTTGAAGATACTTTTGCATTTGTGCATTTACTTCACTCATATCTTTAGCAGTTCCTTTTTAACAGGTCTTACAGTTTCCTGGAAGAATTACAAATAATTAATATTTAATCTATGCAGTGTAGATATTAACTCTAATTCTGCACTTCATTGGAATAGTTCATTGTGTACAACCAACATTTAAGAGTGGTACCCTTAATGGAAATTCATTGTTTATGTTTATTCTGAGAGGTTTACCATCAGCAGTAATTTATCAAGCCGCCTTCTTACATGGCCTCACCCATAGACATCATACACCTAACTAGATAGATCACACCAATGCATACTAGGAGCTGAATTTGAAGCACACACAGAATGGTATGACCTCACTGACCAGATCCACTTACTCAAGTCCTCTCAACTGACATTGCATTCCCTTAAAAGAAAATGCTGAGAGAGTAAATTACGATAGTTCCCCTCTGTGAGCAGAGCTTCAACTGTCCATTATATTATTTTGACAGTCTTTTCTTATATTTTAAAATGAAAATCCCAAAAGCCAAGAAGCAGGAAAGATGAGTCCATGACTACATGGGATATTTCTATGGTTTTCATACTGTATGTACTGGTACAGAGTGTGCCGTGTAGCATTTATGGTCTCCAGGACAACCATGGATTGGCAGGTTGTAGTGCATAGTGCACACACAGTGAATGCTTTTTTAGATGTTTACATCATATAAGCAATATGGATATTACTATGTGGCTATGTCAAATGTGGAATAAGTCATAAAACCCTGCTTATCCACTTCAATTTCACAGTATTGTCACATGATTGATAGGAATCATTCCTGAATTAGGATGACAGGGTACACTAATTCAGATGGGGAAGACTGCATTTTCCCTTTAAATCTTCCCTTTCTACAGGATCTGACTTGTGTATGTGACAGCCTTCACAAACCAGGTGGCTTACTCAAATAAAATACAGCTCTGAAACTAAACCAAATTTCACTCTTTCCTCAGTTTTTGAAAAGAATGCCATTACAGCTAAAACTGAAATCATCAGTTTCCCAGGAGTACATTGATGGTTTTGTGCAAGCTAACAATACATTCCTCTATCAACTGGCTTTTGATCCAAAGAAGAGGGAATTGATGCCATTAAACCCCTACCCCCCTGAACTAGAAGGGGAGAAGATGGATTATGCAGGAAGGTAAGAGACTTTACAATTTTTATTTTATTTAATTTCAGGCTTTCAAATGACTACAACCTATTCTACTTTTTAGGCTCTGACTTCTCTGTTTTCTTGAAACACCTTTTTCCCTAAGTTGACTACTCTAGTTACTTTTTTAATGTAAAAGAAATGTCAAAAATGGTATGTTTAAATATTTGGAAACATGTCTTAAAGAGTCATTAAGTGAGTATTGATAAATGGAGCCTGCAAATGTCCTTCTTTTGTTCTGCTTTGCTAAAAAGTAAAAACCTCACTGTTGTCTGTTTGCAAAAGAGGCTTCCCTCTAGGTTCATTACTTACTCATCAGTTTTTGTGGATGTAATTCCTTTGGTTGTGATTCAAGAACAGGTACACATTAGGGTTTCCTGAAAACCCAAGTTGCGTATCATGCAGGTTGTATGGGCATATACTTGGGTATAATTATTGTGCAACGTGGTGTTGTTGTATAGTACATAGTAACACATGACCAACTTAGTACATAGTACACAACTGGCCAACTACATAGTACTACTGTGTGCCACACTCTGATTTGTGTTGGTTGCTTGGGCTAGGTTAGCTATCATAACTAGCTGTGTGTATTTTCAGGCTTCAAATTCAGTCATTATAAGTAAGCTGTTGTTTAGTTTCATGTATAACCACACTTGGACACCAAAAACTGGTTTGACATTTTTTTGGTGCTAAGTAAAATTTTACCCAACTATAGCTCCACTTGATATCTTATAAAGTTCTGGATAACACTACAGTAGATAGAATTTATCTTTAAATGATGAAGATTGACTACAATCAACAAACAAAAAGTTTTGCTTTCAGGCAGAATACTTGCCGTTTTAAAACACATGCTGTTTTTGGTCAGACATGTGTTTAAACGTGAGCAAAATATTCTCAGCCCCCAATTGATAGTAGTGCCATAGGCTTATCAAGATCATTTAGGGATTTAAAAAAGTTTGTTAATGTTGACTCCATAGGGGCAGATTTCAATTAATTACCAGAAATGTTGAAATGATTGAGAGTTAACTCATCATATAACATGTCCCCGATCATTCTTGTCACTACATTTGTTACCCAACACACAGCTGGAATCTTCAGTAATTTGAAAAATCAGAAACAGTTTGTCTATATTTTGCATCATTTAGGCAAAATTCCAGTATTGTCCATCATTTAGAACAAATTGTGGAAGCTACTTATCTTACAGCTGGCCAATTTGAATGAAAAGTTGATGTAAATCCCCAGCAGGGAAACTAGATCAATGTTTTTGTAACTACAAGGTTCTCAATGTAAATACCAGGGCTAGAAAAAAAAATTTATTTTGAAGGAAGGGAGTAAAATTTCAATAAAGCCATCTGCGTTTTTGTGTTCGAAAAAGGTAGGTTTCCTCTCAGTTGTGAAAGTTTCCCTCCAAATACTCAAATATCCTGGGAAGGAGCCTCCCAGCTTCCAAACTTTTTCCATCCATGGTAAATGTATCTGGTGTGACTCATACAGCTCTTTTCTTTATTATGATTTAAACAGCTACATGGATTCAAAATTGTCTTTTGAACTGGCATTGGGAAATGTCGAGGTTCACACCATGAAGAGGATATTCAGCTTCAAGCCGGTCTGGGATAAGGTCAGTAAAGATTATGCAATAGAGATTTTTAGTGTGATGTCAGTATTTTTTAAGGTCTCAACAACAAATGAATTTGAAGGTTTGGAAACCAAACAAGATTACTTCCCAAAGGAAGTACTGTATGTCCCATGGAGAGACATCAATAAGGTGACCACCCTCTCATGTCTACATGGTTAGTCTGTCATGCATGGACCCATTGTGGACTAGTTGAAAAGATGCTGCACATGATCTTAGATACAAGGAGGTCATTGCTTGCCTGCTTGTCACAAGTTGTATGCAGGCATTAGTTAACTGTATGTTTTTGTAGTGATATAAAAGACCCAGTTAGGATACAATGAAGTTACACTTAGTAGGGTTGGGAGGTATACTGGTATTCAGGCAAATACAGGTACTGGCTGTACAGATAATGAAAATACTGAAGATATTTGTGTCTGTCCATACTGGTAATGAAATACCGAAGATATTTTTGTGTGTTACTATTACGGGTTCTTGATTAAATTACTGGTACTTCTTTTTTAATTTGATTTCAAACAAAACTAAATGTAGCACTTGTCTTTGTTAATGATATGTCATGAGTAAAATATTTTACACAAATATCGCCACCCTTGTTCGATTGAAATTAACTCACCCCGGCTTCCATATCAACTCACAAAATCGCATCCAACTTTTCACGCCACACACAATTTAGTTAAATAGTATACACCATATGGGATCATTCAGTATTTTGTTTTTTGCCCGAATCTTGTACTACATCTCCCTGGGACACCTACATGCCCTTTATTTCCATATGTTCAGGTCACATCTTTAAATATGGTACAATAATCACAACTTCCATGGCAGTTTTGCAAGGGTTGGAATACTTCACAGTTACGTTGTACAGTGAATGATAGTTCACTGTGTCTGGGCTACCCACTCCCATCTGTACAGGACTGTTTTGTAGTACACAGTCTAAGCACAAGGCAGAGAGCGATTTGCAAGGCTGCATGGACATTAGGCTGTTAGGTCATGCTCCTACAGAGAGTTGAAATGAAGAAAATCGTGTGAATACTTCATTGCACCAAGTATGAGGCAATCTGAGGATATACTGTTCTAGGACCCGTGCTCTGTGCTCTAGTTGGTTACACCATGCTGTAATAACAATTTTGATGATGAAATAAAATTTTATGACATTGCAAGGTATGTGAATATTTACTTAAAATCAGTTCACGTCAAGGTGATCTCGTGTACAAACATTGTACTGTAGCATATGGTTTGTACACGTAGGCTGCATCCAGGGCCCAGGTGCGTGCCATGCCTGGCATGGCATAACACTGCATTCACAGATACACTAGTATGCACAATGCAGCGTTGTTACTAACCAACACACTGTAGATCATCAAGTGTGAATGATCGTTGGAAGAAAACAACCCAGACATGGCTTCACAGGATATACGAAACCATTTTCATGAAAGCTGTCAATATATAAAGAAATCCATAACATTTTTATCAGCTTCTGTTGGAATAGGAAAGTTTTTAGTGAAAACTTCCTTCGTACTCCAGCACGGCCTAAATAGAGTACGAATTCATCGTAACTTAAAAAACTCAGGGTTTAGTATAGACTACAGTACACACATGTTGGCTAAATGGGTGAATGCTAGCACATCATAATTAAAGTGCATCTTGCTGTGTTGATGGATTTTTATTTCAAAGATATGATTTCTAGTGCAGTAAGTACAGTTGGGATTTGTGTAATGTCAGAGACTTACTCAGCAGTAATTCCACCATGTCAGCTTGTTCTCAAGTTTGGCATCAAAGTCAAGCCCTTCCTAAAGGGTGCTGCATTTGGGGTTCATGGCATAATACGTCTCCTCATGCTTCCAACTAAGAGTTGCACGCCAGTACTGTTCACAATACCGGTTCAGTGTAACCATCGGTACCCGGTACCAAAATTTCTCGGTACCGCCTGACGGTAACACTTAGTATAAATCAATAGTAGAGATGCGTGATATTTCAGTGACAAACCTCTCTACAAACATTACATGCCATTGTAATGAAATAACTATGCTAGGGTTCATCTCAAGAGGTGGGATCAAGCCAAAAGAAGGTTCTGTTTTTTGTGGGCAGAGGCTCTTTTACTGTAAGCAGAGCTTCCCTTACACTGGACACAAGTTCCCTTACGGTGAACGTACATAATTTATTAACTGCCTTCTAGTTTGTGAGGCTTGCCTTCTAAAGGTATGTTGAGAATGTCAAAGAGGAAGTAAGGTATAACACGTATCTGGGAAACACAAATTTTAAGTAGACTAACTGTGGAGAACACTTTCACTCACGTTAAGTTTTATCATATTTGCATCACCAGCCATACCCTAAGGGTACTACTCCTCCACACAAACTCAGTATATGGCACCAGGACTATCAACCAGCCCCACCCCTCCAACCAGACCAATCCTGTAACGTAACCCGAAATCCAACTAAAGGTCAGGAAGTCAATATACCCAGTCAAGGAATCGTGAAAAGTAAACCAGTATCCAAGAAGAGACAACGTGAAGGTTAGTGTCTCATATACTCACAGACATAATTGTACACTCTCCTTACCTTACACAAAAGACAGGTCAAGGGTTATCTGAGAAATTTCAGCATTTCAGCATTTTCTGCAGTAAGGAATCACGAGGCCTTTTGGCTTTCTGGTTGATATAGAGTTTTCCAAAGATAGCACTGTTTTGCATGTAAACCACCTACATGAACAAACATTTTGTAAGTGGAAGTGTATGTCCCCATGATGGTTTACCTCCCCCAAAAGAAAAACCCTGAAAAAACTTACATTGACATATGATATTTTCCCTACCTAATAGATTATGATGCTGGTGATACCGCTACATCAGATGCTGCATTGACATCCATCTATGGAGGCTCTCCTCAAGCTAAAGTCCTTAAACTGGAAGAACCTGGTAAGTTTTTTTGCTTTTTGAATCCAGATTACATCTGTTTACTTAGTAAGAACCTCTCTTTAGTGCAAGATCATCTCTGTATACTGACTATAAATGCAACAAGGTCATTAGAGAGAAAAAATTCCTTTAAATGCACTACCCTCGTCAGCTACCTTATGCACCTCTGTGATATTAATTCTGGTAAGCCCTGCTTCCTTCTGATGCTGTTATTACTCAATCTATGGAAAGTAGATTTGCTTTAGTAGTCTGGAAAAGACCTTCTTTGCCGTATTTATAAAGTCCAGCAGATCCTGCATGAATATCCATCCAGGGTATCCTTGTCTTCCCTTACAGCTAGTCAACATTAGTGCAGCTGGTTCCTGTGTGTTTGGTTACACAAGTCATTTATCAAAACCCTATATCATGGGGGTGGACATACACAGGAGACCAACTATTGCAAGCCATTGTGCAGTACAGTACCATAGTACCAAACTACTATCCATACCATGTACAACCATTTTCATGCAAGTTTAGTTTTAACTGGGCCTTCTGCAACATTTAACTGTGTGAACTTTATGTACTTGGTTTTTTAAGTTTGTAAACTTGGCTTACATTAACACTGAGGTTAAATTGGTTGCATAATACTTCTGTTCGTATGCCTTGTACGTGTTACACGACAGTAAATCTAATTGTCAAGAGAAGAAAGAAACTGGAGCTTCAATGCAATCCCATAGGAGCTGTGTGGAGTGCAGTGAACGTCTTAGGAGAATGAGGTGATGCCAGTATGTAGTCATGTTTGTGAAAGCTTGGGGGTAAAATAGGAGCTTCCTCTTAACCACTGCTTTTCAGCTGCATTTAAGGAATTTTCACCTAAAACACACCCCATTGCCCCTAAAACTTATATCAAACCGAAATGGTAAATTTTAAGAGGAGTTATTCAAAGACTCTTTAGAACCCCACCCCCTTCAGTCTGAGCTGGCCAGTTCATTAAGAAGAGTGGGCATTCTCTATGGTAACTGACATTTTAAGTGCCTTTGCTCACCAAAATTTGAATGAGTCATCTCTTAATTGAGAAATCATGTGAATTTGTTCTGAAAATTCAGTAGAGGCCAAATAGCCCTGTTGCCAATCCCCTGGTGCAGTCAGTGTTTCCCTTTCTCCCCCCCCCCTCCCCCACCTTTCCCAATTTATACATCAGTTGCATCAAGATGAGCGCTAAAAATAATCCTTTCCTGCTGCCCCATTTGCAAGTCTGGTGCCTCTCCACCCCACCCCAACCCCCACTCGTCCCCCTTACTTCAGAGTTCTTGGCTATGGTCCTTACTTTTTGTTTTGGTTCATTGATTTAGGAAAGGAACCTATATAGTAAGGTTGGCATGTGTGTGTCTGTCTGTCTGTCTGCGACACTTGCTTGAGTACACTGTAACTCAACAAGGGAAAGTTGGACTAAACTTGAACTTGGTATATAGATCCACTGTAGTGAGAAGGTGTGCCCTATTGTTTTTGGTGCCTGTGAAGGTCACCAAAGGTCAGTTAGGGGCCAAAAGCTGAAATATTTTAAAAAATAATAAGTCCCATTGACAGGGTCCTACATGCTTGATCTTTTGGGACTTGTGAATGGGATAAGGGATCATTTTCAAACAGAATGGTCATGTGATCCAAGGTCAACAAAGGGCAGTTAGGGATCAAAAACTAGTATTTTGGCAGTAATTTGAGAACAAAATGTCTGTTAAGGTTGGGAGGCAGGCTGTTGTAATCCAATAGTTGACCCACATCTGGGTGACCTTTGACCTCAGGTTGACCTCCGGTGACCTGCATTAGTTTGTATGGTGATTTGAATTTTTGTGGCCATATTTGGATCTTAAAGATAGATCTGATCAAAATTATCCAAGGGGTTGACCCTGTGTGACCTTTGTGTGTGTGAAGTTATCAGAGGTGAAGGTTTTTTTATTTTAATAAGTACAGTTAGGATAGTGATACAGATTTGTCATGTTGCGTTTTGAATCAGTGTGTCAAACTACATTGATCATCTCAGGTCAAATTATGGAATAAATATCATAACTTGATAGGGAAAACCTCATACTTGGTGAAGGCCATTTGGAGGTTATCAGAGGTCATCTGTAGGTCAAGTTATGGACTTACAGGAAACTTGGTAGATGTAGTCAGTGTTCACTGCCAACAACTTTAAAGGTCATGTAGCAGTCACCAGAGTCACAGGCTAACTTCACATTAGCTAATATTTTGTTTGTATGCTCACGACTCAGTGTCATCAAATTAAGCAAGGAACCATAGTGCCCATTGGGCTCTTGTTATAATCTTTGTAAACGACATAGGTAACTTTTCAAATATGTGTGGTATTGTTCTTAAATTGGCAGATAGTACAAGTCAATTAGAAGCAAAGATATTATAAGCGTACATTCCAAACTCCTATACCTACACTGTTATGGAAATTGACTCCTCATGGCGACGCATATAACGGGGCAGAAGTGTCAATTTGACATGCACACCGCTGTAGTCGGCAATCTGCATACAAAAACAAGAATGCATTACTGAAAATTCCATTGTTAAAAGAGGTTAGCGTGTGTGCACTTTTACAACGGGTTCTATACCTGCAGTATATATTTCTCTGTGTACAATCCGGAATACTTGCCGCACACTTTTGCGCTCTCAGGAAACAAACTCTGGTTGATTTCCAGTTGTGAGCGCATAAGAAATTAAATGCGCATATAAAAGTGCATTGCCTAAAGATACCATAGAAACTGACCTATGAATAAGTCTATGAACTTATAACCAGTCATTGTGTGTTCATGTTCAAGTATTCTTATGTGGAATGCCAACAGGAAGAAATAAACTTCTTCTTGTAAGTGAAGTTTAGTGAGGAGTTATACTTCTTACATTTACAATGTTTCAAAATAACAAGTATTAATGCTTTTGTAAGCCATTCATTTGCCTGTATGTTTTCAAAATGACTGAACAGTGATCAGCTCTTCCGCCTGATATTTTGGCTCCAAGGGGATTCATTGCACCATTTTATGTTTGGAATCTATGTTTATAATATCTTTGATTAGAAGATGCTATTTGTATTGAAGTCAACAATGAATGGTTTTGAGCTAACAAGCTGCCACTTAATGTAAAGTCAAATTTTATACTGTTCAGTAAGACCAATTATCATAGTAGATCAAATGTAAATGATATCAAAAATGTCATGAATGGTGTTTCACCAGAGAAGGTTGATTCTATTACATTACAGTTGTGTAACTTGGAATATGGAATTGCTTAGTGTACAGGCATACTGTCAAAACTTAAAACACTATTTATTGAGGAATATCCTTCGTTCCCTCTTCTGAAGCAAAGTTCACATGTACAGTACATGCATCCGCGTCCTGGAATATGCTTCTTAATGAAATCCAATGCTATAAATCAATTTCATGTTTTAAGAGCAAGTATTTTAAGCAATGCATAAATGACTAATGATCGACTAGTGAATCATGTAAGGTTCGTATTAAATAGTTCACTGTATATCGTTTTGGTTATTTTCAGTTCTTGCCATTCTTCTATTAGGTACGGGAGTGTTCTTGCCCACAAGCCTACAAAGGTTTTTTTTTTGAGAGAATACTTCCTTTTGTAATTTACGTGCAATTTATGACTTCACTTGTCATGTCACTTGAAATTGTTGTTTTTATTTTTTGTTGTGAAGAAACAAATAAAAAAAGGGATATGAAAGTAACAATGCAAATGCAATTGCACCAAAATTTGAATGAATCATGTCATAATTGAGGAAAACAAATGAATTTTGTTCTGATAATTCAACCATGGATGCCAAATAGTCCTGTTGCCAAGCTCTTGGTGCAGTCAATGTCACTCCCCCTCCCCTCCCCCCAACCCTTTCTCAATTTGAAAGTCAGTTGCCTATAGATGTACAATGCAAATGATAGTCCTTTCCCGATGCCCCCTTTGGAGTTCTGATTTCTTCCTCCCCCCCCCCTCCCCTTCAGAGTTTCTGGCTAGGTCGTCTTAGAGGACTAGTTGATGTGGCTGTAGCTAAATCTGATCCTTCATAGCACTTAGCAATCTCCAAGGCCTTTCCTGTTTCTTTTTATTTTTGTACCTTTTGCCTGATTGATAGAAACCATTCCAGAAACTCCAAGTCCTGATAAAAATCAGGAAAAGAAGATAGTGCCAGCAAAATCTACACCTCGGAATATCTTTGCCATTAAGAAGAGTCAACGTATGGGAAGTGACACAAGAAAGGACTTACTAAACTCAGAAGTAACCGTCTCAAGCAGGTATTAATTAATTGGTTGAAATTCAAGTTACCTAATTAAATCAGAAATTTAAGCACAACAATTAATGAAATTATCATTTCAAGGTTCATTGGACTCGACAGTTATGACTCACCAGAGGTGTGTATGCAGAAGAATAGGAACAGGCTGTTCTCTTGTTTGTCTGTTAGGCCCTAAGATCAGAGAGATTCATTAAAAAAGACACTGTCAAAAGCTTCATTAATAGACTGCTGCATAATTGTATACTCTCTGTAGAATTTAAATATTAAAACTGCCGACACAAAAGACAACGGAATTGCTAAAAAATGGACAAGGAGAGTAGGGGGAGAAGCAGATTACATGATTGTTATATGTGTTATGCCCTATCAGTATGTGTGTTTTACACTATTGTTACCTGTGTTATTCACCTATTGTTATGTGTCATAACTGTGCCACACACAAAGCACCATAGCAAGGAGGAGGTCATTTACAGAACATCAAATGTTCTGTGTAAATGTGTGAAGCCACTTAGTACCACAATACAACCCTGCCCTCAGGTTTAATTGTCGCAAAACTGTTTGAGTGGTGATGAGGGCTGGTTATAGCTTGAAAGCTTTTTCAGTCCAGTTAAAAACTCTTCTTTTGATCTGTGCAACTGGAATTGGAGATAAGGTGATGAAGTTTTTTATGTCTATCATTTACATGCCTACCTTAATTAAAATGTTAGCATTAGGTGCAAGTGCCATCTTCAACATCTTTTATGTTTGGTCTTGCTTTTACAATTTCATGCAATAGATAATATATTTTTACTACAAGTAGAGAAAGGTTTTCACTTTCTAGAGCAAACTGGTGAGAAAAATTTTATATTTCACCTGTGGCTGTTAAACAAAGTCGCTGTGTGAGGTATTAGTTTTTCCAGGTGTATGGTTGCTCCAGATTTAATAAAAAACGCACAATGCAAAATAAGACTTTAACAGTTTTTCATTCCATGCAGTGAAGTCAAGTTGTGATAAACATCCCATTGTGATACTGTATTTCATGCTTTGTAAGAAGGACATTGAGAAAAAGTTTTTATTTTTAAATAATTTCATTTCCATTTTTTTGTCAGATTCTTTCAAACCCCATCTAGATCTCCCTCAAAGGAAACGTTGAGCAAATCTGAAGATTCAAAAGAAAATGAAATGCCTATCAACGAGGAAACAAATCATATTTATACACCAAAGGATCGAGATGATAGCTCATGCACTCAATCAGGTCTGGAGGAAGACACACCAGTTCTGAATGATAGTATCAGAAATCATCAGCGCAAAGTACGAGGAACAACCGGTCGTTTATGTGACAAGAACATTGACAGGACAAGTGTATTAGATTCACTACAAAAGTATAGACATTCAGGTGATGAACATGCTCAGATTAAACAAGAGTTTGAACTAAAGCAGAAAATGAAGTCACCCCCATCTTCATCTCAGAGTAAAAAGAGACAGCAAAGAAGAGGTGTCTTCTCTTGGTCCAACAAATCTCCATCTAAAAATAGGACTCAGAAGACTTTGACTGATTCCATTAAGGGTCTTAGTGCATTCCACAGAAGTACTAATAAATTTCAGTTGCCAAGATCTACCTCTTCAAGACCATCATTGAGTGAAGGTTGTAACCATGCCAGTGAGCAGGGATCACAAGATGATACAGGTTCAAGTCAAGAGGACCAAGATAGCATTAAGAGTGATATCATTAATTCACAACTATCCCGTACACCATCAGTTGGGTCATTTTCTCAGCTTAGTATAGACAGTGTAGACAAGGATGGGCCCACGTTTAGCCAGGTCCTTGAAAGAGATGGCCTTAGTTTTAGTCAACTTGGTGAAAAAAGCAGTCAAGGGGAAATGTCTCCCACCTCTGGAGAGGATCGAAAATCTTTAGATAGTTCAGGAGATGAAACATTATGTAATATTCTTGTTGATATTGCTCAAGAGGGTGAGGCGGAGATGGAGACGGATGCTGGATTCAGTAAGCGAGAGGAGAAATATGATACTTTTAAGAGTAGTTTAGAAGATAAAGAAGAAACAGCACATGTAGCAGATGCTAGTCAAAGTTATAGCAACAAAACCAAATTATTCTCAACAAACAGTAGTGATAAGAAACCAGCTTTACCTTCACTCTGTACACAGGCTGGGACTAAAAGCTGTCAGAGACTGACAAGCATTTATTTCAGTGATTCTGACAATAGAAAATGTGTTTTACCAGCAACTAGAAGACATCAGCCATATGAAAGGATTACTAGCCAAAGGTCATCACACATCTATTTTAAGGATTCTAGCAGTGATGAGAACAGTCCTCCAGAAGCATCTAGACAACATCGTGGAGATGAAATTACAAGCTCTTATTTTAAGAAGGTGAGGATAAATTAGTACAATAGTATCCTCTTTGCAGGGTTAATTAATATTTAAGTGAATGATAGCCATTAGCAGAAGAAACTTGGCAGGGTTTCCGTCAGAGGGGGGAAGGGGGGGGGGATTTGTCCCCACCTTCCCAGAAGAAGGGAGGTAAAATCCCCCCTTCATTTCCATAAAAATATAAAAATTTTCAACATTTTAGTTTCTTACTTATTGAAGAGGACACTTTTGCAGCAATGTATGAACTTACATAAATAAATGACCTTTGAAACCCTTCATTTTGCACCTTAAAGGGGCCTTGAAGCAAGCATTTGACCCCTGAATCCACTTGTAACTTTAGCCAAGGACAGCATCAATTTGGACTCGGGGTTTAGCAGTAATAAATCCCCCCCCCCCTTTTTTTTTACAGTCATAGTTTTCAACTTTTTAAAGAGTTGTATTTTTAATGTGTAGGTGAAAACAGACATTGTTTAGTATGAAGCATATTTAACAGTACTAAATATGGGTGGTTAGATTTGGGCATGAGTGAACAACCATTAAAGGAAGGAATGTCAAATTCATGAGAAATAGGGACATTTTATTAAAAGTAAAGTTTATCGATCCTTTTCTTTTTCAGAGTAAAGATGTGGAATATAACACACTTAAGACACCAAAAGGTGAGCTTTCATTGATTTTTCCCTTTAAAATTATGTAAATTATAAAACAAGTAAGTAGCCTGGGTTTATATCGTCATGTATGCCATATGTATATTGTGCTTCTGTCAAAGTTGCCATGCTATGCATCTATTGGTTGCATATCAGATCTAAAATGCCTTCTGTCCATTTCTGATTCCTTGCCGAAGGCAAAAGGAATCCATGCAGTCACTATGGTGTATGTGTGTTTGTGACACTTGGCTTGTAAACATGATATCTCAAGATAGGAATGATGGATACTTTTCATTCTTGGTATGTAGATATATCATATTGAAAGGAAGAGACCTAATGTTTTTGGTGGTGGTCAGTGGTCATGTGAGGTCACCATTGGTCAAACCCCCAAAATCTTGTAAACACGATATCTCAAGTTATGAAGCATGGATACTTTTCATACTTGGTATGTGGATGCATATATAGTCAGAACTCAGAAGATGGATCCTATAGGTTTTGATAGGGTTCAAAGGTAATCTGAGGTCACTGGTGTTAAAACTAAAACATTGGAAATTACTTCTTAACACAATATTTCAAGGTGGAAATGATACACTTCATATTTGGTAAATGGGCTTGTCATATTGAGAGGAAGAATGCTATCATTTTTGGTAGCTAGGTCAGAGGTCATGTGTGGTCACCATACTAGGACAAAAACTAAAACCCTTGTAAACACAATATCTCAGTACAGGAATGGTAGATACTTTTGGTTTATGGGTTTATCATATTTTAAGAGGTAGAATGCAATTGTTTTTGGTAGAGGTCAAAGGTCATGTGTGGTCACCAGAAGACAAAACTAAAACCCCTGTAAACACAATATGTCAAGATAGGAATGGTAGATACTTTTCATACTTGGTATATAAATTTATCATATTAAGAGGAAGAATACCATAGTTTTTGATCGAAGTCAAAGGGTGTGTGAGGTCACAAGCAAAAATGGTAGAAATATGCTAGTAACTGCAATAGCGCAAGATGTGAAAGATGGATACCTTTCATTTCTGTTTTGGCAAGAAATCACTAAGCATTTGGGCCGTTTTGGTTATTGTATTATTTTCTGTTTTGTATCTCCCCCATCTTTGTTGTGAAGTGAGGGCTGTCATGCTGGTAAAGAAACCAGAAAAGCTGTATACTGAGTGAAAAACCTACAGCAGTGGTTCCCAGCAGGGGCGTTATTGCCCCCTGGGGGGATTTTTGCAACTCATGGGGCCGACCAGCTCTAAGGAGGTGGCAAGGGGGCGGTTTGAAAAAATGAGATACTAAGTTTAAACTGGGCCTTACAAGATTTCAAATGGTTTCCCTTAGCTGAGCACTCAAATTCGTTCCCTTAAAAAGGAGATAAAAGACGTCAACAGGTCTAACATTCACTCCTCGGGTGCACTAAAAAGTTTGTGAATTATCTTTATTGCTAGATTTCACAAAATGGCATCGAACTGATTCATTTCAAAATTTTCTTGGCAAGGACCCTCACATTCCCATTAGTGGCATCCTGGTGAAAGAGATGAGCAAAGGGCCGTGGCTAAAAATTGTCCCACCACTTTTACCTTGAATTTAGGTTTTCCGTGCTGTCCATGAACATGACATACTGACAGAAGTGAAAATTGCAGATAACTGTAACGTAATGGTGACTTCTGCAATGTACTATGAAGTAAAACACAAGTGAAACAGTACAATGTTTTTAAAAATGCAATCTTATGGTTTTCCAATGTCAGATTTCTCAGTCTATTTTGGTGATTATTTTTGCCTATATGACAGCTTGAGGGGCATAAGTCTTTTAAAGCCTCATGCGACCTCTACAGTCCTTCTTCCTCCTACCCACAGGAGAAGCTCCTTGCAGCATCAAAGGGAACCCTGGTTAGTTGCTCTGTGGGTGATTTCTGAAATCTCTAGTGAATATTTAAGTAATCGGAAGACAGTCAAAACTGACTTACAGTGCCTCATTCTTGTGACAACAATTTTGGTGATACCCCAGAGCCTCTGGGGACTAAGGTGGGCCTTTGGTATCTGTAAAATTCAAAAAAAGTTTCTCCGTCCCTAACCCCAACTTTGTGATTCACCATCACAAAAGGGAGTCAGCTTTTTAAATCCTGCACTATTGTTTTGCTTCCCTGTATCGGACCCATACATAAAAACAATGTATGTGTATGTCCCTGTTTATTTTACAATGTGTTTTTATTGTAATTGTCATTTCATTCATGGCAACAGTATGCTAAAGAGGGGGGGTGGGGGGGGAGGGGAGCATTTGCCCAACGTCATTCGGTGAAAGGAGGTGGTGAGCTGAAAAAGGTTGGGAACCACTGGCCTTCAGTATTCTAAAAGCCTTATGTAACTTCAACCTCAGAGTTACATTTTTTAGGTCTGACTCCACACTGCCTTATGTCCACTATTATTGGTACATAAGCTTGAATTTAATATGAATATTATCCATAAATATAGGACATCAAGGTCCCTTTTATGGACATTTGCTATTTGTCTATTTTTGTTTGAAATATCCTTACACCTCTATGTTCAGATGTCAGACTTTCCAACATGAGAGAAATTTTAGGTGTATGACACCATCCTGGGTGTGATGTAGGCTATTTACACTGTAATAATTACATTATGTTTTGTGATCATACACTCTTTGATTAGTGCATGCATATGTATTCTGCAAAGCAACTTATGTACTGTGTCATTTTACCGTTGGTATCATTTACCACCTCATCTGTCGTTTGGTGTAATTGTGTGTTGTCACTTGGCTGTATTCACTTGGCAGTATTGAAAATTTAGCTGTGAAAATTCTTTGCTGTGATGATTGTTGTACTGGAGATGTCGAGTTTGGCCATTTTGAGTAAGCAAGTTCAGTTGAGGCTGTTATGCATGTCATACGTAAATAGTGAACAGCATGTGCGCGTGCGAGAAGCATGAAATGTGTGTGACATGCCAAGTGCGTGTGTATTGGTAAGTCTGCGATGTCTGTGTTCAGAAACCTGTACCCGTAACACTTTCACCCTAACCTAAGCCTCCCCCTGTGGGCTGGGGGTTGTAGAATATGCCCACAGTATTCCCTGCCTGTCATAAGAAGCAGCTAAAGGGGAGGACTTAAACGGATTTGAACCTCATTTGAAGCCAAACTTGAACTTGAACCGTATTTGAACTTAAACTTTTTTTTTCTAGTTGACACTATATAACACACTCGTGTTGGTGTGTCATTAAATCCCATCTAACTAACCTAACCTAAGCCTTATCCTAACACTGACCTTCATGTAGACTTTTGAATATAAAGACGGAACAGTGGCGTACCATACCTACTGTATTCTGTAATAAATTTGTTCGTTAATCCTCCTCGTACCAGTCCTGGCCCTCCAGTCACCATGTCGGTCCTGAAAAAAGGTAGTGATAAACTAAATTAGCATACAGCTGTTATGTTACCTAAGCAGAACCTATGCATAGGTTGACCCATAGCCATACAGTAGGAAATATACCCTAGTGGCTGTCAAGTATATAAGTATGGCAACAAGAATTAAGCCAGCACTGCCAATGATAAGTGTAAGCTATGAGCAAGCTACGGCAGTGGGAAGTTGTGCTGCGATATAAGAAGATAAGCCCGGTAACAAAAGCAGCACTTAGTTGAAGCTGGTAATGCGCCTGCTGATAAATAGAGTAAAGGCAGGGAAAGATGCTACCAGGAACGTTGCCTAAAATAATAGCCTCTATACAAGATGAGACTGGTGGGTTCGTTGAATCAGGCGATCTGTGCGCCTCCAGGCTCGGTTTATGTCTAGATGTTAACTTGGAACAGCTTCTTAAAGGGGAATTTTCATGATCCCAGACAGTTCCAATTCTCCCAGCTATGCATCTTCTAGCTCCTCCCATAACTGTATGAGGCTCTTCCTTGTGCAAGAATAAACCTGTTTTATTGCTTAAGACCATGTCCTGGTGAGCATACAAGGCTATAAAATGTAATAAAAGTACTCTCTCTGCCTTGTGTGGAATGTGAGCTACTCTGCATCTTTCAAATTTTCAAACTTTGATGTCAATCAAAGAGCAGTCACCAACTGAGAATTTTGATATACATACACTAAAAATATACTTTGGGGTGATGACTGTCTGTCTTTAAGTGAAAGTTAGGTGCCCTAAATTGAGTTAGCTGTGACTGAGCCATATTCCACACACGATATAGTAGAGAAGTTATTACCGTGCATCTAACTACCAGCTAGAGGTAGTGCTTAACTACAAAAGTGAGCGTGGGCTGATTAAGTATTCAAGTAGGAACTTTGAAATAACTATATAAGGAAGATATGTAAATGGTGAATTAATAAATATAAGCTGAGTACAGTAAAGTTTCTGTACCTGTGTATTCCCTCTGCTGGCACTGTAGAGCTAGACTGTAGGTCCTTGCTAGGTATGGTCCAGAGCTGCAATGAGGTGAGCTTGCAGCTTTCTGCTTTACTGGACACACTGCTCACTAGCACATGTGGTATGAGGACCTAATTAGCATTTCTACAGGTGCTGCATCCTATCCACACTTGTACATAACTTCTATTGTTATAGTGGCTGGAAGATTCTATTGTGTGTGTAAGCCCTTGAGTGGAATGCAGAAGGGGAGTTGCATCACAAATGAGGTCTCTACAGAGTACTGTATGTATTGCATGGTCAGCAGGAGATTGGTTTGGGCAGGGAGGTGCTAGGAGGACACACAACAACTGAATTAGACAAAATGTATTTGAAAATAATGAAATCCTTTTCAGATATCAAATTTTGATTGACAGGTCTCTTTGTTCCATTGTTAAGCTGTGACTTCCCCAAATGATGATCTGCACCTTTCAAAGCCAAGTACTCCTTAAACAATTGCTTGTGTTAAAACATGCACTGATACGAGGTTTGCTACCAATGAGGCCCAGCTGTAGTCAAGATTTTTAGCAAAATGACTGTCAATGAAATACTGTACTTCCTTTGTGTCCCTATGAATTTAATGCATCGTTGACTTTAGACATTTTTCAAGCCTAATACATTTCCCTTAATTATGGCAAATTTCCACCGCTTTACTGGGAGGCATACTCAAAATGTTCATTATGTGGAAATTCTTCATTGAAGCTAACTGAAATGAGTTTTATTGTGACCAATAACAACAAGATTTAAATTTTACATTTTCGTTATAATGACTGGCAACGTTAAGTGGTTCATCATAAGGGGTCATTCTTCTCATTGTCATTTTGACAATCTGTCACTGATCCTAGTCTATCTTGTTATTGTGATAAACTTTTTAAGGAGAAAGGCAAGATTGCCATTGGAAATGAACATTGCCCCGAACTGTCTGTAGAATGTTGGGTCGATCTCCTTCCTAACACCTCTCTGGTAAGAGCTTCATGTGTGGTATGAAAGAGATTGTAGCACCCATTTTGAAAATTATTAGAGTGAACTGAAGGGTCTTCGCTTTTTATTTATTTGCAAGTGATCGCTTTCTTTCATTCTAGTAGATTTGTTGACACACAATATGCAGTAAAAATAAGCTGTGATAGTGCTGGTTCCCATTTCATGTGACATTCAATCTTATCATGCAGTACACCTATTGAAATCAAACATAAGATCGAGCACATTTTTTTTCATTTGTAAAATCAGATCCCTGGTTGGAATCCAAGTTTTGAATATCCTTTCATTTAATTTTCATTTCTTTTATACAGACACTGTAAGGTCCTTCGGGGCATGCAAGGTCCCTGGCTTGTCAAAGAATCAGAAAAGGAATCCGCCCAAAATTCTTCAGCCCACCTTGATGGTCTTTATGACAAAGAAACCCCCTGCAGGGTAGACAATCTTTAATTAACATTAAGTAAAAATTAAGGAAAGTGAATCAAAACTTGGTGATGAGGTAGAGCACAGGTAGTGTTGCCAGTGCCCATCATTAAATGGCCTGTTTGTTCACACATTTTGAAAATATGTTGTATAGCTCTGATTTTGGCGGGAAGTATTCAAATCCCCTTTCCTGTGGATTATTCAGACGGTACAATTTTCTTAGACACGTACAGTATTTCATATGTCCCATAATGCAATAGTTACTCTTACAAATTGTTTCATTGATGAAAACAATATTTGAGTGTGTCCCCAAGCCTAAGCCTCCCAACTTTATGGCCCTTTAGGCCATTGTGTTATCCTGGCAGCCCTTGTCAAACCAAAGACAGTACCTGTGTGTGAAAGACTGACAGTCTACATTACTAAACATCTCAAGCCTGTATTGTTAACAGGTCCTAAGAATATGTACCACTTCCTGTTGGGTATGATAATTTACTATGTCATATAAAGTGCTCATATGGTACAGGAGAAAAAAAGGGTGCTACCTGTTTCAGATAATGTGTGAATTTGTTTGGAAGGGTTTCATTTTTCCCTTAATTTTTGTTTTACAAGTTAATACATGAAACCATTTTCACATTGCTGATAAGAATTATGAAGTGAGAGCGGGCTGTATTTTGTACATTTTTTGCCAGTTTTTGCTAATTTGTATAAAATTTCCTAAAAGATTGCTCTTCAATGACAACTGCCTCTAACCCTCTTGTATGTTTTGATTCAGAAGAAACATCTTATACATCAATAATGGAATACAGGAGAGTAACCTGTAATGTGAAACCATTTTCACATTGCTGATAAGAATTATGAAGTGAGAGCGGGCTGTATTTTGTACATTTTTTGCCAGTTTTTGCTAATTTGTATAAAATTTCCTAAAAGATTGCTCTTCAATGACAACTGCCTCTAACCCTCTTGTATGTTTTGATTCAGAAGAAACATCTTATACATCAATAATGGAATACAGGAGAGTAACACTTGTCCAGTGTTTGTCATAAAAGATCATTGTACTTGCGATAACCAGTTTAATAGGAATAATACCTGATAATTATTGATTTCAAGACAAGTGGTACCAACAAGCAATGAATGAATAAGTCTTTCATTAATTCCACAGATCAAGCAAGAAGGAACCTTTATTGCCATCCGGACTGGAAGCTTTACAGAATATTACTCCAGAAGCAGATGCAGTCTATGTTATGGACAAAGCAGCGACTGTGAGGAAAAACATTTTCAAATGATGAATCATAAAAGGAGGGTTACACACTGGAAAAGCAAAATGAGAGGGCTGCTTCTTTCAAACATTATGAGTAGTAGGTAAAGCCAACCACAGAAAACAGCTCATCTAAGTAGTTGTCATGTAACCTGGCTCTGGTACTGTAGTTTATAATGTGTATGGCTATGTTTTGGTTTGATTCTTGGCTCTCATGGCCATTGACTCAAATATCCAACATGTCTGATGTCGTCTGACCATGGCTTCTGTCTCTTCGACTGCGCCTGATATAAACACTTGGTATGTCTTTTTGGTAAAAAAATGTGGTCAGAACGCTCATGTTCAGTGGATGCTGAGAAAATTGCAGTGTGGGACACAAAATATTCAACACGTTGCATATTTAAAATAATATCTTCTGGAGGAAAATATCTTAAACTCTTCATCACTTGTGAGACACTGGATGAGTAAAGTGACATATGAGATGTTTTGCAAAGCTAACTACTCTTGTTTGTGGCAGACTTGAGGACTTGAAACCAGTCAAAAGACTGACTGACAGTGCAAATCTGTGAGAACATTCTCAACAGTATACCCTAGTACTGAAACTGGCCAAGGGGTAAGGTTATTGGTTGCTGTGAATAAAGTAAGAATAAGAGGACAAACAGAACTGGTTTCGGCACTTTTTTAAGCGAATATAAAGCACATTATCTTGTGTAATTGTTACAGGAACTGAGCATTTAGCAGACCTTTGCTTTAAACTGTGATGAATATTTGGTATCTATGCAATGATACGCTTGAAATGAGGAAATAGAAGAATTCATTGAAGGATAGGTGTGAATTATTCCATTTGCTTTGTTCCGGTGTAATGTTGTGAGGCATTTATCTAATCGTAGGACCAACAGTCGACCGTGTGGATGATATCGGCATCTTTTGAATCAAATTACCTTATGTATTACTGGAACTGATAATACAGCCAAAGTTTACTCTGCATTGTGACAGATATTTCGTAACTGTGCTATCATAAACTTGAATGACTATATGGAAGGAATGAATAAGGTGGATGAAAGATTTTTATTATGCCATTTGCTTTGTTCCAGTATTATTTTCTGAGGCATCTATGTAGTCGTACAATTTTAAATTTTTAAATGACCTTAAAATGGTTTATAAATAAAGTCTTGCAATAAATTTTATAGTTACGTGGTCCCTCTGCTTTCTGCGTTTCCATGACTACACCAACTCTGCACATTGTTGAGCTAGGCATTTGAAAGGAAGTATGTTAATCAAATATTACTTGCCAAAACAGCAGCAATTAATCAACCTACACATCACTAATTAATTAAATTCAATGGATTTAATCTTCTTCGCAAGTGATGAACTTAAACATCACTCTCACAACGTATCATGGAAACAAATACTTATGTAATGCCAAGAAAAGAAAATAACAAGTGATGGTGCTGGCCTTAATCAATTTTTCTTCCCACATCAAATACACTTTTTTTTGTAAAATTTTATCCTTTGCAAGCAAAATCCTTCAAACATGTTAAGTAAAACTTAAAAATTTCTTTAAACTTCACCATCTGCAGTATGTAGCCAAACTGAGGACACCTTTGCAATTTTACCTATGACATACATGCTCAAATGACAAAGCAGTTTAGTGCTTATTTTGATGAAGAATTTGTCAGCCATTTTGAATGAAAAGTGAAAAGACCCTCCTTCTTTTTGTTCTGAAAATCTGAACATCTTTTTTTCCTTGGTGAAAGTAATGGACCTTAACATGCAAGCAGTGTTCCTCTCATTCAACTAATAGACCTGTACAGGTCATGGTACTCGTCACTCAGACAATGAATGGATCATCACTCACTCAACTTTCCTAAAATGGAATGGTTTTCAGTTACCATCTTAAATTAGGAAAGAATGATAAGAAGTCTGAAGAAGTTACAGCCACTTCTGAAGAAGCTTGACAAACTCTCAAGTCATCTGACCGCATTGAGCATCTTCTAGTTCCAAGAACAATAAGGTCAAGTTTTGGGCCTACTTGTTAAGAGCATGTAAACATTTTGATAAAACTGCTCACCCAATATTTCATGTGTTTAACCTACTGTGGTTATGATTTCCTGTAATGTCATTTTGCAGCACAGATGGGCAAAAGTCAAGTCAGGAAATCCTGTTTTCATGATTTATAGGTAAAGAAGTTTGACTGATATAAAAGCTCATGCAAAAGTCTTATATAAAAGTGTTAATGAAGGGGACTCACAGTAGACTTTTTCAGGGTTTCCTAACTTTGACATCTTCTAAACCTTATCATTCATACTAAGGTAATGTGTTAGTGCCACCATAAGACCAACTCCTTTATAGTATTCATTTGATGGGTAAAATGCTGTAACTGAACTTCTACAAAGCTCTAAATATGTCAATGGGTTGTAATTAGGGTAACTTTTTTTACAGTATTTGCAAACGAATATGCAGCCTATGAGATAACAGGCCATTGTGAACTGGTAGCATGTGTCCATGTTCAATCCAGAAAGTATATTCAAACTTCCTGTGATGTTCAGACTCGTCGTGGACTCATAGCATTAGTTCATGTTCAATCCAGAACGTATATTCAAACTTCCTGTGATGTTCAGACTTGTGGACTCATAGAACTGGTTCATGTACAATCCAAGGAGTATGTTCAAAAGCTTAAAGCAAAGTTATCAAGTATGCAAGAAAAAACACAAGGAAGAATTTCTGTACGGCTTTCCTTTCTAAATATATATTTATTTGCACCATTATCTCTTTACACATCCACTAGCTACTACGACCACTATACATACTGCAACAATTGTTTACACACCGAGACAGACCTCTTATCAATATATATGTATTTCTTTCTAATCAATATCCATGGTCAACAGTGTGCACAGGATTCTGCAAATATTCAAGGGTGGGGTGAAAAGTTCTTGTTCTCTCAAACTAACCCTCCTTTTTAACCCAACTGCTCTCACATTTTTTTCAGATTTCCTTATTTGAGCACCAGAGGTGGGGAGCAATGCCCCAGACTTATTGTATACTTCGTGTGGGCTAACATCAAACTGAAGTGAATAGATACCTGTGAATCCTATTCCCTTCGGGCTATTCATGTTTCTAAGTCTGAGGTAGGCTCAACATAAAGTCCCCGGACCCACCCCCTAACCTCTCTGCACATGCTACTGGATATGGGATGTCACAAAGCTTTCTCCTATAATTTCAAAGGCTGCTGCTTATGTAAATATACCATGTTCAACCTACACACCCAACTTTCCCAGTCAACAGCATGCCAGCTTGTTACCCAATAGTGTAGACTGGGTATACAAGCCTCTCCATACTGTAACCTCTGTATTACAACAAACCTAGTGTGGTGGAGCAAATGTCACCCCTCACCCTTTATCAAGTGAAAAAGGTGGCTGAGGACTGACATTGTAGCATTCTGTGACATACCACAAGTGACAAGTTTGGCAAACCAAATACCTTAATAGTTGTAACATCAATTACAGCAAGAAGACACTGTTATTTCCATGCAGGGGGAAAATTCACTGGAAGTGTTTGTCAGGTTCCTATAAAGGGCACTGATTCTAAATAGTGAAAACAGGTCTTTGAAAACCTGAAAGGTCATGCAATTTTACTTGTGCATTTTCCAGGCCTTAAAAGTCATATAAAAGGGTCAACTTGACATGTTTAACTTCATGTCTTTTCAAAATTCTATGACATGATCCGGTTAAGTATCGTTGTAATTCGATCCTTAAAATTGAAAATTGCATGTGTCTGGATATTGAGGTTATGTTATGTTTTTTATGGAATGTTTTAAGTGAAGTTTATCAAAACTGATGGACTTTATACTTGGGGGAAGTGCATGAACCTTGCTGGAGTCTTCATTTATTCACAACACTGTCAAATACATTCTACCAACTGCATGGTATCAACCTTAGCCCTGCTAATGAAAATCTTTACTGCAATACATTTTCACAACAGTGAATACTCCTATTAACAGAAGATAGCTATGAACAAAATACTTAACTGAACCCCACTCTTTCAAGAGTTTAAAGTTACATTTTGCTGGCTCCTATAACTACAAGCTTACCATAAAGAATATAGTGTATGACTCTTAAATCTCAACACCTACTCACACCAGCTCTGTGTAAAAAATAACACTATAAAAGATCACTGACTTGGTGCATATTTATCTAAGCCCCAAATTAGTACTGAACACACTCGCACATGAAACTTTTTAACAACAGTCTAAAAATACTTCCTACAGATAGCAAATGAATAGCATTCCAACCTATAGTTCAGTATTACAGGAAATTTGAATTGCAATAATCCTGCAACACAAGTTAACTATAAAGAATGAATTAGGACTGGGTTATTTCTTAAGTATGCATGTCTCAGGCCCAGGTCATAAATATCACATGGCTACATATTACCCTGACACAATAGCTGGCTTGTATGCCACAAGCTAAGATAATGGCAGCAATTTTTAAAAAATTTACTCAATAAAACCAATTCCCACAATTAGTTGTTGAGGAATGTAACAATTTAAGTTTTTAAAGAAAAAAACAACTGTTAGCTTTTGTGAAGTATTAGTGAATAATAAAAGCCCCATTTAGGAATAAAAACAGCCTCACTATCACCCCCTTGATACCATATGGAAATAAACTAAACAATGTGGAACTATTCCTATGTATTGTGCACGCATCAACAGGAAAATACAAGCAACTTCCAAACAGTGTTTCCAGTCATCTTTTTTCATATGACAAGTATACATGTTAAACTACTGTAGCTAAACAAACATTTCAGAGTTATAGCCTTAATATAACATACATTTAAATTTAGACTGACACAATTAGAACTCCTGTATATAAAATAAACTTTCTGATAGAACTGTTCGGCCAGGATTATTCTTATCATTATTTAGCATTTAGTAGCTCCATTTAAAGTATTCATACTGAAACGTACAGCTCATGTGATTGTAGTACTCACATAAAATGGCAGCACTGTTCCCTGACAACAAACCACTTTTATGGCTACAAGATCAGCTATCACCATTGGCAGTGTAATTCAAGTAGTACAACTGAATTAAGGCTATCCACCTCACTGATACAGCATAACATCCTCATAAATTTACAGTACTAAAAAATAATGGAAGATGTAGCCCTGTAGAATGGGCAAATAAAGCCACCATAATTTGAACTAACTTGCAACCTGGTCTCATTCATGTAGGGCTCTTTTTAATCATGTGAAAATATTTTGTTCCTGGCTTGTTTCAGTTCATGCAAAATTACTCCCTGAATTACTCTTAAGTATACAATATTTGTTCTAAAATATGAAAGATACCTGTTAAAGAAATAGGAGGGTAGATTTGTGAGATTTAGCTGAAATTTCAAACTAAGGTTATAAAGAGACTGCTTACTCCTGATTCCTTGATTCCTAAAACCCTTTCATTAATTAAGTATATTTTAAGTAGTCTCTCTATCCGGAAGCTGAACTCCGCTCACTGAGGATCCCAAGTACACTAGATGAACACTAGTGACGCTGCCTTCTTTTTCCAACTAGCATTCAAAGGTTAATGAAGCAGATGATCCAAATCCTGCTCCAATGGTCCATTTATCCTCCCCATCTGACAGACCATTGTGCATTCCTAATCTTTAGTCAGTTCTGAGGACTCGTGGGTTGCCCGATAACTGTGCCAAACAAAGACCTGAAGGTGACATGTGACGTGGACCTACCCTACTAGTATTTGGAGGTTCCAAATAGCATAAGTTGTTTTACTGGGATTTGATTTAGAGATGACTGAAAGCCAGCTATCTATCCACCCAACCCTTCGTTCTTGGTCTTACAATATATTTTGTATAAAAATTCATACCTATGATTTCCTCACTGTGTAAAAATAATGTTCTTAAAATATACAAGATGATAATAGGCTAAAACAAACAGTGAATTGATAATATGTAGGAGTGAAAAGATATTCTCTTCTGAAGAAAAAATACTAATCTGTTTTATGGAACTTAGCAGAGAAGCTTAGGTTACTTTTTGAGCCTCTTTATTTTCAAACTTTTTCCTTGAAAATCCCATGTTTTCCCACTTTAGCCCAAGTTTTGATTTGAGAAATGTGCAAAATCACTAGTTAGAATAATTAAAAATATGTCTAAATGAGTCTGAAAATTCTGTCAAAGTAGCTGAGTACTGATGAATGAAGCCTGAAGAAGTCCAGCTATTGGTTAGCAAATCTTACTTTTGTTTTCTTTTTTTGAGAATTTTGATCTTTTATCCTACTTTTTCACACTTTTTTTTACTTTAATGCAGCACCTTTTGATTGAGGCCTTGGGTGGGGTTCCTTTCTACTGCCTTGGCACTTTGACATCTCTGCCTGAAGGGATGATGGAAAAAGCATTGGAATATTTTGTTAAGCTCAGGTTCAATCTATGCGTTCCCAGATAATTCCAACCCAGACTACCCTCTGACAATTCTCCCGCAGAAAATGGCCATCTGTACAATTTCCACCACCTGGACACAGTCCCCCCAAACAATCCTCACACAGAACAATTCCTAATTTTCTGGTGGTGAAGGTTGTCTAAGGGGTAATTATCATCAGTGGGAATTGTTTGAGGGAAATTTTCTGGAGGGGGGGGGAGTTGTCTAGTCTGGGGGAAATTGTGTGGGAGAGAATTGTCGAGGGAGGGGGATGATGTCTGCTTGTTCACCATCTACACTCTTTTGTTATCAAGTAAGATTGATTCTATGGCCATTTGAATCAATCTTCAAGTTGATTCCAGTATCCTACGATGCTACTGCTGCATCAACTTCCAGGAAAGTCAAATAGCTAAGATGGGACCAGAGCTTAATGGGACGTGGAAGATTATCTATACAAAGGTGCTCTTTGGGTTATAAGGCACTTTTCTGTACAAATATTGTACAGACTGTGCAGTCACATACTGGCATAAAGACACAGTTTGAATCATTTCTATTCTCATTTTTTAAACAAGTCCAAAGTCACAATTGAAGATAGAGCGTTCTTCTAACTTGTACTACCCAACTGTGCTGAATTCCATATTCATGTAGTACTGTACTGAAACTTGATTCATGTGGAATCCTTGTAAATGCAAATATTTTTACCTTTTCAAGTTCTTAAGGAGCAGAAGTACAAGTTTTCATTGCATTTTGTCCATGTTTTTTTTTCTAAGATGAAATATACTTTGCTGCAAATGATTTTTCAAAGAGCAACCTCAAATCTTCAGACCTCACTTTTTGAATGTAATACTCGACAGGACTTTACCCTCCTGGGATGGTATTTCAGTTAATATCTGACAGCCTCTTTAGACTTAATGGTTAAAACTAAAGGTAAATAATTTCTTAAATAATGTTACTACAATTGAGTTGTTTCAAACTGAGTTTCCAAAATATATAAAACTTGGTAAAATGTCAGAACTACACATAAAGATGTACATTTCAACTACTATATAAAGCACCCCTAATTTTAATGATTTATTAGTCAACTATATTTCAACCACTTTTATCTTATAAAAAGCCTCTTTTCAGTTGTGGATCCAGAAACTGTTTTGTATCATTGGGTAGGGGGAGAGGGAGAGGGCAGGCTGCTCCATACCATTAAAAAAGGGTAATGAGGTGAGATCAAAGCTGACCCCAGCCCACCATGGTTGGGGCTAAGGTCAAAAACCTGCTACCACAAACATTCTTAAACTTGTCACTACACTTCTGGTGTGCACCATGCATGGAGGGGGGGGGGGTGGGGGCTGGAGAGGTAAGAAAGGGGGAAGTATGCAGAAAGTGGTATCCCAAACAATTAAGTCTGCATCTACCATGTCAGTGTGATGGTAAGCGGCACCAGTCAGGGTCCATTGGGGCTGGCAGCAACTCCCAACCTCCTAGGTTCACCACAGTCTTTACTAAATAAGGATAGCCTGAAGAGACCCATAACCCACAACATATCCTACTGATACTAGCATTCAACAGAGTACTTACAAAATCTACAGAGGTACCATACATGGCATTAGATGCGGGCATATGGGACTTCGGGGAATTATTTTTGATTTGCATAACAGTAAAATCAAGACCAGCAGTACACTTTCAAGGATAAAGTTTCAAGAACTTGGAAGCTGCTTACCTCAGTTCAACTCTTGGGATGTACAATACATAATGGAAGCTTGACCCTCTGAGTTGAGGTAGGGTAATGGTGGGCTTGAAATTGACCTTGCAGGCCACAAAAATGTTGTTAACCTAACCGGTGGATCCTGCAATGCATGTTTAACAAGAAACCGCTACCATGATACAACATAAAAGAAAATCAGTGATCAATTAAAATTTAAATTAACTGCATAATATCAGTAAGCTCTGTATGCACTATTTGGTGCAAGGGCTGCAATGTTGAAAATCAGTTCACAGGCTGAATAAATTTTACATGTGGGCCACACTTTGCACACATGTGAAGTAGGAGCTTTGCCCCTTTATCAAAAAATAGAAAACAGAAAAGAATAGCAAGGTAAAGTAAATATCACAGAGTAAAAACCAAAACTTTTTCAAGGCAGCTTACTACAGTAATAGATATAAAAATGAAATAATTAGAACATTTATTTATAATCACTCATGAATACCATTTAAGACTTGGTAGCGAATACAGAGTACACACACTTGTTAAACTGGGACTGATTAATACTTATTTTCTAAACACACCTATGTTCTGACAACTCTACAATCTGACATTAGGCCTATACATGCAGACATGTAACCTTGAGTGACCAGTACAATCAGCTTAATCTTACAGGCACACATATATTGAGATAAATGGGCAACCACTAACCCCTAGGGTGTTGTGCTGTAGAAGTGTGCAAACATAAAGCAGCTACCAACCAGAACTATTAACACAATAGCTATCTTTTATCTATACCACATGTAGAGCTTTCTAACAACACTCACATGCAAAAATATGAATATTCATGAGATATGTGATTACAATCACCAAATCCTCACATTTTGTTTTGTTATATGTCACATTCTTGTCTCAAGACATGCACATCATGCATTATATCAAGTCACAAGGTTAGGAATAAGGAGGAAACATGAAATAAGGTTAGGGTTGAATGGTCTCGAGACTTCAAATCATGTATGATATCATGTGAGGACTGGGTGCTTACAATGCCTTGAAATATATTACAAAATACATCTGATATTTTAGGAATTACATGGGGAAGAGGGAAGGGGGGAGATGGAAAGAGGGAGAGGGAAGGAGGGGCATGGTGGAGCAGGAAGGAGGGGGAAGGTGAAGCAGGAGGAAAGGGCGAAGGTAACATAGGTCAACAGACTCAACTTAATATTTTAAGGAAAGTTCAACATGAAATAAACACTACATTTTTTTAAGGTATAAACGTAATTAAACATTTCACACCTACATATAACTCAAACACACACACACACAAAAAAAAATAACCCAATAAAATATATACCTCAAGCCTTTTGTCCTCTGATGACACAAATTATCAGAGCCATGCACCATGTTTTCTCTTCATTCTAAGCCACTTAGAGTTTCATTCTCTAGTTGGCTGAGAAACTCAATACTTACAAACTTCACACCTATAGTTCAAGTACAAATGCTCAAATATGAGTACAAGGCAGCAGCAAGTACAGAGTTACCATGAGGTGATGGTGGACTTCATTTTAAGTATGCTGAAGTTTTAGCCCTGGACGTGAAATCACAACTTTTTAATTGTACTCATACAAAAAGAAAGTATTTTTATTCAGTTTTCTAATTATGAGTTGCAGTAAAAAGCCCAAAGAGACATGTACTCTAATAAGAGTACCAGCACATCCTACCCTGAAATTTCTCTCTGATGGTCATTCTATGTTTTGTGAAAATAAATCTCCTTTTTATTTTATTGGCAAATCCTGTCTACCATTAATTTAATTATACAACAATGACGGACAAACTGCACATGTAGTAAAATAAAAGCCTCTATTGTGCTCTATAAAAGATAATACAACCTCTTACCTTGTGACAAAAACTTTTAATACTTTGACCTAGATTACTAAGTACTAAGGCCAAAACACCAATTAAAAAAAATAAATAAAAAACAATGAATTTCCCAAAAGATAGAACCACATTAAAAACATTTGTGAACCAAAACTAAAGATAATGACCTCAAATTCTTGTTTCTATTTACGTGATGAGGTAATTAACCTGGAAGAGTTGATGTAACTTAACACTCACTGCTAAGTACAATTGGTAAAATGATTATCATCATAACCTCTGTTTTATACGACTGCACGGTCAAGTGGTTAGAGCGTCCGACTTGCAGCTGGAAGGTCTGGGGTTCGACTCATGGCCGGGTCATAACCAAAGAGTTTAAAAATGGAACCTACTGCCATTGTGCTTGGTGCTCAGCATAAGCAGTGGAGTAGGGAAACCAAGCCAATGAGCCACAACTGGAAAAAAGGCCGTGGCCGGCCCGACTTAAACAAATTGGTTAGAAACTGAGCCTTAAAACCTCACCTAACTCTAACTCTATATGGCTTGTACACAACATCAGTTGCACACAATATAATAGACAATTCAAAGCTTCCTACAGTATTTGATGACTCGTACAATCTTTAAGTTAACCACCATTTCTGATATGGCCAGAACTATCAGAAGCTGCAGAATACCCTTAACCCTGAGGAACACGATAACTTTTATAGAACCTATCATGGACTTACTAAAAATCTTTGCTACTAAACAGCAAGTCGTCATCCAGCATACGATTCTATTGCACATTAAAAATGATCATACATATTATGAAATACAAAGCAATTTCTAATAAAATCAATCAACAGCCCTGTGCTTAATTCTGATCTTATAGATGTCACAGAGGATCCTACAACCCCTGATTCTTATCAGGGTCATACGGTATTTCTTCGATTGGACTATCTGGAGGTAAGCTCTCTTCTTCTGACTTGGCTATCAGGTGGGTGACATCATTCATTGGAGACTCTATGTGAGACGTAGGAGTGATATACGTGTAGAAATAAACCATGATACCAAACAACAGGATGACAACTCCCATAAGGCCAGCGAAAAGGAAGAACTCTGCAGCCTAAAGGAAAAGTAAATATTGTTTATAATACTGACTTATTTCAAGCCCATGTAACAGTGGCACAGCTAGAGGGGGGCGGCGGACGGTCGCCCCACCCCCCCCTACAAAGCCTCCAAAGGCCTCTGTCGGAAATTTCTAGTCTCTGCCAGAAATAAATAAAAACAATTCATCTGAAACACTTTCAACACTTCTTATGTTTTTAAGCAGAATTACACATCGAAATACTGACAAGGTATGGAAGTGTCATTTATGGCAATCTCGGAGATATTTTAATCTATTTTTTTTCCACACGCTACATGCCAGATGATGGTGGTGCTATGCTTAGATAGTACATCATTACTTCAAGACAATAATCTGTTGTAAATTTTTTGATTTTGCCCCCCCACAAAAAATATCTAGCTACGCCACTGCCATGTAACAAGATAAGGTGGTTCACAACAATCACAGCTCTACAGATATATATCATGCCTTCAAGAATCTTTAAATGAACACATATTTTTCAATTGTTTGGCCTAGTGGTCTAGGATATTCGCCTTTCAGCTGGAACGCCCGTGATCGTATCCCAGTCTAGTCATACCAAAGACTGAAAAAATGGAACCTGTTGCCTTCTTGCTTGGTGCTCAGTGAAAGAGGTTGGAATGGGTAATAATACATACATAATACTGGTAACAATGTTTAACCATGAGCACTGATGTGGGAGGCTGGTTGTATGGCCCCCCAGGGGCCTGAGACAGATCTTTGGAATGAACAGATTGTGAATGATTTATGTATAGCACTGCAAGCATTCAGCAGAGTGGATACATGCACTCTATAAATCAGAAGTATTATTATTATTTATTATATGGCACAGTAATATCTAAGATGGACAATTAGTTAATATCTGGAATTGCAGAATTTGAATCATTTTAATCTGTATGCAATCTTTTGGACATAAGTAATACCAAGGGTAATGTAGACAACTGCTAGTAGATTAAATTTTTGCAGCAGAGATGATTTATCAGGACTGAAGGCAGAAAAGGTCCCATGATAAGGTTTTTCAATCAGCTTGGGTGGGTTACCTACTCTACATCAGAGAGGTGACACCTGGTTGGGAGTCAATTTGGGACTCCAATTTGCAGTCAGGACTCTGGAATAATATTCACTACTGTCAAAATTATGCACCGAAACCATATTTTGGGAATAAAGTCTGCTTTCTGGTTTTAATGTAGTGTTGTAATAAAACTGGGTTTAGACTTTTGCTTAACTCCATCAAGTTTTTGTTTTTTCAGTGGACCACCATAAATCTCAACACTGGCAGTCAGCACCTCAGCCATTGAGATGCCTCTGGTGTAGGCATATACACTTGGCTAACCATCCACAATTGCTCTTGTCACATATGTCCCTGCATCAGTTGTGATGTCATTGTAGGAGTCACCATTCAGAGTCAGGACAAATAGGGCTGCAAGTTCCCAACTCCAAAAACATCAGAGTCACCCAAGCCTAATTTCCATACCATTAAACCATGGGTTTTGTATAGAGAATGATAGGCAACTCAAAATAAGGCAACTGTGTACCATTATTCAAACAAAAAGAAATTTACTGATTTCTAGCTCACCAACAATTTCTTTTCTTTACCCAAACTTTCAAACTTTCAAATGATGCAACATTCATAACTCCTAATTGATATGTTTCTTGGTGGTATTAAATGGTTTAATAATTGATAATAACATTTTCCACCAATGACATGGTGACATCATGTAAACATAGTATGCTCCTCACTCTCTGTTCCTCAACATCACATTATCTTGGTCAGGCAAAGACCAGGCAAAGACAAACCACTGACCAAGTATGCAGGCCTTCAGCCAATTTGTCAATTGTGAGTGGGGGTGGGGGGCATTGGTTTTGTAAAGAGTGGAGCATATGTCTGAAGGGCGTATACTTGGATCAAATACGTGCATCAGTTCTTGTGAAAACAAGGGTTTGAACAAATTCAGAATGGGGGGTGGGTGGGCAGGAATAGCCCCCAAATACCAACTCTAACAATAGCCTGCTTTATTTACCTGGCTTGAAAAGAACTCAGCCTCTGCGATGATGACAATGATGAGGTTACCGACGGCAACAGTCATTAACCAGGCAGCTTGTACACAAGACTTCATAGAAGTAGGTGCCTACATTAATGGAGAGTAAATAGAATACCTCATACATCTGGAAAATTGTACTTTTTGGGGTGGGGGGAACTTACTTGATAATAAATTTATTGATTTATAGTAATTTAGAGTTCAACTTTTTAGGACTCAAATGGTGAGAAGCAGTACAGTAAAACCCCGTTAATCTGAACACATCGGGACCGAAGGTTGTTCGGATAACAAAAAAATTCGGATAAACGGGGTTCCAAGTTTTTGCCTTAAGTACGGTACACTTGGTCCATATAAGACAGTGTGTCAACACATTTCCAAAATAATTCCGAAAGGCTTAAAATTGCAGACAAAATCCCCCAAAATATTTCGTTACTATTTTTTATGACCGATGATATGACATAATATATTTTAAGACTTCTAAAACAGAGAGATTTCTTTCCTAAAATTCGAGCCTTCGCTCGTTTGAATGACCAATGCTTTCTACACACTAAATGAGTGTGTGGGCTGAAGAAAAGCTGTAACGATCTGGAGAGGTATCTAGAGTATAAATTCTGCATAAATTTAAAAAGATGTTAGAGACACATGTGTAGGAGACTCTCAAACAGCAGTTCGCAATGTTTTTGTAAGGTCTATATGTGTTATTTTTAGGTATGAAGCTCACTTCGTTACTAACTTTTCAGATTTAGTGAAACTAGGACTTAAGCTAGCCTAACGTATTTTTGTATAAGAGGATATTGAGACTCATGGCTCCTAACAAGAATTTCAAAGCAAATACGTACGATATTTCTCCCAAATTTGACAATGAGATAACAAATTTTTTGCTCTGTCCACATGTCGGCTGTTTTAGCCATCGTGACATCTTTCCATGACTTTTAAAGTCCCAAGAAAAATTAGTGCATTTCTGCAAGAATTTACGATGAATTTTGCCTTGTAAAGCACTTAAAACTTGGTGGATACTACCTTAATTGTGTTGACTGTTATTGTTGTTTTAAAAATCTGACGGCTAGTTCGGATAAACGGGGTTTCGGGTAAACGGGGTTCGGATAAACGGGGTTTTACTGTACTTCAAAGAATTGGTGTGGCAAGGTTTATACTAACTTTGAGAGTCAAAATGCTCTGCACTTGGGGATGTGAAACTGGTCTGGCTTTCAACATTTGGATGCTTTTTTACCAAACAAAATTTTAACATTCTAACATTCACCACCTGTCAGTGTATTTTCTTTTTATAAAAGACATGATATTATAAAGGATAACAATAAAAAAATGCACATTTGGCATTCTGTATTAACACTTATGTCCACTTGTCTGATTGTCTAGTGGAAAATGTAGCAACCATGACTAGTATTTACACAGGTTGTTCACTTGCCAATTTCTACTAGATTATCAAGACTGACGTCAGCTATGCCCTTTGACACACTGACTTGATTTGGCATAGACTCCAAAAGCTCAAGATAGCAAGACCGTTTAACACAATCAACAAAGTCCACAAGGCCCTCTTCTGACACCAGTGTTGTCACTAGGTGTGAGAATTTGGGGGAGGTTTTGTGGGGAGATTTTGGTTCAAAGAGGGGCTCTCTATAAGTTTCAATGTAAAAGTCAACTTTTCCAACAGACTTTCCCGACAGGTGAAGGAATTCCCACAAACGGTTTTAAAACTTGGGGGGCTGTGTAACAAAAGTGCAGGAATCGTGCAATCCCGCTGCTTAACGTGAACACTGACACACTCAATTTGATATAACCCATGGTGTGACTTTAATATACTGTGACCCATGCTGGTAAATCTAAAGCAACACATCAGACACCAGTGATGTAGACAATCACAACATTACCATACATCTAAAAGTCAATTGCAGTACACGAAGGATCACTTTTTTCATATAGACTTTCTTAGTTTCTGTTTATCATTGAGACAATAATATGATTAGATATGACTAATTCTTTGCCAATATTAAAAATCTGTTCCCTTAACCCCAGCCCCCAGTCTTGTTCTTCATCATACTAAGCACTGAATGAGTTGATAAGAGAAGTTGAAGAAATGAAGCAAGTTAGCAGTTAGAGGGTTCAGCTTGGGTTTGATCCCCAGCCGTTTCACAGCATGCCGCAAATCCTCGGATGGTGTTTTGGTCCTGAAACACCGGTGATCGCCGGATTTCTGAAACCAGTTCATGTTTGATCTTCCACTTTGAGCATGCAAAAGGTGCCAGACGGAGTTTATTTGCCTTTGAACTAAATTCAATAGTTCCGGTCACACAAAGGGCTGTGTGTATGCTTCAATAAACAATCAATTGTGCTTGCATGCAGAGGAGATAGCAAACAGGAAATGGACAATGCATATTAACTCCTTGGTTGTTTATTGCAAGATAAGTCTAGCAAGAAGGTGTGAACCAGCATCCTAACCGGCAAAATGCCTCATGGTAAGGAAGGTTTTCCTCCAAACACCATCTGCAGATATCATATTGAACAGATCTTGCTAGTGGAAACAAACCAACTTTTACCTAAACTGTTGCACTGGTCAGTCACCTCCAACAAAAATGCCATTCAAAAGCAACACCCTTGCCCTCGGGTGTTGCCCTCCCCTACCCCCCCTCCCCCAAAGAAAAATAAACTGTGGCTGCTTAGTACTGTAAAACAACTACTCTTCAAAGCTGCAATTAATTAGCCCTAGATAGAAGGCACTATCTCACCTGAGAATAGGAAAACTCCAAACCAGTGATGGAAAACATAATTTCACCAGCAGTGATGATTACATACTGAGGTATTTGCCATAGCATACTAACACTGTTTGGCTCGACATCAACATAGACTCCCATTACCACTGCCTGTAGAAAAGCAAAAAATATGATACCAGGTGTATGATAGGAAGTACAAAACAGGAAATGTAGCTGGTTCCATTCACAGGGTTCTAACACTTGAGATTTAAATTGGGAATAAGATTAAATTTGGTAAGGAGAAAAAAATGACATAAAAAACTCAATTTTTTTACACATTTATGCAGAGTGGACACACATAGGAGTATGATCTCAAGTGTAACCTGAAAATTTTATAAGTTTTTCTGACTAAACAGACAAATTCACGGAATTATTAGACCATTCACGGTTACGCCACTGGCTGGCACTGGATGGCATAGAGCAAGCGCAAGAAAATAAGTGTGTAAGTTAGGTTTTGCGCTTGGAAACACCTGCGCGATTGCACACAGAACGTAGACAAATTATAATCTACTTTTCATTGTGATATGACATCGTACGTGCCTCTTATCAATGCCTTTGCCAACCAGCGGTGACGTCATTTGTTTGTACACATAAATGATTCTATAAGACATTTCTCCTACTGTGTGGGAATGCTGCAGATAACCTGTAGATAAGGTATAAAAGAAACATGCATTCTTTGCCAGCAAGAGGAAATGTTTTCAGTGCTCATGGGATCATATACCTAGTTCACGCTAATTCATACCTCAATTGAGATCTAGTTCATGACTATTCACACCTTATGCCTCTACAACTACTCCATAATTATTCATACCTCAATGCCTACACTAAGTTCATGAATATTTATACTTCTATACCTCTACACCTAGTTGATGATTATTCATACCTGATCTAAATCCTCCTGCAGCAAAACCCGATAAATTGCACCTGTGCCAGCAGTGAAGTTTCCTAACTCATATTCAACTACATCACCAGAAGAGTTCAGCAGCTGGTAGTGCACTGTATACCTTGGAAATAAAAATAAGGTAATTGGATGAGCAGCAACCGACAATTAACACTTATACAACTACAGTATGTGAAGTTTACCAAAGATCAGTCAAAGTAGTGCACAGTTGAAAGGGAAAATGCAGTCACCCCAAAATGAATTGATATACCCTGGTATCCTAATTCAGGAATGGCTCTTTTTACCATGTGACAACTTTGTAACTGAATTGATAAAATTCATGCAGAACAACCCCTTAGATTAACTGAAGTATGTCATATTAATGTAACACAACATCATGAATGATACTTTCAAGGGACATAGAGGGAGATTTGCAACAATTAGTTGATGTGTTAAAATAAGTTTGGGGTGACTGCTTCTACTCTTCATGAAACTTAAATAGCTGACCTCATGATTTGTTCATACAACAGTATAACACTGACAGATGTCAGGGAGGTATGTGTAAAGTGGCCAAATTCTTCATGACATGAAAGGAAGGAAAACAACAGAAAGATGAAATGGAAAAGCAGAAAAAGACACTTTTACAAAAAATACCAGGAAAATAAACATCATGGAAAAAAAATTCATAGACACAGAGGTAAACGAAGGCCTCTCAATTTGCCCAGACTTTGTGTTGCCTTTATCTGAGTGATGTACAAGGCCTACAAACAAGTCATACAAGAGAAAACAAAGAAGAGTAGAACATAAAATCTGACAACAAAAAAATAAAGCACTCAGCTTTTAGACCATGCAAAACATGCAGTTAGAAAAGAGTTGAGACCTGAATCAATAATGAACCCTTCACGGTACCAAGCTGACATTACTAATGAGGACAATAAGTGGAAATAATAATGTGGCAGTATTTGTAAAGAAAAAATGCTCATGCAGGGAGTAATTTAGTGTTCAAAATTTGCATAGCAATTTTGAGGTTTCTGGGCTTCTCTATCACAAAATCATTAAAAACCCTCATGTTGTATGTACAAAATCTGCGACACAATTTTGCATTTGAGTAGCAGTTTGTCCATCTTGTGTAGCAAAATGTGATGCGGTACCGGATAATTTATTCCCTGTCATGGCACGGTGACACAAAAATGCAACACAAACAGAACAGAAAACAGACCAAGATCAGATGAGTCTTGAGAGAGAGAGAGCATTTGAAAAATGCAAGATATGAACTGTTGCACATGCTCAGATCGGTTGTTCTAAAAAAAGGAGTGGCGGTAGCAAAAGCTATTTTGCCCGATAATCGATTTGACGTTGGTCTTATTGTGTCACAAGCACTTATACATCACATGATACAAATGAGTAAGTTTATTGTGATTTGATATTAAAAGATACTTACCTATGAGGTTCAACTTCAATAAACTTTGTCACATTGAAAGGAGACACCAACTGATGGAAAATTCTTGTGCTGCTTTCCAATGTAACATTCAAGGTTTCGATGTCACCTAAGCTCTCAGCAAAGTTACCAATACTGAAAGAAATCATAATGTGATAGAAACCCATTGGGTAAGTCTCCAAGTAAAATAAGCAATCAGAATTTACCAATTATAAACCTAAGGGAAGTCTCATTCTCCTTCACCCTGACTTTACTTTCAAGCAGTGGCATTTAGGAGGGGCCATTGGGCCATGGCCACCACTCTCACTGATGCAGATTTTTTTCAGTAAATAAAATAAGTAAATGTTTGAACATAAACTTTACTTCAAAGGCACCATATGCAGCACAAGATTGCATGTACGGATACCTAATTTTTCAAAAACTTTTCAAAGGGGACACCCCCTCCCCCTTCCCGTGAGAGATCCTGGCTAAGCCACTGCTTGCAAGTTTTAGATAATCTTTGCAGCAGAGGTATGTACCATAATTATTATGCCTTCAAAGTATGACAGATTAATGAATCTAAATAGTTCAAGAAACTTGTGCTGTTATTTGAAATAATACTACCACAAAGCTTTTTATTACTGGGTGAAAACATATTCCTTAAATACTAAATTTAATGAAATTATCATAACATTGCTCAAAATAATTGATGAGTTTGGGACCACAAATTACTGAATACTCTTGGTGAATTAATAAAATTATTAACTCAGTAATTTTCTGCATTCTTTTGAAAAAAAAAAAATGTGTCCTATTTTAGATTAATCAAATAGCAATTTTTTTGGACTGCATCCATCAATCAAACATGTTAAGTATTTCCTTCTGACCGTAAGAATGTTTCAAGTTGCAGCCATAAGATTACACCAATTATGTTTAGTTCATAAAGATATCTACACATTTACATCTACTCTTCTTTGTCATCAACATACATCTCCTATACACACAAAGCTGGTCTACCTTTTGCTATAAACGTTTTCATTTCAAAAATCCATTCCATTTCCTGACATTAAAGTGAAATGATTACTGTGAGATGATGTTCATACCTGACAAGAGCTCTACCTTTGTCAGCTTTCTTCAATTCACCAGACACCTAAGCAGCAAAAACAAACACAAAGTTCATTCCTCATCTTCAAGTTTATGACAAAACCTTTCATACTAGTTTATTTTCCTAAATTTTTTTGTAATCATTTCTCCCAATTTCTGTTATTGATATCACTACATAATTGGACGATACTCTAATGGTTTCTTCCTCTGTTGCATAATACCTGTTTTTGTAAGGCGACAGTGACTAAGTATCTCTCGTCTTTTAACATATGTCTGTTACAAATGCATTCACCACATCCCGCTGCTCGCTGGTTAATTACTCCTTCTCTTAAAGCAGTGTTCTGCTGGTTTTCAGTTTTTTAAGAGGACAGCTGTGTCAAACTAAAACGAAAAGCGTAGACAGGAACTTTCTCAACTATGATTCACTTACCTTGATAGTTTGACAGGAACTTTCTCAACTACAATTCACTTACCTTGATAGTCTGAAGGTGAGAATCCTGTTCATAAATGATGACTGATGCAATTTCTTTACTTTCCAAGTCTACCTGGAACATAGGTGTCGGAGGTATCCCTTGACATGCAGCACTTATCTCAACATCATACTTCCCTTTTGATTTTGTCAAATGCATAGTATCCTGGAGAAAGATGTGTATTAATTTCAATAAATACCACATTTTGGAATAAAATATTGCTGCCAATACAGTAAAGTGAAATAAATGAATCACACAAGCAGCAATGGAAAAGGTCAGCTTTTTCAAAATTTAGATGTGAACATTTGTGGGATGGGGAAGGTGATTTTTTTTAAGCTATTACGTTTGACCAGGCAACACATTAGATTCCAAAGCATATGCTGTGTACAAGAGAATACAATTAAAGCACTATATGCTAATACAGGATATAATAAAGATTAAAAACCAATGTAAGTCATGGTGACATATACTCAAAAAGAGCTGTCTTTTTTCTCCAGCAGTTAAAGAATAAAATCCCCGTTATGAGAGGTCTATGGAATTACTTCAATATCTTTTATCATTCTCAAGAAACACCTTTTCGAAGTCTGGCCGTTGCTGATCTACTGTAACTCATTGCCAGTGCAAAAATAATGATGTGGAGTGTTGCACAGGGTACAAATTATGTCCTAATTATTTGCCAGATATTTTACCTTTTGATACGTGATATAGATATTTTTCAAATAGACAACTTTTACTAAAACCCTCCAAACACATCAATGTTACAACTGTCCTTGTCATCCCCTTCCCCCAAATAACTCATGTCATCCAATCAAATTCTCACACGATAAATAGGACCACATGAAACATGGTTGTTTAATTGTAAGGCTTTCTGTTAAATACAATGCATAACTTTCAGTGGTGTAAGTGAAGTCTTCATCTTTCATTAATGATTATTACATCAATTCACTACACACTTCTAACCTCAATAGCACACACTCTGTGATGAACTTGGTAATATATGAAATAAATTTCTACAGATTTCCAGTATGGGCACAATGTCATGAATACTGTATGAGTACAGGTGAAGTCAAACTGCAAGTACAAGTACATCAGTCTGTGAGTACAAGTACATCAGACTGTGAGAACAAGTACACCAGTCTGTGAAAACAAGTACACCAGACTGTGAGAACAAGTACACCAGACTGCAAGTACAAGTACATCAGACTGCAAGTACAAGTACACCAGACTGTGAGAACAAGTACACCAGACTGTGAGAACAAGTACACCAGACTGTGAGAAAAAGTACACCAGACTGTGACAACAAGTACACCAGACTGCAAGTACAAGTACATCAGACTGCAAGTACAAGTACACCAGTCTGTGAAAACAAGTGCACCAGACTGTGAGAACAAGTACACCAGACTGCAAGTACAAGTACATCAGACTGCAAGTACAAGTATGCCAGACTGTGAGAACAAGTACACCAGACTGTGAGTACAAGTACATCAGACTGCAACTACAAGTACATCTGACTACGAGAACAAGTATATCAGACTGTGAGTACAAGTACATCCAACTGGGTACAAGTACATCAGACTGAGTAAAAGTACGTTTTTTCATGGGTATAAGTGCAATATTTTGTATTAGTACCAATGCCTTAAGCTACTTTTAAAATCTGTGTGTTCAAGTATGAGTACAAAGACACTTTCAGTAAGAGTACAGGTAAGTGGTCCATAGCATGCATATGATTTTGTACTCAGTAAAGGCAGAAACACTCACATTTCTAGGGTTGATGGGACCATTAAAAAGTGACGATTCCACCATTACTTGACAAGGGGATGTATTGATAAACTTTACACTGGCTTGCTCATCACCAGGCAACAGAACTTCAGACCCCTGAAAACCAAAATTTGTAAAAAACAAATCTGAATACACAAAAATAATCATGCTATTACATCATTTTGTCGGTTGTGGGTGAAATGTCAGTAGTTTTTAAATTCCTCTATAGAATAATTTGGACAATTGGGTACAAACTGAAGAGACGGAAGCAATGTTTTTCCCCCCAAACAAGAGTGAACATTTAACAAGTTTGACAAATGGAAAATCATCTCAGGACATCTAAACTTACCACACTGTACTCACTATATTTGAAAGGGAAGGGAGGAAACCCAGGGGGCAGAGAGGGCACTATAAAACCTGACAGCGTGCCCTTTCCACCATACTAGCACCTCAAGCATACTAGATAAAGAGCTTTAACAACAAATTTGTATTTTAGAGTGAGGTTTCCCTGGCAGTTGGGATACCACATTTTCTGACCTCAGCCCCCAACCACGGTTGGAATGTTTTGAAACATCCCCAACCATTCTAGAAATATATCTGGCTACTCCACTGTTGTTGACATACCAAAATAACGTATGAATTAACTGAAAAACCAACCTCAATGCGGAGTTGAATTAGTCCGGCAAGAATAAAGGCAAGGCCTCCGAACAGCATTCCTGTGCACATTCTGGCCAGGGGTCTGGTTGGAATCTTCATTTTTTGCAGCAGGGGGTAGATGACAGCTTCAAATAATGGGATCATGATAATGATGAGTACTGGATTCAACACCTAACAGTACGAGTGGAATCAGGTAAAAGATTTCATTAACAGGTTGACAGATAGGGAGAAAAGTGACTAGGTAAAGGCATGGTGAGAAATAAACATATCGCCACGAAAATGGTCATACCTCTTGCCAACATTTGTTAGTACTGCAATCTGTAATGCGCAATAATTGTCAGTAGCCACTCTGTTACCAGAACACATCCAAACCATATGTACAGATTACTCGGTTTCCATAAACATCACATGCAACATACACATTTAAGTTGAAAACATGTTTATGGTATAACATAAAACAAAGCCGTAGCTCTTACCTGCATTTGGTCTGGTTTGATGGTATAGAAACCCTACAAGAGAAATAGAGTAAAATCAAAACAGATCAGCATGTCAGTTGATGGGTATAAGTACAGTAACACCATGACCTACCATCTCTTTCCCCTTCTGTTGCCATGGAAATATTCTGGCTTAGTGTGATGCAGTGATATCATGGAATACCACAAAAATAAAGATGTTCTTACAACAAAATCACAAGGAAATAATTGGAAAAATAAAATACTTCATATGTGTTTCAGAGGGACTTCACTAAACTATCTGCTATTATTACCACAATACAGAAGTGTCCAATCGGTTTATGGCCTTGTCCTCTGTACTGTCTGAGGTCTCACTGTCATCTCCCTCCCCTCCCCATCACATACCTCCTGTAAAACACTGATTCTAAGTTTTATTACTAATAGCAGAGCAAATTTCATCAATTTCACCTTTTCATGCATCTGACAACCTATCCACAATACTGACCCACAGAAGCACCCTCAGATTCCCCTTTAACCCTAGTACAGTTGCTCTCATCCCCTTGAGACTATCTTTGGTGACAGGAAGCAACCAGTGTGTTATCAATTCTTTGTAGACCTCTTTTGTAACCTTTTCCATGTAGGGCACAGGACACTTCAGTGCACATGTTGACTGAGAATATTGTGTACTTTGTTTGAGAGCTTTGTTTACTTTGGTCACTGTGTCCAGTCTCCCTGTGCCCTAATGGGTCAGTTAATGTACTCTTTACCAGGTCACATGGAAACTTACACCCAATCAAATACATGCACAGGCTTAATTCCTCGAGGTAGTAAGGTTATATCTCCAAGAAATGTCTGGTAACTTTAATATTAGTCACTTCCTGTTCTCTCGTCATCCCTTTCTGTCCAATCTTAATAAATACTGTAAGATTTCTTCTACATCAAGACACATGTGTGCTGGACATTGCAGCATGCACTTCTTGTTTCAAATCAGTTTTATCTCAGACCTCAAGCAGTGACCAAGACCGTAAATACACCTTTCTCCAAGCTCATCTTTGTCCGTGTCTGTCTTCACTTCTTTTTTTGGTCGCAACTGTAACATTACCACTGACTTCCCATGTCCCCTTGCAAAATGTCTCCTGTAGCAAACATGCCCAAAAGTTGAAAACCACTAAACTGTTAATATTTTTAAAGGTTTGCATAGTTTGTAAACCTCTTAAGAAGATCTCACTTCATTTTTCATATCTTAAAAGGAAGGTTTAAGCTAAACTTTATTTCTGATATGTTCTTTTATGTGCAATAGCTCAAACAGCTATAAGATGGTTTGAGCTAAAAGCCAGTAATGTATTCAAAACCCTAAAGGAAAACATTTTCCTGACTCACGATATCCTCTTTGAAGAGGGTTACCTTTGTGAAGAAATACCAAGTTTCCTCAAGAAAACTAAATGTTAAGTGGGCACATTGCCTTAGAGTCTTTTTGTTAATCTTTTTTAAGTAAATGTCCTGTTTGTCCTTAAAATTCCATACCACTGTAACATTTGAATATCTTTACATATACATCTAGCATAAACCTGTGTCATTTGAAGGGTATAGCCTCAATGTTTTAAACTATTCCCTATAGTGGGATCATCACAGGCCTCTCAGACACTTTCGAGAAATTTTATTTATAATTTTATGTCACATTCATTGCAATTTTATGTTTTTTATGACACTGCCTGTGCATTTTATGACTTGTGACATCATCTATGATTATTAAATTTACCTATTCCCTCTGACACATCACCGTATGCAATAAGTCTCATTATATATCACAATATGGAGTTGTGTTACAGGGCAAACTGTCATCCTCTATTTAAGGTACACTATAAGAATTCTGTCCCTCTTCCTTGCTTGTACCAAGTTTTAAATGCTCACCAGATTTCCATCCATATGTTCTGCCTGTAGGGTCCACCTAGAGCCCTGCTGGTCAAACAGGGCCCAGAAAAATGGTAGGAGGATGTACATCTTGAGGACATGGTAAAGGTTTTTAATGTCCTGCAGAACTCTGGCCTGGAAAAGAGTAAATCAATAAAGGGCAGGATTACCATAGGTAAGGATACAAAGGGGCAGTAGATGAGGAACAATTGTGGTGTTGCTTTAGCAAGCATGGTAACCTCAGAGAATCCAAATAAGTGATGACAAGTAAAATGTTTGTGATCAATTGTTCTTAAAATATGATGCAATCTAAAAATTATCAGAATCCTAAAAGAAATCCTGGAGTAGACACCACTGCTGAGATTCCTCCCTGGCTAAATCATTCAGTAGTGGTATGACAGACAAGTACACCAGGGGGTAAGAGAAAACTGTTAAATTGTGGAATAAATTTCATCCGAAATAAATTTTAAAATACAAATACCACATACAACTTGGTGTCAATAAGAATCATTTTGCTTTCAGCATGAAGTACTTTAAGTAGAATATAATCAGAAAAAATGATACAATAATACAAATTAAGAAAAAAAGTAGAGTATAAGTAAAATTTCAGATATATCAAGTAACAGTAACCTACTCAATGATAAAGCTTTTCAGTATATTTAAATAAGATTATTCCGGTGACTCATTTTGTGTCATATGCAGTTACTTTGACCAGAAGTGTTATGTTGCTTGTTGTGTAGAAACAAATCCTGATGAGTGCCTATCTTACCACAATTTTAAACTTTGTTTGCTGAAGCTGTGATGTGATTACTTTGAAATAATCATATTATACATATGTGAATGTCTTTGAGGAAAAGCAAAGTAAGCGACTTAAGCAGAGATGCCAACATTTGTCATAGAGAAATAGTAATGCTTTTTAAATGACGTGTGCCATTAATGATTGCCGTCCTGGGGGAGGGGTCTAAGGGGAGGGGGTGTCCCCCTCCCCTTTGGAAAATTTTGCTTATATGAAGGGGGCTTAGATGCAAAATTGTGCAGTCTTTTGCACATTTTGCACTTATTTTGTATTGAAGAATTTCCATTTTCAAGTTAAGTTTGGCAGTCATTTAGGCCAAATTTGGGCAGATTATTTGGACAGGCTTGCCCTATTTATGGCGCTTCAAAATTCTTAAAGGGAAATCCCCTGCACCCTACCCTTATGGGTATATGGATGTGTTGCCCAAAGTGATCCTTCACTGTAAAAAATTTCTGTAGATTTACAGAACAAAAAACAAAGAAATACATAAACAAAACGGAAAAAGTGCTGTCAATTTGTTGCAACAAAGTGATAGTACTTTTTCCGTTTCCTCTTTGTATTTCTTTATTTTTTGTTCTGTAATACAACGGACGTCTGTAGACATTTTTACAGTGTTTTTAATACAGCTGCTCACACAGATGTGTTAACACTTTTGTTCCCGTATGGGAATTCCCCAGAATTGCGCAATCAGTCTGTGTAACGTTTAGCAGCCTAACACCGTGATAATACAAGTCCCACAGCTTATATCCCAAAATGCAAATTCAGAAGCCTGTAGTACATATTAAAAATTCATTTACGGTTACACAGTCATATTTTGATACAAACTGATTTTATGACTTATTGTTCACATAAAAAATGTCAAACAAAACCATCGTTAAAATCGGGAATAAATAAGTCAGCCTGTACTTGAATCCTACCTCAAATTCTGAGCCGCGCGGTACGGTAATCCAGTCCTTTACAAACTATAACGTAACAGCCCTTACTTGCAACGATTGCCTGGGCTGTACGTAACTCTCTCTGGGTCTTGACAATTTTCTCGGCCGATCGTTACCACGGCCTTGTGCAAAAGTAACCGCAATGATGTGTTTCAATCTCCCTTAATTTCTTTCATATAACTCTTCTGAAAAATATCCATAATACACACAGAATGCTGTTCTGTGTCTATGACATTAAAAAGTTACGATACCTAAACCCAGGCTACTCATCTTGTTGCAACGGAGCTCACTCCGTACACGTGTCCATGTATGATATGATACGGCATAATATAGCACACACTGTACAGTATAGTGCATGAAAAATGATTGTACAGTAGAACGGCCATTTTACGTACGCCAGCCAAAGACCAAAGACACCAAACTGCAGTACACGGAAACGGACATTGCACAGTTGCACTACATATCCTAACGTATGTTGTGTATGTATTCTACAGCCTATGCTGCACACGTGTTTCGTTTTGCTAACTTTTACGCACATGAATGATGCATTGTACGCATGCGATTCGAAAATATGTCCGTACGGCAACTCCTACCATCACATAAAGCAAATCAACAAGTGGATTTCTGTCTTTTTAATCTTTCTTTTTTGATCTCCAACCGGGTTTTTAATTATACATTTTAAACACTCCTTGTTTTACTTGCAAAACGTAAATACATGAACAAGGATTATTAATGAAGGCCTGTAAGGATATTAACACACCTTATGTTACGCAAATCGGAAGATTTTGGCACATCATCGTAATGGCGTAATACCAGTGTAAAAATCGTAATCATTACAGCAAAATCGTAATTGTTGGCATCTCTGCTTAAGTGGTCTGTGCAAGGCCTGAAGGGCACTTCAGTCTGGCACACAACTGACTTTGTTGGGCCAGCAACCAATTTTAATGGCAAGCTGGGCCAAGTGGGAGGAAAGCTGTAGTACCTGAAGGAAACCCCAGGATTGGAACTGTGGAACACATTGATGCACAGCAGCCGGAATGAACCACTCTCCTGCCCGAGAACTCAAGTGTGTTTGAGTGTTTACTGAGAGTTTTTTATACTGAGGTATATATAATTTCAATGGACTATGGTCACGTGCAAGTGTTTCTTTTGATACTGAATTGAATTTCAGCCCTTCCTTGGTACCTAGTTGTTGAAGATGTTAAACACAGATAATTTATTGAACACTGATAACTGTTAAACCTATTCTTTTGTAGTCTAGTTTGAAACACGAAGGCATTTTGCTTGGTAATTAATTAGGGCAAAGAACAGCATGTTCTATACCTTACTTTTTGATGCCTCACTAAAGCCTTCAAGGGAAATACTGTCTTTATGTTATATCAACATAGCACAGACAGAAAATAGCTCCTACCATTACTTTCATTTTATCATCACTACCATACAGTCAAACCAACAAACTCTGGTAAAAGCTTTCCTCCTTCAAAATATTACATAATACAGCAAATTTCAAAGTCTGGATGAACAAGTGTTACAAGGCAGTGAATTTCTCCTTGTGAAAACTTTAAATCTAGAAATAAATTTACCCAGTTAACATTTTTTTAAATTATTTATCATTCCATAACTACCAATCATTGTTCTATAGGTATAAAAATTTTCTGCAGAACACATACAGCATTTGTCTTTAACGGCGTTTTGGTAAGCTTTTGCAAAGGTGACTTACATCACATTTATCATCAGCCCAATCAAGCCAGTGTTCTCTGGGTTCTGCTGACTTAGTGGTTACCTTCTTGTACAGTGCATGCTGAACAGATAAAGAAAAACGGTGATTAGCAATTATCAATAACAAATATCCTATTTATAAAAAGACAATTGGATTTCTGTAAGATCAAATCATGAATACATCTCGTAAAACACTGAAATCTGTATATGCAATCCCTCCCCTTAAAGGAATGAAAATCACCACCAAACAGAAGGTAAAAAGTGAAACTTCAGCATATCTTGTTTAATCTGACTATGCAGGGCTTGATTTTAACAGTCATCTGGTTGCCCTTGACGACCACAATTTGTGACGGACAATCAACAAATGGTGGGTTTGTTGTCCGTTGGACAACCAAAGTTCATACAACAAGTTAACAGACTGCTTCTAGGGTTACTTGCAAATTCCTTTGTGGACTACTAAATTTTCTTTTGGACAACCAAAAAAGGCAGACAGGTTGTCCAATGGACGACCAAGAAATTTTCTTAAAATCGAGGCCTGCTATGTAGATCTTACGTCTGTACACTTAACTCTGGCAGTTACCAGGGAATGTTGATTCATAGACCCTTTTCCAAATAGGAATTACAAAGGATTGTGGGATATAGTTTTGGTGTGTGTGTTGTTTTTGTCCACAGTAAAATGCCATTGACAAAAACGACCAATACCAAAACTCTACCCCATAATCCTTTGTAATTGCTAATTGGAAAAGGGTCTATGGTAAGACAATAGTTCAGACTTGAAGATAGAGTTTGCAAGTAGAATTATATTGCACTTGCATTGTACTCTTCTGTTATTACTAAATTTTTCATTGCTGCTGCCTCCCAAGGATTGTACCATAGAACCATTATGCAGTCATCTGAACAACCACCACCAAGCCTCACCTCACCCCCACCTCATGACATGACAACAGCTAGCAGGATTTACCTGAACAGTAACCACCAGAAGAGACAGACAATTAAAAAGAGTCCTTTCCATACAGACTTTTCACCCTCCAATTCCAACTCCCCTTCCCCCACCCCAAAAAATGGCTCAAAGTGAACAGAAATGATGCAACTTACAACAGATGTTTTTATAACCACCCAAACAACATTGCCTTCAGGAGGAACCATTTTGTAGACTGTACGACCAGCAAAGAAAACACCTGTGGAAAGAGAAAGTAATAGAGAAAGTACTTTGAAGGACAATGAAAACACTATTTTCACTCATCTTTGATATTGAGTGACATAAATATCAGATACATACATGCTGGTTTGCTAACTTTTCTAAAACTTGCCCAGTAGGGCAAGTCAGTAGCTTCCAGAATTTGCTTGCCCTAAAAGGGTTTTAACTTGCCCTAAAATGATGAAAAGTAAAGCAGGACTTAAAATGACCAAAGATTCCAGCCGTGTGCTGATGAACATGCTTGTAGGGACAATCTTTAAGACTGGTACAGTACTTTTAAATGGAAACAATCATAGTTTATTCACATGTGGAATTGACATTGCATTTTATAAGAATTAATAGATCAGAGCTGTCCCTTTCATAATCAGGCAAGATGAAATAGGATAGATTTACTTTGCTCAACATTACATTCATTTGCACTGTACAACTGCTAACATACAGTTGGATTTTTAAGCCTGCTGCACACAGGAGGAATTACTCAGCAAACGCCATGTGTCACTTTGCTCAGCATAAGCCTATGCCACTACTTCCTGCTGGGGTTGCTGTAGCATTTGATCCCAGAAATTTAATGTATGTTTGCCTGGATTAGCATACATTTTGCCCCAAAATTTTCGGCCCAAATGGGGGAATGAAGCCACCTCCCAGCCCCCTGCTTCATACACCTACATTTTTCAGCTATGCCCTCACATTTGCCAGCAAGTTTTGGTGGACATTACACCTCGTATGACCGTTGACCCAAAGATCAAATGTGTTTGATTTTTCTATACACAATGGGCACTTTTGTCACAATTGACTAGAATCTGAGCATTTGGCTCACATCTTTTCAACAATGTGTGCATCAAAAGCTTAAATTCATAGAAAATTAGCCAAGCGAAAAGACACAAGTCTGAGTGGTGTTTGCTGAGTTCTTTCTTTCCGCATATGGCAAGTATAATACAAAGTACCCTACAAAGACATGAACTCAATGCTCTGAACATGTGCAAACAGTGAAAAAAGTGGGGAAAATGCACAATGTGTCAAAAAACTTTTCACAATATTGGATATTCCAGTCTTCTATCTCAGAAGGAAAAATTTTTCACAAATTAATAGCCTATACACTTAACAATTAGCTGAAGAAGTATCAGGTGAGATATTTTCCTGCGCTAATTTGTTTCATGTGAGGCAGACTTTACACTTTTCTTAACATCATGTAAGACCACACACATTTCAAGAGAGTCCATAAATCTGGGTTTGATGGCTAGAAAAGTGTCATGTAATCTATAGTGACAGACCTTTAAGTGTTCTATCACTTAATAACTGTTGTCTGCCAAGTACTTGGTCTATGAACAGGCCTCATGTGGGATGTCTGCAAAATTTTGCACCTAATGAGTTTTTCTCTAGGCCAAAATATTTGAGTTAACATTGCAATAATTTGGTCACATTTCGGCAATCCTCCCAGACTGAATTTCTATCTAAAGCTGGCTTCCATGTTACTACACAATTTCTATTCAGCTTCTTTAAAGATATATGGACCTTTTCAGAATGCTTTGTAAACTGCCATGGTTAATGTGTAACAAGTGAAAAATATCATTTGTTGTCTTGTGACATGTTCTTAAATCTGAGGAAGGATACCTCAGGTTACCAATTCTCCTCAATGCATTACATTTGTAGAATTTCATTTGTTAAGAATTCACTGTATTGAAATTTCATCCAAATTTCGCAGAAGATCAGATTGTCTAATTGTCATAATAGGAGTAAGAGCATTCCAGTTTATAAAGAATATTCTTGCTGCCATACAACTATTGTGAATCTAGAACATATTGGACAACTTTGCAGAAAACTTACAGACAGCGATAAACATGAGTACTGCAGGGACACCAAAGGCAAGAGCATAGCAGTCTTGACCGAAGCATTGTACATCATGACGGAATACAGGGGTGAAGAATGTTGAGAGAACACTTCCAGCATTGATGGCAAAATAAAATACTGAAAAAAATTGTTGTAAGGACCGGGTCTGAAAGAGAAAGAGGTTAATCCAGTGAATAACAGAATGAAAGAACCACTAGGGCATTCCTCTCTCACAGGTATGGTGACATGCATCCAAAACACAAACGTTTTTACTCAATAATTACACGAAATTGTTCACTTATGGAAGACCTGTTACTATAAAATTGTCTTTTACCATCCTTGAAAAATACTTCCTCAAAGTTTGATGATTTCTGGAGTAACCCATAAGCTACGCACAACTAATTATGTACACTATTGCATGGACTTTATATTTCTTTTGTTTATCTCTTATAAATAACTTGTTAATTACTTGCCAGCTGGCTTAGAGTTTGGTTGACGATTCTGACATTTTATAACTAGACCACTTTAACTGGAAATAAACCCCTGATAAGTCAATATAACACCTACAGCAACTTGAAGCCCTGACATGAGCAACGGGTTGCCATAGGATGGAGAAAGCAAAATTTTCAGTGTGTGAAGGAAAAGTTGGGCTTCTATTAAAGGAAATTTGAAAAATATGAGTTTACACCAAGGAAAATTGGAAACTTTGGGATTTTTACAGAAGGATTTACCTTAATTACAGTCAAATCAAGTAAATTGTTAGGGTGGCTGGCCATTGTCAGAGAGTACATACTGGAAAATTTCCCCAACATGGGGTGAGACTTACCTGACAGGAAAGCCATGGCCACCCACGCCCTTCCACTTGGAGCCACCATTTGTCAGTAAGAAAGAGCAGGAGAATAATGTTAATATTGCCTGAAAGAAGGTAACTTTCCTTTAATTAATACTAGATTTGACTTGTTCAGAAAACTGCTAGTTAGGTACAGGCTCACCTGATCAGCAGCGAACTGGTCTCCTCCAAAGGCAGATACACACGGTTTGATTCCTCCAGTGCCAAAGCCAATAAGAATCAATCCTACTAAAGGTCCAACTCTTTAAAATATAATTGTAATAAAGAAAAAGAATTTATGAGACCTTGAGTTCCAGAATTTGCATCAAAGAAGATTCTAAACAGGCAGCATTCAACCAACAGGGCACATTTAGCCCACAAAAGGAATTAGTACAACCTAACATAAAGAAAACTGCATCATAAAAAAGGAAATACTTTGAAAATGTCTCAATAAACAAAAGGAGTTAAAGATTGTGCAAGACATTTTTTGCTAAGGTGTGTTAGTATTGTTATCATCATTAAGGAATGGTGAATGGGTGGAGTGGGGGGGGGGGGAGGGTCAGCTGAAAAGCCTTTGTATAGTTGAAAACTCATACTATATGCCCAATAGAGCTTTCAAACTATTCCAAAGAGCACAAGAGGTCCACCCTCTTTGGATGTAGCTCTAACTTATCCCTTGCAAGTCTGCCAAGATCTTCCATAGTGACAGACTTCCTACAGATAAGCCTCACCACCCACTGACACAAAGTGTACCAGGAAAATGTTTGCTATATAAAGACTCCCAAATAGTTGGACACAGTGCTTCCCTTGCCTTATCAGTTGCTACCAAATAGCATTTTCTACTTCGATATGTTGTGTCTTTACAAAGTTGCTCTTGAAAAAAAAGGAAAAAACATTGAAATTAGCCACACTGCTTGTGATTGACTCAGAATCAGTACAGGAATGCCCCCCTGCCTTAAAGTTACATAGTACTTGAAAGTAACATTGTTCACTAAGTGTTTCATTATACTGTGAAATCTGTTCACTAACTCTTAATACCTTCAAGTTTTACTTATGTAAATACCATTCCGGGGCACAATGAAAACAATAAACAGCAGTTCTATACAATGCACAATGTCATCAATAAGTGGATGACTTACAATTCTGGATGACCAGTGGTCTGAGGTGGTAAGGCAGTAAGACACATTACTATGTTGCCTGTCATATAGATCAATGATATGTACAGTATGGTCCTGTATGGGAAAACAACATGAAAAACAATATAAAGTATATACAACATTCATGCCAATAGTGCTGAAATAAAAGTTACAATGAATCCCCAAAACTCTCATAACTGCAATATATATACTACTTGCAAATTTCTAAAAATGCTGCTATTTCTAATTTTGAAATGATGTCAGAGCAGTTCCACTACATCGCACTGTACTTTAAATACAAAAAACATTGTTTACTAGCTAATTGTATTACACACATGCAGAGTCTGTGAGAATATACCATGATGTTTTTACAGTACATTATACCAATGTCTTCTTTACCTCCTGCTTTCCTTCTATATTACAGTAGATGATAATACTCCAGGGCTCTGTTTTATAAAGAGTTACCCTCGATCTTAAGTTTGATAATTTAATTAGGACAATTGCATGGTAGATCAACCTTAAAGGAAATGCTGCATTTGTTTTACAGAAAATTTGCATATTTTTAAGTCCAATAGTTCTAGATACAGAATGATAGATAACTCCAAATAAAGCAACATGAATAATTTGTTGGCCCAAACTTTCAAAAATTCAAAAGATTTAACTTCTGTAACCCTTGTAATGCATAATATTTTGAGGAGATAAAGCTATTCCTGGTGATTATTGGTGCAACTGAATGGACTGATGACTATAACTCTTTCCTTTGTGTGCAATTCTGGTGCATTTTAAATGCAGTATTTCCCTTTAAAATGTTTTGCAACCCTTTATGAAATGGGACCCTGGATCCAAATTAAATGGACAACAACTAGTCCCTATCTACAGTGATGCCTATCCCACTTAGCTGACTTGAGGGCCAATCTATCTATCTATTGTAATTCATAGCATTATCCAGGATATTTGGATTCCTTCTTCTAAACCATACAAGTACTTGAGAGAGTATACAGGCTACTACAGCTTTCACACAAGGACGCCCCCTGTGGGCTGGGGGTTGTAGAATATGCCCACAGTATTCACCGCCTGTCGTAAGAGGTGACTAAAGGGGAGGACTTTAACTGTATTTGAACCGAACTTGAACCGTATTCGAACTTCTAAGTTTTTATCTAGCTGACACTATACAACACATTCGTGTTGGTGTGTCATTAAATCCAATCTAACTTGTAACTTGTAACTTCACACAAGGACATTAGGTAAATGAGTACTGTGCTTCACAAATAGTACCAACTAATCAACAACCTATACACAACTTTATCTGGGATGGTGTACCAGTGTCCACACCATAAATCAACTGTTAAACAACCGATGCACAGCTTTCTCTGGGGTGGTGTTCCAGTTTCCACACCATATATCAATTGTTAATGATCACTCAAGATACACTTCTAGTTTACTACCAGTTGGCCACATTTATGGGCAGGAACTTAGCATAATATTTTGCTAAAGGCTGTGCTAAGATATAAAAAGTTTTGAACAAAGTTTTAAACATGTTCAAAGCCTTTCATGGCAATGAAGAATTAACAGGTCTTGCCCTGAGTTATCTTAAGTTGATGTACAAGCTATCACTATCATGATAGCAACCAGTTTTCATAACTTGTCTCAGGACATAACCCATCATAACCCATCCAAGTAGGAGAGCTGAGTAAGAAGTCATTCCACATCATAATTGATGAACATTAATTGTATGGATTCCAATTGTACAAGCTTTTGTACTTTTTCTTAGTAAGAAAAACTTTAAAATACCTGTATTTGCCTAGCAACCCATCAGCAATCATCGCACCAAACATCGGAGTGAAATAGCAGAGCATAATGAAAATATGGTAAAGGGCAGTAGCTCGGCTGTCACTTAACCTCAAAATATTGGTGAGATACAACACCAAGACAGCTGAAAGTGAAAAATTTCATGTAAGTATTACACAGATACTGATAGTGACATGCCACCAAAAAGACCTGTTTTCAATTGGAAGTTAAAGAATAAAATCCCCCAATGAAAGATCCATTAGAATTATTTCAATATCTTTTACCGTTCTCAAGATATACCTCTTCAAAGTTTGATGGTTTCTAGCTGCAATAACTCATTGCCTATGCAAAAATAATGATGTGGAGTGTTGCACAGTGTTGAGATTTCTTTTGTTCACCCTATATAAATTATCTCTTAATCACTGATCTGATAGTTTACAGTTTGGTGAGTGACATCAATATTTTTCAGGGAAACAATTTTAACTTCTCTAATAAGTCCCTCAGGGGATAACAATGCTACAATTGTCCTTGACATGAAAGGTGAAAAAACAAAGGCTAACATTAGCCATATTTGATATGTCCATCTTTTGACATCACATATTTGCATATTTAGCTAATTTAATCTTGAAACAAGTGTGAAACTGAATTTACCCCATACAACGGTCAATATAAATTTTAAATTTTTTTTTTTAAATTTTGATGAGAATTGCAGCTATTTTCTGGAGTTTTAATGCTTTTTACAAGAATTATTCGACGATGTAATTTTCATGCCACCAGACTTTAAATACAAAAAGATCAGCCTAGGATAACATATGGATGGTTCTGGACCATTCCTAAATTATCAACCAACAGAAAATTTTAAATTGGCCTGCCATGAAAATCTGAAAATTTCATCAGACTTACTGAGACTCTTGAATGTTTTATGTAAATTTACTCCTGTTTCATGATTTTGAAAACATGATGTTTCAATTTGTTTTTCCATGATCACAAGTGAACAACACTCGGAATAAAAAGGACCTGGAATCTGGCTCATTTTTTATTCCTCTGCGAAAGGGTAATTAGCATGTGGGTTGACAACCTTCATTTTATACTGTACACTGCAGTATATATATGCACAATGATGACATGCACTAAACCAGTATGTACAAAGCAGTTACCCTCAGAATCTGCATCAAAATGTTATCAATTTAAAATGACAGAGAAACATTTTTGGCATCTTCAATTAAATTATGTGAACAAAATTTCCCATTCCCCAAAGGAAGTGATTTCAGTCCCAAAATGCATGGTTTGATTGCACAAGAAAGCCACTGCTTTCTGCATATCCTTTTATACTGCAAACAGTACCTCCCTCCAAAGACTGATTGAGGAAAATATCGAGAATACCCATACTGGTCAAAAATGCCAAAACAAGTTTACTGACATGTGCATAAGACTTTCAAATAACAGTATCCAATAAATTTGCAACCTTCAGTTAGACAGCTCAGCTTTTCTCTGCGGGACAGTTTTATCAGAGTGGATTGGCACATTTGCCAATTTGTAATGTGTAACACGTATCTGCACTAAGAAGCTAACTAACACATGTGTATGCATTACGAGTGGATTGGTTAGTGAAAATATAAAAGGTTTAAAATGGAATCTTGTCAGGAGCAAAACAAACCATGACAAATTTTACCAATAACAAATGTATTTGAGGACTTTCATGCAGCACATGATGACCATTTTGTTTAATTTAAATACCTTCCAAGGCTTTTCAAGCGTACAAAAATTCAAGGATTATTCAGGGTTTTAAGAAACATTACGAATCCTGCATATGTGGGAAACAAAAAGTGAATGACAGGGTTAGAGTCTGAAGACCAACCTCTCCCTTTCAATCACACAACTTTTTTCAAACATCCGACCCACTCAAGAGAAGGCGACAGGTTCTGACCACTGGAATCTATTGGAACTAGCACATTGTCCACATAAATATGGCTCATGGAGTTTCCTAATACATACAGGAGGGGCAGTACAATTAATCCTATTCAAAGCTGAAACGATATACCACCCGTAGTACTAGGCTATGTAAAGGTTCTGTACCTAATTTGTGTGTAAAGATGCTGCATTCTCAATTTTGTATACTGTGGACTGTAGTGAGCCTTTACTTCCAGCTACCCATGTTTGTTGATACATGAGTGATATGGTTAATTATCTAAACTACCCTAAAAATGGTGGCTTAATAACTAATTATGAATTTTAATCATGTGTTTCTGAAATTGCATTTATAAATTGCTCGTAGGCCTGATCAAATGGTCTCAAGGGCTGTACACAGCCCACAGGCTGGAGGTTCTTCACCCTGCAGCAGCGGATTACTTCAAAAATGTTCAGTATGATTGCCACCTCTTTCACGTGGAACATAATATCACCCTTTCAAAAGCTCCCCCATGTAACCTTCATTTTAACCAGAAAGCCCAAAGGCTTAGTGATTCCTTGCCGAATGGGGATGCTTTGTTGCACTGAGGTTTATCCCTCAAATTTATCTTTCTTGACTACATCATTTTATGTTTTAACAATTTGACCTCTGCTGACCTCACATGACCTTTGAACCCCACCAATTTTAACAAAAAAGAAAATCTGAAGTGTCTTGAAAGGGATTCAACTCCAATGGATCCTGGATCTTGAAAATTCTTGGAAAATTTTGCTTTTTGACCTCTGGTGACCCTAGATGACGATCTTTGGAATACTTGGGATATTTTGCTGTTTGACCTCTGGTGACTCCTGATGACTATCTTGGGAATTCTTGGGAAATTTCACTTTTTGACCTCTGGTGACCCCATAATCATGATCTTGGGAATTCTTGGGATATTTTGCTTTTTGACCTCTGGTGACCCCATACATGTATAACAATCTTGGGAATTCTTGGGAAATTTTGCTTTTGCTTTTTGAACTCTGATAACTCCAGATGATGATCTTGGGAATTCTTGGAAAATGTTGATTTTTGACCCCAGTGATGCCAGATTACAATCTTGGGAATTCTTGAGATATTTTCCTTTATGACTTCTGGTGACCCCATATAACAATCTTGGGAATTTTTGGGAAATTTTGCTTTTTGACCTCTGTTGACCCCATATAACAATCTTGGAAATACTTAAGAAATGTTGCTTTTTGACCTCAGTGATGCCAGATTACAATCTTGGGAATTCTTGGGAAAGTTTGCTTTTTGACCTTTGGTAACCCAAGATGACCTTTGACCTCCACCAAAACAATAGGGTTCTTCCTTAGATCATGACAAATCTATATACCAAATATGAAAAGTCAGTCATTCCTATCTTGAGATATCGTGATTACGAACTTTTCAGCTTTTTACCTCCAGTGACCTCAAATGACCTTTGACCTTCAACAAAAACAAAAGGCTTCTTCCTGTCAACATGACAAATCTATGTACCAAATAAGAAAAGTGTCGGTCATTGCTATCTGGAGATATCATGTTTACAAGACGGTTTACGAGGTTTGCACAGTTTAACCTCTGGTGACCTCAGATGACCTTTGACCTCTACCGAAAACGATAGGATTCTTCCTCTCAACATGACAAATCTATATAGGCCATTCCCATCTTGACATATGGCGATTTCAAGGTTTTCGGTCTTTGACCTCTAGTGACCTCAAATGACCTTTGACCTCCACCAAAAACGATAGGATTCGTTCTCTCAACATGACAAGTCTATATACCAAATATGAAAAGTGTCTGTCATTCCTATCTTGAGATATCATGATTAACGAGCTTTTCGGCTTTTTAGCTCCGGTGACCCCAAGTGACCTTTGACCTTCACCAAAAACCATAAGCCTCTTCCTCTCAACATGGCAAATCTACATACCAAATATGAAAAGTGTCGGTCATCCCTATCTCGAGATATCGCGATTACAAGGTTTTTTGGTTTTTGACCTCTGGTGACCTCAGATGACCTTTGACCTCCACCAAAAACAATACGGTTCTTCCTCTCAACACGACAAGTCCATACAGGCCACTCCTATCTTGAGATATCATGATTTCAAGGTTTTCGGTCTTTGACCTCTGGTGACCTCAAACGACCTTTCACCTCCACCAAAAACAATAGCATTCTTTCTCTCAAGATGACAAACCTATATACCAAATATGAAAAGTGTCTGTCATTGCTATCTCGAGATAACGCGATTACAAGTCATTTACGAGGTTTTCGCATTTTAACCTATGGTGACCTCAGATGACCTTTGACTTCTACCAAAAACAATAGGGTTCTTCCTCTCAACATGACAAATATATATACCAAATATGAAAAGTGTCGGTCATCCCTATCTCGAGATAACACGATTACAAGGTTTTCGGTTTTTGACCTCTGGTGACCTCCGATGACCTTCGACCTCCTCCAAAAACAATAGGGTTCTTCCTCTCAACATGACAAATCTATATACCAAATATGAAAAGTGTCGGTCAATCCTATCTTGAGATATCGCGATTACAAGCAGCGTCACAAACACACATACACACACCCATACACACGCACACATACACACACACACACACACACGACATCACCATCGCATAGATTCCTTGCCTGCCTACGGCAAGGAATCAAAAACCCATGTCAATAATTTTGTACCCAAGCATTAAGAGTTATTACCTTACTTCCATTTTTTTTCTGTGGTTTTGTTCTGTCTGATTGGTACCGTTTAAACTTACCTCGCATTCCATAGTAAGAGAATCTTTCACAGAATTCTGTGCCGATGATGAAGAAAACACTTCTGGGGAAGTCTGATTGACCAGATATAAATTTCTGAGGGGAGAATAAATAAAAACACTTTTAGGGAGGTCTCATTGACTTGATACAAATTTCTGAAGGGTAAAAAGACAACAACACTTTTGGGAATATCTGATTGACCGGATACATATTTTTGAGGGGATAAAAAAAGGAAAACAATTTAGGGGAGGTCCGATTGACCTGATACAAATTTCTGAGGGGAGAAAAAAATGAAAACACTTCCAGGGAAGTTTGATTGACCAGGTATAAATTTCTGACAGGAGAAAAAATGAAAACAGTTTTGAGGAGGTGCAACTGACCAGACACAAATTTCTGAAGGGAGAAAAAAATGAAAACACTTTAGGCCCAGGAAGTTTGATTGACCAGGTATACTGTAAATTTCTGACAGGAGAAACTAGAACAGCAATGCTGTTGTGTAGCTCACACAATTTCTCTTGACTGTTAAAAATAGGAACTCAAAGAACCAAATTTTATCTTTTATTCATCAACTTCCACATAACCTCCTTACCTTGCAAAGGCAAAAGGTAAGAGAAGAGCATAATAGTAAATGAACTCAAAACCCAACTGAAAAATCAAAAGTATGTTTAGGCATGTAAACACTGCAAGTGACACCGTTTGGTGACAGATCTACAAATATCACTGCATATTTTCTAAAATCAAGAAGACCTGTAAAGGTTACATACTTTAATTAGTGGCAAGACTGTAATTAAAGTGTTCAAGTTTGCAAAGTAAATTTAGTTGCACCTACAACTCTACAAGCAAACACTGCATAGGTTTGCACTCAATCAAAACAAACCACAGACTCAAAAAGCTGCTACTGGGGTTGAACTCAAAACAGTTACAGTATTGCAATTACTTGACTTGACAATCTCAATTGATCCAGGAACAAAATGGGACATATCCCCACAACAGGTTAAACCATTTTCCTTTCTTGTAAGCCAAACTGACCACAGAGCTTGCTTCAAATTTTGTTATCATGAATCAAGTAGCTGCTCAAAGCAGAGAGTTCCCATGGAACTCCTTGCTTAATGAACCTTGATAATACAATTAGTTATCCCAAAGCATTGTGATTGCACAGGCCACTTGATGAACACAGACTGATGTGTGTGAATGGATCAAATTTCAAAACAAACCTTCACAGGCAGTTGTGAGACAGCAACTGAACACACAACCAAGTACACCTCTATAAGTGCAATGAATAAACAGCTACCTGTTCAGCAGGCACAGTGAACTCAGCCCTACAAAAATTGCTTAAAAACCATATTTAACTTTTGTATATCAAAATGCAAATAAGCAAGTTTTACTGCTCTATCAACAAACAATCATGTACCAAAATTTCAGCTCAAAACCTCCATACATCAAAAGGCTGAAAACTTTTATTGAAAAGTTGACGACATCTGCCCCATTTTATAACCTCACACATTTACTGTGTACAATGTGTGAGCTAAAAATGAAAACACTTTTGGGGAGGTCCGATTGACTGGATATAATAAATTTCTGAGGGGAGAAAAAATTAAAACACTTTTTAATGGGTGGCTATGAGTAAAAAAAAAAAATCAAACATTTTTAAAAATAGACATCAATTTACCAAAAATGTTAAAACCATTTAACAAGGAAGTTAAGTGAACATGTGTATTACCTTAACACGGCCCCAGCTCTTGTCACTGATTTTGGGAACTTCACCCTCAGCTGGGTCTTGAAAAGAAAATTTAGCAAAGCTTAGCATTTTTTCTCATAATACACCTTTGTTAACATATTTAATAAAATCATTAAAATGCATTAATATTAATACAACTTCCTATCCCTTACAAATGAAGTAAAACATGCGAGTTTGAACTTTCCTGCATATTCACCTAGTTATAAATATGTAGTTGATATTAACCTACACCCACTCTCTACAAATGTCATAGTGACAACTACAGAAACGCTTGTGAACATTGACATCTACTGTAATATTAAAACAAATATGAAATTTAACTCCCAGGCGTGTACACTTCTGTATATTTAAACACTCTTGAGTTGCTCTTTGCCTGGTACCATGACTATAAGAGTTCTTAACAGACTGCTTCTGCATTTTGCATTAATTTATGACGCTTCTCATTGTGCAGGTATAGCCTCACACTAACAAATCACTGCGACAATTAAGATACCGTGACTGCTGCCACTGCAGCCATCTGCTAGAGATGCAGCAATAGTGAGCAATTCTTAGTACTGTCCCTACCAGTTTAATAATGGTGTAATTATAAAGATATATGCATGAGGATTTGGCTTACCTGTATCTTCAGGCTTATCTGTACTTCCATACGAGGCAATATTTTCAGCCATCTTCCACTGAGAATGAGATTCTCTGATAGGACTTTTACAGGAAAATCTTGAAGCTGTGCTTCTAGCACCGTATGGTGTTTCTACAGTGTAATGGCAGAACTATCTTGATGGGGATTCCAAAAAGCTTTGGTTTGTTTGTGGTAGGAATGGAAGCTTCTCTGGCAATAATGTAAACTCAGGATAATTTGAATCAGAATATTTACACTACATGTATACTGATTCCTCGGATACCCTCCTGTAGGCAAATTAAGGGATTTATTTATAACAAGCACGGTCATGAAAGAATTGTGCTTTTATTTGTACAGCTTCTACTGAGTCCGGATTGCCATATGGCTACACATATGAAAGTATACGCTTGTAACTTGACAACAAATCCTACTGTGAGGTACGGTAATCTGCAAATCTCTAGGGATCACCGACAATACAGGCCTGAATGGGAGGTTGCATTTATGCTGTAGCTTCCATGTGCAGTATACTGGTAGAAGACACAAAAGGTAATGGATGATGAGATTTAGTACGGCAGGAATTTGATATTACAGTTCTGGAACTTCTGTTAGGAAGAAACAGAGAACAAGAAGAAAGAAAAAATTTGAGAAGTTACAAGGGTTGATGCCATGGAATTGGACATGAATGAAAGCATATGCAACATGCACAAATTGTATACATTACAGTGAGATTTATGGTAACGACGTCCCAAGTTGACAGAATTACTACTGTTAATTAACCTGTCAGGAGTATTAATAATGTAAACAGCAGTAAACTTGTTTTCCTCATTGTAGCAAAAGAAACAGCAGAAACTAAAATAACAGTATTAAAATGGTTGTCTGAACTGTTCTAATTGTAGTTTGTACATGAAATTACCATGACGATACTATATATTGCATGACAGAAGTCGATACAAGAGATTTGTAAACAATAGCAACAGGAACAGGGCTCTATTTCATAAAAGTTAGGAATATTCTCAAACTTAAAGTTCCTAAACCGCTTAGGAACCATTCATCAGAAATCATTCCTATCTTCAAATATTTAGGGATAAATCAAAAGTGACATTGTTTTTAACTGTGAATTTCCTGCCAAATCAATTAAGAACATTTCTGAATCTCCCCAACATCATTCCTAACCCTAAAAACTCCAGCATGAAGATAGGAATGAATTCTTCCTAAGTCCAAGAGAGGAATATTCCTAACTTTTATGAAATAGAGCCCAGGTCACACCTTTTCAATAAATAACTTGTGTAATGTCAAGCCACATACACAAAGGTGGGCCATACTTTAAGTTACAAAATCGATATTTCTTTTTTTCAGATGGTGTATGCTTTCCAGCACCACAACCAAAAAGTGTTGTAACAAAATGAAGATACTACTGTAGCTCTAACTTCCAAATTTTGCATTTTCCTTTCACTTTCACGATGACATTCATCCCAAAGTCTGTCACCGAAAATCTACAGTGAATACCTGGTAGAGTACTTTTAAACAGTCAACTGGAAGTTTATGCAATAAGTATGGGTGCATGAAGCTGTTTTATAGAATAAAATTTCAAGGCAAGGGAGCACTTTGTTTGTAATTTTTGGGACAGATCTCAAAATTTTTCAAAAATTTGAGTATAAGACAAGGTACTATACTAAAATAGCACATACATTCTAATAGATGACATATTTGTTTTAAAATGTTTGCAGTTTTTCAAGCACAGACACTAGAAGCTTTTATCATAAAATAAAGCAAAAATGCTTTTTTATGGGATAACTTTTCATGTGATTTACACAGCACCCTGTTGCTCAGAATAACTGAAGACTGATATCCAGTATGGCAACCATACTGATTCCCTGCTTAACCATTTTAAAGTTCTTACTAGGGATGCACCGGATATCCAGTCCAGCAGGACTATCCAGCCGATAATGAAAAATTATCTGGTCCCTGTTCCAGCTGAATCTTTGAAGAAATCCAGCCAGATTTTTTTCAAATTCTAGCCAGAATTACCTGGATCATCAAATGATGGGGGTAGCTTCACAGATGAATTTAACACCTTTGCAAAAGATTTTCTTATTTCCTGTCCATGTAACATCGCAAGAAACTGTCACATTAAGGTGTTGTTTAGGGTAGGTAGTCCTGGTTCATTGTAGCAAGTGCTGACAGTGACACAGCACTCATACTGTTGTCTCACAGTCTAATTTCCATGTTCAAACTAAGTGGACAGGACTGTAACAATGAAGATAAATTCAGAGTTATCCTTTTTCCACTTACATCACAGGACCCACATCTGCAAATGTGATAATGTATGAATACTTAACAGTTATTTATTTAGTATATTCAAATCTGTGTCAATTATTCCTCAACAGTATCATGCACAATCTGGCTCACATTCATCAGAACATTTTAATTCACATTCACTTTCAATGTGACTATCAAATTGATGTTTGTAGTTTCAAAGAACTTTTAAGTATATTATTTTAAGTATTCTGACTTTGTCAATTAATTCTCTGTCTATATCATTTTAGTTTAAACTCTGCAAAATTACTACAGCAGCCTAGTAACCTACCTACAGTGAGACCTACTGTAACACTATCATGAAGTCAACCACCAGCTCATCTGCCTTGCGCCCCCCCCCCCCCCCCCCCCCCCCGGGGCCCAAAATGCTCTTTTTGAATGTTTCTCTTTTCAAGTGAAAACATCCTGTTCCGGCCAGATTTGAAATACTATCCAGCAAAATCTGGTTCCGGCCAGAACCAAAAATTTGGATCTCGTGCATCCCTAGTCCTTACTCATCATTTCCTTACCTTTCCCATATCACCTAACCACCAGTGTGATTTCCTAAACAAGTGCACTAATGGTGCAGGCCTTTCCCATACCATCTAACCACCAGCATGATTTCCTACTATAAACTAGAGCACCACTAAGGTGCAGGTCTTTCTTATACCACCTAACCACTAGCATGATTATTTCCTAAACAAGTGCACTAATGGTGCAGGCCTTTCCCACCACCACCTAACCACCAGTGTGATTTCCTACTGTTAACTAGAGCACCACTAAGGTGCAGGCCTTTTCCATACCACCTAACCACTAGCATGATTATTTCTTAAACAAGAGTATAATGGTGCAGGCCTTTCCCAAACCATCTAAACACAGTCATGATTTCCCCTAAACTAGAGCACTATAATGGTGAAGGCCTTTCCCACCAACCACACTACCACGTAACCACTACTAAACTAGAGCACTATATGGTGCAGGCCTTCCCCACCACTACATAACCACTAGTGCGATTTTCTAACCTAGAGCACCAATATGATGCAGGCCTTTCCTTTACCACCAAACCACTGACATGATTTCCTAAACTAGAGCACTATGATGCAGGCCTTTCCCACCACCACCTAACCACCAGTGTAATTTCCTACTGTAAACTAGAGCACCAATATGATGTGGGCCTTTCCTTTACCACCTAACCACTGTCATGATTTCCTAAACTAGAGCACTATGATGCAGGCCTTTCCCACTACCACCAAACCACCAGCATGATTTCCTACTGTTAACTAGAGCACAAATACAGTGCATGCCTTTTCCATACCACCCAAGCGCTAGCGTGATTTCCTAATCAAGAGCATCAGTGGTGCAGTAGGCTCATACTGGAAAGCAGGGGTGGTAACTGGATATAGTCAGATCCATTGATAATTCAAAAGCAAAAGATGCAATGATGTTTCAATAACATCATATCCCTACGACATTCTTTTTTTTGGAAAATAATGGGTATAACTGTATGTGCTGACAGATCTATTTTCATCTCTTTTGTGCTGATGTCCATACGTCCTAACAACTTTCACTGGGGTTATGGTAAGAAGTTTGCGGTTAGAGGTTATGTTAGGATCATGGTCAGGGATAGGACTAAAAGCAGAAGCCATTAAGGACGACATTTCCATGTCTCTGTGATATGACAGCAAAAACATAATAGACCTGTCACACAAAGCCACATGCCTACATTGATATAGTGTTAGAAGATACAGAAGTCAGATCATAGAGATTTAACCCAAATTTAGTATTTTTGGTGTAAATAAATTTCATACACTACCCTTAAGAACATGATTAACAGAAAAAGAATACCAGGCAAATCAAAAGTTACTGTAGCAAGGTAACTTTAAGGTTCAAGAAATATCGTTTTCACAGGAAGAAATTCACTGTTTTGGTTGCTCAAGAACATTTTTTCACCTAACCTTCAAACTTTCACTTGGACATTGAAGTCCTGAACACTATGAGTGACATAACTTTTAAGGATCATTACCAGTCTATTTGAGAGGGTTTATTCCTATCAAAGAGCATCAGACATGCAGAAGCAATGACCCCAGAATGTTTTTTGACTTTACATTCTGAACACCTTCAAAGCCCAAGGATCTTTGTGTACATGGTCTGCCAATTTGTGCAGCAAGAAGCACTGTTTGAACAAATGTTACCAGATTGACAGACATATAGACAGACCCACCACAACTGGTCACACTAGTATGGCTGGTTTGAGCTTACAGTTGGGGTAAAACTGTGAATTAAAAAGAATGCACTTGAAGGGTTCCCAGCTTTTCAGAACAAAAAAAAAAAACCTTTCCATATTTATACCTGATTTTCTTGAAGAATGTTCAAAATTCCAGGATAAGTATTACACCCCTTTTCTACTGCAATCTCTCTACATACTACTTTGACATTAAACAAAATGGAACATTTAATCCCTTGAATCCTTCTTTAGGTCAATCAATTTCCCTGATTTGAGGCATTTTGTTTCTTTCAAATTCCCTGACATACACTGGAAAAAAGTTGCCCATTTTCCAGGTTTCTCCTGATTTCCAGGTGGCTACACCCCTGGCCTGAAAACATGTGAGAAAATTAATAAACTCTGCACATGTTAAAACTTTAAAAACTTATGTTTGAACATAGGCTGGTAAATCACACCCACTCAACCCCCCCTCCCAATTCACAAACTGAGTGTTTAATGTACTTTTAACCCTGCTAATTAAGGCTCAGGGAGCTACTCACTGTAAACAATTTTTTCCATGAAAGTACCAGAGCAAGAACTGCTAACAGTTTTAAAAGAAGGTACTGGTATAAAAAATTATTTCTTTTTCACATCTGTTTTTGTTCTCTTATACATGCATGAAGTAACATTTCAGGCATTGAAGCTGTTATTAGTTGCACACATTAGAGGACCATATGTGTGGGAGAAGCATAGACAGGCTTATGAACTATAGAACCTCTTCACCTTAGGTGGATTCCAGTATAAATGCTTCAATGCAAAATCAAAATTTTCAAAGTAGAAGGCCTATCAAATGAGGAAAACTGTAGACTGCTCTTGAAGGATAAACTCCCTGTAACTTACCATGACCTGACCAAGGATCAAATCCACTAGCTTCTTAAGGTCTGTACTTTGCTGCACCACACAATTACTGTCCCACATTCAACTGTTTGGGAGACCCACCAAGACCATTTACTCTTTTTTGTGAATTTCAGATACTCAAAAGGAGACAGAAATTTCGTGTTTCAAAGATTACACGATGAAGAAGTCACGTACACCTGAATGACTGTATCTGGGCTTAATTATGCAGGGATGTAAAAGAAACGGCATCAACCTCTTATGATATAAGAAGTATTAACAGATACAGTTGATCACTTTATTTTCAAATATAAAGGTGTCACTGTACATATGTAAATTTAAGCAAAGCTTAAGGTGGTAAACATTAAAGGGAATTTTCATCATCCCAGACAGTTTCAATTAATTCTCCCAACTATGCAACTTTTAGCTCCACCCATAACTGAATGAAGCTCCTCCTTGTGCAGGAATAAGCCTATTTTATTGCTTAAGGCCATGTCCTGGTGAGCATACAAGGCTATAAAATGTAATAAAAAGACCTTTTGGCCTTGTGTGGAATGTGAGCTACTCTGCATCTTTCAAATTTTCAAACTTTGATGTCAATCAAAGAGCAGTCACCAGCTGAGAATTTTCATACCCCTATACACTAAAAATATACTTTGGGGTAATGACTGTCTGTCTTTAATATTATTACAGGTAAATATTAACATTATTGCTGGTACCCTTCACATTGCATTAAAGTATCATAATTAATATCATGTTCAAAGATTAATAAATGTTTGCAACCACCGATTCACTAACTACATACACGTACACCAATTTGTTTGCTGGTATTCTTCAAAAGCAGATAGACTGGTACTGCAACTTCTCCACTCAGATGGGACTGTAGTGTTAACATTTATTAATCAGCTTTTTTCCCCAGCTATACGTACAGCAGGTCAATGCAGAAACTCTGTACATGTACTGTGACCTTCTCATTTAGCAACGTCATTCAAACATTCCTCTTGTAACTTAAAAACATGAGTGTCTCAAGGTACAGGTATCAGTTTTGTAGAATTGTAAAGTATGTAAACTTTATCTACATGTGGACTTGCATAGTATTAAACAATGATAAGCTTTCGAATCTGCAGAATGAACATCTACTGTAAGTAAAGAGCATATTGCAATACTTTGCCATGTTTACAGATCTATGTGTACGTGGCTCATTCCCAGCCTCAACAAAAATTTCCAAACCAACTCAACATTTGTAGTACTAGTGTATAAAGTAAAGGGTCGTCATTTGAGAAATGATCTTTCAAGTTGCCAATGGCTATATAGTTGGTAAGTTACTTTGTGGAGGACTAGGTCATTCCAGTTTTCAACATACTGTACCACAGGTATTTGACCTGCTTTTCTCTTCAGAAGTCCTGTACCTGCCACAGAAAGCACCCATTGCATGTAAACAATTTAACAGACCTTATGCATATGACATTATAGAACAGGAGGTGCACAGCCATCCCACCCCCACCCCTTCACACCCCCGGTTGGGGTACAGTAAGCACATATCATTGCAACTTGCACCAACAAATGTAGACAGCTGATTTGTGTACATGTTGGATAGGCACATAAGTCTACTAAGCATGCATGCAGTCTTCGGTGTCCATGCAGTGTGCTTCATTGTTTGCCCTCCCAAATCGTGTCATGCGACATCAATGCATAAAGTCTATAGAGGGATTTCATGTGGCATCACACGAGTGGGATTCACAGACAATGATGGGCAAAATACACACGCAGTAAGCATATTTACAGCACACGCGCACGGCATAACCATATATGCTTCTGTGACAAAATGGACTTGTGCCCTTCAAAACCCCCAGAGATGCGTGATCTTGCCCTTCAAAACCAAAGAGACGTGAGACGTGTGATCACATGACACAGTGAAAACCCTCTATAGGCCTACTTTACCATGTAAAGAAGTTCCTCTAAACATGAAAGGTATCAGGAAGTACTATTCTCGACTATGTGTCCAACAGTTAAGGTATGAAGGTTGCTTTAAAGAAAATACACCCTAGTCCCTGGGTTTTTCAACAGTAACCTACTATAGGTGTGAAGTGATCAAATCTGGCAGTTCAAGATCAAAACAAGTTTTATGGGTTAAAATAGCAACTGCCTGGACAATGATCTTCATTTTATGCTCGAAATAAAACACCAATCGATCACTTTAATACCCACCATAAAATGGTGCAAAACATACACCCAATATCTTTAAAATTTTACATATTTGTCAACGTGCTTCATGTCAACCCATCATAATTGCAGTGGGTTGCCTTGAACACAATATTACAGTACTTCCAGTGGGGCAGCTTGAGTGCAATTCTTGTTTAAAAGCCTTGTGCAACCACCCACAAGCCCACTGCATCCTCAAATTGCCAGCCGGCAGCTGAATTTACAGTATGTATAGTACAGGCAGGCCTGATTAGCCCTTGAACAGTGCTTCCATCAGTGTGCTGGTGTTTCACTACTGCATTCTTCCCCTCCACCCTTAAAACTTCAAACCAGACAACTTCTTTGCTTCAATGGTCTACAATAGACTGCCATCTCTCACTGTCTCAAATTAGTGTACAATATTTTCTAACCAAACTTCTTCCATCAATCCAACCATATTCTGACAAACTCCTTAAAAATATTTTGATGTGAAGACAAAATTGTACCATGTATTGAGACAATTTGTTTGTTTTAGCTACAAAAGTCATGTAGGCAACTTGATCATTACTTGTACTTGTGTATATATGCATTTTAATGCACACGGTAAATGAACATGAACAGAGCACATTCACAGGGTTTCCCCTGGCATTCTTTTTGTGGAGTAGTCATCTCACAGTTTTTGGCCAAAACCTCAGAGAAATCTGCTGTAATTGCCACTTGTACTGTACAAGTTATAGAAGTATTGATGGTTCTCAGTCCCACACTGCTGGTGCCAAAGGTTACACCAATATTACTCAAATGGACTAATAGGCCTACCACCTCACACTCTCTAACACTCAGGGAAACCTTGCATTCAGATGCACATATTATCTAATACAGACTTTACTTCATGTGCTGACATACTCTTTAATTTTTTTACTTCCTTTTGTTTGGCTCATCATTTCAGTATATTTAAGCTAGCCTTGTGGTAAGATGACAATCTTTTCTTAATAATCAGTACAATTCATACACTGCTTAGTTCTCAATTATGTACATTTGTGATTATGGATCATCATCTTGTACAGTAAAATTGGTTTTAGCGTGGAAGAGTGCCTTTAACACAAAAAAGTGCATGTTCAGAACCCATATGTAAGGTGTCACGAGTGATAGGAGAAAAGTTTCACCCATAGACCCTTTTCCAAATAATAATTACAAAGGATTGTGGGATAGAGTTTGGTATGCGTCATTTTTGTCAGTGGCATATTACTGTGGCGAAAAACGACGCATACAAAAACACTATCCCACAATTCTTTGCAATTGCTATTTGGAAAAGGGTCTATGGCATGACGTAGCTCATACAGTCGTGTAACAGGCATGATTTAACAACTTAACTCAATAATAACCTTCAAACTGACATTATGAGGGGCTTTTCTAAAGCTTTTGATGTCACATATGCCCTCTTATTAAAATGTGCCCAATACAAAGTGGATAGCACTGTTTACAATAGACTGCTTGCTTCCTCAATAATCGAAACAGCTTGTTGCACTAGGAGGCATATTTTTTAATTGGGTCAGTGTAGACTCCGGTATCTCCAAAGGCACTGTGCTGGGCCCTGTGTCAGGGAGTTGTTACGGATGGAGTTCAAGCACCTAATCCATCAGACAATATGCACTTGAGAATAATTTAATTGTTTTTGTTAGGGGAAATTTTCGTTAACAGGTCATTTAGTTCCTCTTCTAAATTTGTATGACCTAACCTTCCTTATGAGAGTTTCATCCTTTGATACTAAGGTAATCCTCAGACAAAGAGTTTATGAAGACAATGCTTTGAAGTGATCTGCTCCACTGACAGATGTTAAACCTTTGTCATCTTTCTAATATAAATGACTGTAACCGCACTTTTAAGGGAACCAATTTTTATGCATGTAAAGTAGCAGCCCTTTTTGGTGAAGCCAACAAGTCTACACTTTGTCTACAAACGTTAAAAACGTTCCGCACTGTTCCTAAAATTAAGAATCATGAATCCATGTTCAATAAGTTATTTGAACTTTTACTGAACTCTTTTAAAAAGTGTAAACTGGCATAAAGGGATGTAATAATTTTTCTTTTATTTGACAACTGTAAATATCATGGCAATGGGTAAAATCATCCTAAAATTCTTTGAGGTGTAGCAGATGACAACATCTGTTGTCATCACATCCTGCAATCCCTTTCAAGTGGTAAAGAATTGATAGAGAGACAAGCGGGAGATTACTGGCGGCAAACCACATATTGTCAAAGTAAGGAGAAGTGTTGGTACTCCATCCATAACAACTCCCTGGTTTTGTTCACAAAAATCTTAACTCCAGCACAAAAGAAATCTAAAAATACTCAGATTAACTGGCAAAAATACTCATTTATACCAAGAACAACCAAGGAATGGAACAACCTGCCCATATGTAAGAATAATGTAACATGTTCTGATGGATTTTACATGATAATGATTATTGACATCAGGGAAAAAGGGTGCACTGTACTGCATGAATTGAGATCAAGGCAATGTATGAACTGTACTTTACCTATAGCCCCCTGGGTTATCGAGGGAGCATTTCCTAACACAAAACTTCCTTGCTCATATTTCCATAGACAATCCAGACATAGTTGGGGTTACTGAAACTTGGCTCCATAGTGATATCAGCAACTCTGAAATTCAGGTTCCTGGGTACAAAATTTTCAGGCAGGATAGGGCTGATACTGTCTGTGGTAGGGGTGGAGGGGTTTTACTGTATGTTAAGGATAGCATACATTGTGTTGATGTCACCAACAAGTTTTCTTCAGGATTTTCTAACTGCTTGTGGTGTGAAATTAGTTTTGGCAATGAGTCTTGCACTCCTTTAGTTGTTGGTATTATTTATCGTTCACCAAATTCTTGTGCTGATAATAATCAGAGTTTGTTCGAAAGTTTTAGGATAGTTTCTTCGAAAAGGGCAGTTGTGTTTGGGGATTTCAACTTTCCTGATATTGATTGGCATTCATGTACTAGTGGGTCACATGGGAGGGATTTTCTTGAGGCAGTGACTGATGGTTTCTTTACCCAGCATGTTCTGTTTCCCACTCGTGAGGACAATTGTCTGGATTTGGTACTAAGTACTGATGAAAACATGGTTAGAAATGTAGCTAGTGGTGGTGAGATAGGATCTAGTGACCATGACCTCGTAAGTTTTGAGTTACTTTGTTTCAGCAAACTTCAAGGTAGTGACAAAACTGTTTTAGATTTCAGCAAGGCTAACTTTACTCATGCTAAAGAGCTTCTTACCACAGATTGGGTTGCACGTTTGTCTCACTTAGGTCCTGCTGAAGCATGGAGTGTCTTTCATAATATAGTTACTGACACTGCAAAGTGTGATCCCACTCAAGAAAGCTGTGGTTAAAAAATAGGCCAATCTGGATGTCTAGAGAGGTACTTAGAGCAGCCCAGGAAGAAACGTAAGTGTTGGCGTCGATATAGGTCAGTAAGAATTCTGATGACTTTGCAGTCTACAAGAAGCAGGAACTCTTAGTTAAAAAATTTGGTTATTGACACTAAAGCTAAGTTTGAAAAGCAATTGGCCAAGGAGGTTAAGGTAAATCCAAAATCTTTTCATGCCTATGTCAGGTCTAAGCAGAAGGTTAAGGAGGGTGTTGGACCTCTCCAAGGTAATGAAGGCACACTAGTTACTGATCATCAGGATATGGCTAATTTGTTAAATGATTATTTCGTATCTGTTTTTACCAAGGAATCATCTGTTTTGGGGGCTTGTAGGGATTCTGATAATTCTTCTTTAGTTAGTGATGTTGTCTTCTCTGAAGAGTTGGTTTGTAATAAGTTGAAGAGTTTAAAAGCTAGTAAGGCCCCTGGGCCTGATGGGATCCATCCTGCCATTCTCCATGAATGCTCCGAGATTTTGTCAGTTCCTCTTTGCATTATTTTTCAGAAGTTTCTGGATTCAAACTTTGTACCTGCTGACTGGCGGATTGCTAATGTTACTCCAATTTTCAAAAAGGGGGATCGGAGCTTGCCTTGCAATTATAGGCCGGTCAATTTAACCAGTGTTGTGTGCAAAGTTATGGAATCTGTAATCAAGGATTGTTTGCTTAAATATCTTTTAGATAATGGGTTACTCAATCTGTCACAGCATGGTTTTTTACCGAGTAGATCTTGTGTTACTAATTTACTAAGCTTTCTTGAGGATGTTTCCTTATCTCTTGACTGTGGTCACAGTGTTGATGTCATTTACCTTGATTTTTCAAAAGCCTTTGATAAAGTTCCATTAGGTAGACTTATGGTTAAACTGCATAGGTTAGGCATCAAGGGCAGTTGTGCTGACTGGATAAATTCATGGCTCAATGGTAGATCTCAGAGAGTTGTTGTTAATGGTAATTTCTCTTCTTGGAAAGAAGTTACAAGTGGAGTTCCACAGGGTTCTGTTCTTGGCCCGCTTCTTTTCTTAATTTTCATCAATGATATTGATAGCTCTCTCACATCTAGTATTAGTAAGTTCGCTGATGATACTAAGCTCTATAGGAAGGTTAGTGATAAGGATGATGCCTCATTACTGCAAAAAGACTTGGATAGGTTATTTTCATGGTCTCAGACTTGGCAAATGTCTTTTAATGCAGATAAGTGCAAAGTTCTTCACTTTGGTCCTAAAAATTTCAGCTACTGTATGATTATAACATGAATGGTAGTATTCTGAGTGATGTGACTTTTGAGAAGGATCTGGGTGTAGTTATTACAGGTGATTTAAAGCCATCTAGACAGTGTGCAGCTGCTGCTGCTAGGGCTAATAGGGTGCGTGGATTGATCAAGAGGAATTTCAGTAGTTTTAGTAAAGAAATTGTACTAAATCTGTATAAGCAGTTGGTAAGACCCCACCTCGACTATGCAGCCCAGGCTTGGAGTCCCTTCTATGAAAAGGACAAGCTTCTTTTAGAGCAAGTTCAGAGGAGAGCCCCTCGCCTTATACCCGAGGTGAGACACCTACCTTATCATGTTAGACTTAAGCATCTTGGGCTTACCACCCTGGAGTTGAGAAGGATTAGGGGGGACATGCTTCAGGTGTACAAATTTCTCTCTGAAAGGAATCCTTTGTCCTCTTGCAATTATTTAAAGGTTCAATGTAATTCTCGGGTTCGAGGCCATTGTAAGAAGCTAGTTAAGAATTTTGCAAGGCTCGACATTAGGAAGTTCAGCTTTTCTCATAGAGTTGTTAACGAATGGAATAGTCTGCCTGAGTGGGTAGTTAACTGCACATCTGTGCACTGCTTTAAGGTTAACATTGACAAGTTCTTCCATAAGTGTGGTAGAATCTAATTGTGCTGGGCTCGTTTGGTGTTGGTTGGTTCTTTGTTTTCAGTTAAGGTTGTATGGACTTCAGGGCATCTTATGGGGCCTTAGCCCTCCTTTGCCCTTTAACCTGTTATGTTATGTTATGTTATGTTAACTTACACCTAACTAGTGCTCCTTTTAAGCCCTTACATCTGTTGTAAAAGCTACAGTAGTTTAGTTTGATGCAGACTAAGACCAGGAGGACATGTAAATTCCTTATAACAAATGACTTCAAATCAAGGCAAAAGAGCAAGAAACCAATAGGCCTAGGACCAAGACAAACATGAAAGAAAATCTGTAAACAAAGCTAGTGAACCCATATAATTACTGTATACAGGACCATTTGAAGCACACAACCCCCACCCCCAACCCTGAAAAAAGCCTTCATGAAGGTATACCTACATAACTTCCAGGCTTGGAATCAATGATATATGCATCCAAGATATACACTTGACCCATTCACACCTAGGAGCAAGAATCCCCGACTCCTTCTTCTTTGACTCCATGCCATGTCCCTTTCATAGAACTTGTCAAAACTGAGACTGGAGTAACTCAGATAAAAATTGGAACAATTCTGATAACACCTTTTGTTTATATGGCAGATTAAAATGCTGACGCATAGAGTAGAGAAACGACTTCCCCTCTTTAAACAGGGATACGTCAGTGGCGGAGCATCCATTTAGTTAGGGGGTTGTTTGTCCCCCCCCCCCGCGACAGACTCAAATTGCCTGTCGGTGCCCTTTTTAGATTTTTACCAAACTTAAATATTGCACCATTATTGGCATTGCTTCCAAATTATATGATTTAATAGTGTTGTTTTGAGGCCCAAATAACAAAATGCCCAAACAGTGGCCATTATCTGTTTTAATGAGAATGGTCATCTTCTGTGATCTAGGAGGTAGATTTAACCCCAAGAGGTTGAAAAGGCATGACTTAGGTCGTGTGGAGCATTAGGGTACTGTATCTACCTACTTCAAAGCGCCCCTACAGGCCATTCTCACCTCCTCTGAGCGAATTCCCTGTTCAATTCTGGTCTCTCTATTCTAGTGTGTTCAGCCTCACTGACTTGGCGGCGCAACATGGCATCATTTTTTTTTTTTTTCAGAATTGAACAGAAAGGATGCATGGCAGGATTTAAAAAGCCAATGGCAACAGACAAGATCCCAGAGGCCATTGAGGGCATAAAATGCTTGTGAGTGTGTTACTCTCGGTATGCACCAGTGATTCCTTTGTCAACAGATCTGCCTTCAAACTGGGAGATGTTAAAGCTTCTTTCTCTGTTACACTGTCTTCACAATACTGTATGTAGCAGACTGTAGTGTTTTTGAACTTGATAAGGGCAACGTCGTTGCTAAAAATTGTTGTGCCTTTTAAAATAGAGTCTGAAATGGCTTCGGTGCATCATTTCAATAATAACAGGGCTCTACTTAACATCAGATGTCTCAGCCGTGAAATTACAAATGTAGTGATCTGATGAGAAACTATTTATAGGTTGCCAGTAATGTGGTTACTGTGTTACAGTATTGTGCATTAGAATTCACTATATTTAGTAGTGTTGCACCTTTTTTTTTCAATGAATTAATATTGTGAGTAGACAAACCATACCGTGAGTTACTGCAATGTGAGTTACCGAGTCTTGGACCATTTGCATGCAATTGACCAGCTACATTTGTACTAGGTGGTAAAGTACTCGTATTATATTATACATTCCTCATAGCTCAGCTAGTATTACAATTCCCAGTTTGGGGGGCTTTAGAAATGTAACGTCGGTTACCAACTTTTTTTCCTGTAACAAAGTTACATGAAGCAATAACATTTGTCATTTTATTGGAAAGTTGTAGGCCTGAACATTGTGTAGCTACCATAAAAAGTTTAACTAATGAAAGTTTACAGTTAGGAAAATATGGTACGAAAAGAAGACGCCAAACCTCAAAATGTAATGTGAGTTACTGTGGAAATGCCCATTCCATGCTGGCCCCTTCCCTTCAGCATCAACCATAAGATGTTAAAATTGGCAAACAAGGTTTGGGGTTCCCCTTGCTAAATCAAGAATGTGTAACCTCTCACCCTGTCCAATAAATACCGTGCACTTAGCCACTGATTGAGTCTCTAACATGTAGAGGACGGCCTGGAAAGGGGTTATAAAGATGACTAAATTACATCTGTATGCTTTTACAAATCAGCTGGCCATATTTGCTGGGGAAAATCACCAGAGCTCAATGTCTAGAACATACGGAAATATTTCTCTAGGGTTAAAAAAAAGCATCCTCATAGTTTGCCCTGTTCTCCTCTGCTTTGCTGACATGCATGACAAAAGTATGATTTACAAACTGAAGAGATAGCATAGATACTGTAAGTAGGAGGGTCACAGAAATATTTCATTCCCAGCTCCCAGCATACATCACAACTATGACATCCTCAAAGGCATAGGAGTTAGTGTAGGGTGCTGAATCTCCCCCACCCCAGCCAATGATTTGGTACAGCAATAGTATGCTTTTGCCCACCCATAATTTAAGGACAATAATTTATGGACATTTAAGGACTTTTTTACCAGTGTTCCACTGGTAACCAGAAAGCCAAAAGGCTTCGTCATTCCTTGCCGAAAGGGGGGTGCTTTGTTACACTGAGGTTCATCCATCAAATTTATACTTCTCTATTTCATCATTTTTTATGATGTGGTCACAATTTCACCCCTGCTCACATCAGCTCATGCCACATGACCTTTCAACCCAAACTTGAATAACCAAAAAAATGAAAAAAAAAAAACAAAACAAAAAAAAAGGTTTTCGGACTTCCACCTCTGGTGACCTTGAATGACCTTTGACCTCTGCCAAAAACAATAGGGTTCTCCCCCTTGACATGACAAATCTACATACCAACTATGAAAAGTGTCGGCCATTCCTACCTCGAGATACCAAGATTACAAGGTTTTTGGACTTTGACCTCTGGTGACTTCGAATGACCTTTGACCTCTGCCAAAAACAATAGGGTTCTTCCTCTTAACATGACAAATCTACATACCAACTATGAAAAGTATCGGTCATTCCTATCTTGAGATATCGCGATTACAAGGTTTTTGGACTTTGACCTCTGGTGACCTCGAATGACCTTTGACCTCTGCCAAAAACAATAGGGTTCTTCCTCTCAACATGACATGTCTACATACCAACTATGAAAAGTATCGGTCATTCCTATCTTGAGATATCGCGATTACAAGGTTTTTGGACTTTGACCTCTGGTGACCTCGAATGACCTTTGACCTCTGCCAAAAACAATAGGGTTCTCCCCCTTGACATGACAAATCTACATACCAACTATGAAAAGTATCGGTCATTCCTACCTCGAGATATTGCGATTACAAGGTTTTTGGACTTTGACCTCTGGTGACCTCGGATGACCTTTGACCTCTGCCAAAAACAATAGAGTTCTTCCTCTTGACATGACATGTCTACATACCAACTATGAAAAGTATCGATCATTCCTATCTCGAGATATTGCGATTACAAGGTTTCTGGACTTTGACCTCTGGTGACCTTGAATGACCTTTGACCTCTGCCAAAAACAATAGGGTTCTTCCTCTTGACATGACAAATCTACATACCACCTATGAAAAGTATCGGTCATTCCTAACTCGAGATATTGCGATTACAAGGTTTTAGGACTTCCACCTCTGGTGACCTCGAATGACCTTTGACCTCTGCCAAAAACAATAGGGTTCTTCCTCTCAACATGACATGTCCACTTACCAACTATGAAAAGTATCGGTTATTCCTATCTTGAGATATCGTGATTACAAGGTTTTTGGACTTTGACCTCTGGTGACCTTGAATGACCTTTGACCTCTGCCAAAAACGATAGGGTTCTTCCTCTTGACATGACAAAATGACATACCAACTATGAAAAGTATCGGTCATTCCTACCTCGAGATATTGCGATTTCAAGGTTTTTGGACTTTGACCTCTGGTGACCTCGAATGACCTTTGACCTCTGCCAAAAACAATAGGTTTCTTCCTCTCAACATGACAAACCTACATATCAAATATGAAAAGTATCGGTCATTCCTATCTTGAGATATTGCGATTACAAGGTTTTTGGACTTTGACCTCTGGTGACCTCGAATGACCTTTGACCTCTGCCAAAAACAACAGGGTTCTTCCTCTCAACATGACAAACCTACACACCAAATATGAAAAGTATCGGTCATTCTTATCTTGAGATATCGCGATTACAATGAGTGTCACAAACACATACACACACACACATACACGCACACACACGCACACACACACACGACATCACCATCGCATAGATTCCTTGCCTGCCTACGGCAAGGAATCAAAAAGGAAAAGATTTGCAGTACTATCCAATAAAATTAGTGCAATATCTCTCACAAAATTGCTTTTATGGTACCCTCAATATTAACAAAACATTCCCTAAAAGGAGGGAGATACTCTCTCCCCCAACTAGCTGGCATTATGAAACAGTCATACCCCTCCTCTTCCAGCTGAGAAATGCTGCCTCTATCTGTGGACATCCTCAGACCGCACAAGATGGAGCGCTTTATTGTTAAAGATGATATTGACATGCGACTAGAAGTGGCCCTGCACTGACCTGATCCACAAATTTAAACCTACAAAAGAGTTCTCCATCAAAAGAGTACACAGGGCTCATACCAGAATCCAGAAGGCTCCAGCTGTCCACCCCTTTTTTTGGCACCACTAATATTTTTTCTGGAATGAGATAAAGCGAATGTTTGTCTGTCTAAACTACATCCATATACACTGGAATATGACCTTGTGAATTCTCAGAACAGGCCCCACTCAGTTCACCTGAAATCCGAAAGTGAAAAAAATGTTGTGAGCGCGTCTCAAGACGTGACGTAATTGGCGGCATGGTCAGTAGCACTTCTGTGCATGTACAAGGCAACTCATCCATTGTTTCCACACACCAAATCATAGGCATGGTAACGCGCGTTAGCAGGTACATCATCTCAACTAACTCATGTGCAATCGTGATACTTGAGTAGCGCTTGCTTTGCATTCACAATATACTTTTTTTCACAGATACTGAGCTGAGGTTTATGTATGTAGGAAAACTAACACATGCGCGCTCATATGCACACGTTCATACTGGCCAATGATGTGCTTCCATGCCCCCTAAATGGTCTGTACCAATGGCGTGTATGCACTCACGCAAACTCGTCGTAGCGCATGTGCTCGCATGCCTTAGCATGCACATCATTGGTTCGCACTTTGTGTTCTGTAGTGTGATGTAAGCATTTTCATGAAGTTGCTAAGATATGAAACTTTCCCAAAGCATTGTATTAGTTCCACATCTAGATACACATCCTTACATAGCGCAGTGCAGGGTGCCCCTAATTGCTTATAAAAGTCAGGTCAGCTGTTGCAGCATTTTTCGAAATTGGATTTCTGGACATTTCCCTTCAAATTCTATTTATGCTGACCTGCGCCAGTTTTAATTGTGTGTGAGATGATACTTTAACAATACTGTACCCAATCTTGCAATACACAAAAGTTATTTTGGCCATGTCATGCCCACTTTAAGGAGTGTGCATGCAGTTTATAACTAACAACTATACTGTAGCCTATGTAAGTAGAAATAAGGGCACTGTAGGTCACACACACTGCACAGCTTTCAACACAAGCCAGGTTTGTCGACAATGACTGTGTTTGTCTACAACATCGCTTGGTCAAAAAGTAGGACTATTGTGCTTATCAAGTTCCCACAGTACCTTCCATCAAAAAAACTTCCTGTCAACCCATCTTCTCAATATTCCTCTTGTTGATTTCTTTGCAAACATTAAATACTGCTTGTATGAAAGTTATTTTGTACCGTTAACTGAGTGGCAACTACAGTATTATAGTCCAAAAATACTCTCCTTTCAGAAGAACTTGTGAACCACTAAACTGATAGTGGGAAAGGGCCACCTTGCATGCCAGAAAGCAATTTTTCATTTTCACTTCATTTATTTCCAGTATAATAAACATAAATATTTATGAACAGGACATTAAAAGTGAGTTTTTTTGAATAAAATGTTAGTGCAAAATAAAATAAATAAAAATACTGTATATACAAAACATACAAGTGCAGCTGTCTACAATTAATTATCCGCATTACCAGTTTGTAAATAAAGAGCAGTACAATAAAGCTATTTTTGAACACATTAATTCTGAATTTTGGTGTTATTGCTTTGTTTCTCATATTATACCTAGTAGTAGAATTAGACAGTTAAGTTCAGTATGCATTTAGAATGTCTGTCATTTCTCTCTGTATGCAATTTTCACTTCTAATGAACTCATTTTAGCAGCATTTTTTACAGCACTCATAAAAAAGTTAAAATCTATATTAAAAACTCTATTATAACAAAACTTTAACCAGAATGCAAAAATGCATTGCGGTTTCGATAAACGGCACTTACATGTGTTATCCCAAATAATGCCAAGATGTCCCATTTCTTTTAGTTAGTGGTTGAATGTTATTTTAATGTGCTGGAAAATTAGTTTTGTGTGTGGCCACACCCCTAATTCCAAAATAACAGCTTTTCGACTAATTTTTTGTAATTCTGATGCCGGATTATGAAAGAACAGGTCAAATATTCCTTGTCCACAAAACCCTTACCTTAATTCTAACCCTAACCATGATTTTGAAATAAATTTAAAACTTTTTGAAAAAACAATTTTTCCATTTTCATCCTACGAAAAAAAAACTAGATTTTGGGGTTCCTGGCAATCCATGCCCCTAGAATTCAATAGGCTTGTTTTGCCAAAGGAAAAGGATGTGTTCTTGGGTGAAATATATAGATGTAATATGTTGCCTAATGTCTAAATCCTCCTATTGAATTCTAGCCTCTTGCACGACACATAACTGCTGCGAGGGCACAATGAGGCATCCAGGATCGGTCTGTTCCCCTCCGCTAGCTCTTCCCCTCGGCTTTTTTCTGCCTCCAACCCACCCTTTCTCTTAGTCTCGTTCTCCCAAATAAACTTTTGTTCCAAAGTTATCCAAAAATAGCATTAGAAATTTAACAACTCCACCACTAAGTCCACTGATTTCCTCCGCGTTTGGATAATATTGTAGGGGGTGGGGACATTGAGACAGTTAGACCCTAGTTCAAAATGGTGGAAGGGGGAGGAAGTCTAAAAAAGTTTAAGAATCATTGATTTAGACGACAACACCTTTGTAATTTGTATATTTTCTTAAATTGTTCACTTTTATTCACTTAATGGTTATAGTATAGGCCTATCATACCGGTATAAGTGGGATATGATGACTTTTGAGATAAGGTTAATTCAAAGGCAGATATAGATTTCAGAATGCACACAATTTGAGAGATGGCCGCAAGTTCAGGGTTAGACGAATTTCCCTCAGTCTGGGACGAGGAAAAATCACTCAGACAAGTGCAGTGCTTAATATCACATTTAAAGGGGGGGTTTAAAGACCGTCCAAAAACTCAGTGACGTGTGATCGCTTGGCTAAAATGTTTTGCTCGGGGTATAGAGATGATAAATGTACAGCTCTTAAGCTGTAGTTTCGGGGTTTTGGGTATGATCTAGGGGGTAATGTAACCCCGGTAATTTTGAGAATATGAGCAATGTAAAGTTATCAAGAAACCCTAAACAAGACTTTTTAATGTGTTTAGATAAAAACTGTGACCTTGCAAAGTAGCAGCTGGTTATAACATGGTATGGGTGGAGATTCCAGGGGGGGGGGACGGGGATATATGTCCCCCCAATATTTGAGAATCACCATTGACTTTGATTTTTCACACAGCAAATTATTGGAAAATCTGGTCATGCCCCCTCCCAATATTGAGAACAAATCGCCGCTCTTGTAGCATGGTGCCCCATTGCTACTGTAGACGCTTTAGAACACAAAGATAATTTTGGGGTCTCATCAGTAGCAATGATAAAACTGGCAATAATTGCTGAAATGTCACAAATTATGTCGGGTTAGTTGGATAATAAATCACTCGTAATTTTAACTAAGAATGAATAGAATTTATCGAGATCAGAGTTAGTGTCTGTTTCGGAAACAAAGTTTGCCCCGATTAGCAGTGAAGAGGAGAAACTCTTTCTGATCTGATGGGTGATGAGACAGGACTTGTGTGGGGAGGGGGTGGTGAGAAGGCCTACGTCCGAATCTTTTGTACTGGATGTCCACTAATTTCGGGAACAGGGTCGCTGCTTAACTTTTCTGCTTAAGTTTCCTTGCTGACAGTGATGGTTGCTATGAATATGAAGGTTGCTGGCTGTTCGTTGGCAATATCTGACTTCAAGAAAACTGCATTGGTTTGGAGCCTGCGCGGCTACCGTACGGTAAGCCTAGAGTTTTCTTAAAGCTATTTGGATAGGATTTACACCAACCACTGAAGAACCAGTTCAAAGGGCTTATGCTAAATTATCTTCGTTTTTCAAATTGTCATAAAAGTTTTTAATTGGCCGAGATGTACCAAGTTTGCAATCGAATTACACTGACTACTGTACTGTGGCACTGTACGTATTAGTCTACATACAATCTGTTCGTGTCAGAAGATTCGTGGAACTAGTACATGCAATGAATTGTGACCACAATAAAGCTAACAATTCACTCTCAAATTTCTCTTCGTAGGCCAGCTCTTTCGCTTGTGGTAGTCGGTGTTATGTTCACAGGGTTAAAATTAACCTTTCTGGGTAATTTTCATTCAGTCCCTCAGATGTGCGTCACAAAATTTGAAAACGAAAGTACATACATCTGGGTACGGCCCGCTGTCTATGTCAGTCATCCCTACCTCAAGATATCGTGATTACAAGGTTAACGGTTTTGGACCTCTGGTGACCTCAGATGATCTTTGACCTCTCCCAAAAACAATAGGGTTCTTCCTCTCAACACGACAAATCTGTATACCAAATATGAAGTGTCGGTCATTTCTACCTCGAGATATTGCGATTACAAGGTTTTTGACCTCTGGTGACCTTGGATGACCTTTGACCTCCTCCAAAAACAATATTGTTCTTCCTCTCAACATGGCAAATCTATACATCAAATATTAAAGTGTCAGTTATTCCTATCTTGAGATATCAAGATTACAAGCAGCGTCACAAACACATATACACACACGACATTACCATCGCATAGATTCCTTGCCTGCCTACGGCACGGAATCAAAAACACCCGACAGTACTTACACCATTCTTTACAGACTTAGGGTATTTTGTGACATTCTTTCTTCAAATTTGAAATTTTCATTGTTTGTACATTCAGGTAAATAAAACGGTACTGTACATCTAAGCATATGCATGGAATCATTGAAGTGTCCGAAATAAAATTTAGTCCATTTGCCATCTCTCTGCTTAACAGTCTGATTTGTATCATTATCCAGCAATCGTATGGTTCTAAGTAGGTTCCATATAGATTTAGAGTCAGCAGTTCCAGTACGTTCCAGTACGTCCAGCAGTTCCACTGAAAAGCAGTGGTTCTTTTCTGATGTACGCTGCTGTTAATATCTCTCTGTATTCTACTCCTAAGTTCTTGGTCATTTACTGTATAGTGACATGACCTAATAAGGCCACTTTCGAATTTCGTGCATCGATACAGTCAACAAAGCGCGTCAAAACTGCTGTCACAATCAGTGCGACAATTTTTGATGCAGCACGCGCATATAGCAAACTCCCTTGCTAATGCGCGAGTGAATCTGTTTTTCAAGCACTTGCACGCTAAGATATGCAACTCAAATTGAACGCACAAACTGCCTACACTGAACCTGTACATACAGCTCTGTACAAAAATTGTAAACAGCGCCCGCTGGCCTTATTAGGTTACTTCTGATTTTAGGCTTGAGCTGGAAACGCAGAACTTGTCGTAATGGTATCTCTTGAAAGGAAAATTCTGTGGTAAAGATTTATAGCTCTCAAAAAAGGTCAAGGCCGCCATAACTTTTTCAGGTACAAACAGATTCACATTCTTTTGTCTTGTTTTTTAAAAACGAAAACTTTCTTAGAGTGGCCTTGTTAGGTTGTGCCATCATATCTCTGTCACATGTCCCTTTTATTTCTTCAATTGTTTGATATCAGCATCAGCTGGAATCTGTTTACTAAGAGTTGCTATTGTAATGGGGTTGCCTTCTTTGGAACACACACATTGCTCACAAAGTTTCACCTGACGACAATTCAAATAGGTTTTCATAATACTGTAGCTTTCCTGAAAATTAGTACGGTTCATATATTCAATTCAGCATTAAACTCAGCTCTGCAGAATGCAGGGAGGAAGCCTAAAAGGTCAACAGCTTACAATGGGCCTGCAGGTTTACTGTCAACCATGGTCATTTCACAGAATAATTGCTAAATACCCCACACATGGAAGCTTTATTTGGGAAAACGTAAGGCAACAAAGTCCAGACAACAAACGTAATTTGAAAATGAATCATCTACAGTATGATGACTGCACCACTATTCACTGGCTATGATTGAGAGGCATTTTGTTAGTTACCTTTCAAGAGGCTACAAGGATACGCAGTCACAATCAGTTTGTTTTTGTGATAAGCTAAATGGATATGCAGTAAAAATGTAATTCCTCTCACTGGGATATGTTTGCAAGAGGCTACTGGGATACGAAGTTGATATTTACCTGTACAGTATTTACCCTCCACTTCTCAGGGATTGGTAGGTGGAGGATGATGGAGCAAGGAGCAGACCTGGCAAGGAGTCAGTTCTCTGGCTTATATAAGCTCCCACAGTTTGATTCAAATATTTATTTATGTAGCCCTTAAATTCATTGACAGTGCTTGCTACATAACACAGCTGAGGCTGGAAAACTATGCCAAATATCAACAACTCTTCAAATGTAAAAAGAAATGTTTTCTCAAATTCAGTCTACAGAACTGTTTGTAGATCTTAAGAGGGTGATGGCTGGTAACACTGTAACTACCTGTAAATGAAACAAAATATATTAGACTCAATATCCTCAAATCCATGAATGATTTTGAACACCTCAATCATATCACTACAGATACCTTGTATGTCTTGTTTCTAGAGTTGTAAGGTCAAACTTCTGAAGTCTTGTCTTATATGGAAGATTGTGGAACTCAGGGATCATCTTTGTAAATCTTCTCTGAACATTTTCCAATATCCTTCTGTAAATAAGGCCTCCTTGCTTGAGTTGCTTACTCTAAGTAAGGCCGAACAAGTGATTTGTACAGTCTAAGAAGGATTTCCTTTTCTTTGTAGCAAATTCTGTAGTTCGCTTAACCATCCCAAGAACCTGGTTTGTAGTTTTAGTAACTTTTGCTCACTGCTGGCTGACACTTATACTGTACTACTGTTGATCAATATGCTTAAATGCTTCTCTTCCATTACAGATTTGATACGAGTGTCACCCACATTCCTGTGGCCAGCATGGCAGTAAACTCTCCATCAGTGAATGGATTTAAAAATGTGATCGACCCAATCCTACAGAAAAGAAGGGGGCTCTACATAAGCCAAAAGAGGCTGCCTGCCCCAGTTTTCACGATTTACTGCTGATGGGTTCCGGTGAGATACACACACATTTCTCAGGATTAAGTCACATCTGCCACTCCTTAGACCAATCAACCAGCCTACAGTATTAAGATTATCCTGTAAAATTCCTGCATCCACTGTTGAGGCAATTATCCTCCAAACCTTTGCATCATCGGCAAATTTCAAAATGTTACCGTCTATATTGTTGTCTAAGTCATTAAGAAACAAAGTTGGCCCTAAGACAAAGCCCTCCACTTAAAGGCCCTCTAAGCTCACCTCAGACAGTAACAATTCTCCCAACTGACCTGACTTCTAGCCCACCACCAATTTAAACACAAAAAACTGTCTAGTAGTAGAACACTTCCAAGACAGAACCCACGGCAGCCTGCACTGAGTATCAATTGCTCGAGGCAATATATTGAAAACAAACTGTGTATAACTGTGAATTAGGAACACAGCTGACTGTCCAAGTCATCATTAACAACAAGAGTGGTGCTATTATTTGAATGAATGCCAATCAGAGTACAGTCACCAACTGGATTCAGAACTATGGGGATATGTCTAAATATTGGGGGATGCCTTAGCTCCTTTAATACAGGCTCCCAAACAGACTCAAATCCATTAACAATAACTCTTTTTGATAACGATCTGTCAGCCACTCCTTTATTACCCAGAGATTTGGCCAGTTATACCGTGACTTAGTATAATACATCAACTGGTATATCCTCATAAAGAATGCTAGTCACACTTTCAAGGAAGGCCAACAAATTGGTTAGACAGGACCTACCACTTCCAAAGCCGTTCTGAGTAGACCCAATAAGATTAAATTTCTGAAAATGATTACATATAGCATCATTTATAATTGACTCACACACTTTACTGACTTGGCTGGTCAAACTGACTGGGGGATAATTGCTTGGTTTGCTTCTTGATCCCTTCTTGAACAATGGTGTAACATTAGCACTCTTCCAATCATCAGGAATTTGTTGTTGCTATAAACTTTCAGTGAAAATAATGCACTTATCAATTGAATAATGTACCACACTGCCCCCCGGACATGGTCAGTCATTGTCCACAACAGTGTGGGGGTGCGTCATTCAGTTGGTAAGTGCATAACTACTGAATGCCAATGAGGAAGCTAATCTCCTCTGCAACTTCCCCTAATAATGTGGAGCATATTAACAGACAACTTCCTGTTATCTAGCATATGAAGGTTAAAATGCCCTTAAAAAGGCAAGAGGATAAGCAGTTGAAATTTAGGTTGTCTTTTACCTGTTTACAAGGCTACGATGATACACAACTCAGAATTCAAACTGCATCTTGAAGTGGCTACGGGGATATACGCAGTGACTGCATACTGTAGCCCTGCAGCAGGCTGCGACAAATCCCCCGCCCGACTGTCCGGGACAAGTAAAAACTTATTCGGGCAAGTACATTGTTCAGTATCAAAGCCCGCCGGGCAAGTAACCTTGCGAAGTCTCCTCCACAAAGGAGTTAAAGGCATATTAAAAGTGGACAAGTAGATATTCATGCGGACAAGTAGACTAAGAGAACTGCTAGCCCGATGGACAAGTAATGAAAAAAGAATTTGTCGAAGCCTGCCCTGCAGCCCCTGGAAAAAAACAGAGCTTCAATCTCATGCAAGGGTATTCTGCAATTGTGCCCATTTCACACCCGAGTGAACCTTCTGGTTTGCATTGTTCTCAAAGTAACACTAACAGAGCACAAATTTAGAATCATTCTGTGAACAGGACCTTTCATGTCAGACAAGTCCATTCATTCAAAATAACCTTCTGTGTCTTTTCACTTCCAAATTTGGACTACTATAGGCACTCTGCACTTTCTGTGAGTGGGGAGTTAATGTCCCTGTGGATGTTTCACCGTTTTCGAAAATGGAAAATGAAGAGACCAAGCCTAGCCTAGGAATAGACGAGTTGGGAAACTGCGATGTACAATGCATGCTGGGAAGGAAAATGTACCACAACAGAGACTACATGTGCAAGATAAACATTTTGTCTGATCACACACAATTTTCGAGTTTAAAAGTTTGGTTCTGTAGACATCAAGTACTGGTCACAGAGAATTTTCTGTACATGTAAAGTTCTTTTAGAAGTTAATCTCCTAACTTGGACTGAAAAGGTTAGTCAGCATGACCATAAATTGTGGAAGACATGGGAAAGACAAAAACACAATCGCTCGAAGCCTTTGTTCTGGGCGAAAATGTCGTTAGACTTGATCTGTGGTATTGCATGGTACAGCAAAATCTAATTTCCCAACTCGTCTATTGGCTGCACTAACAACAAGGGCCACTAGCCTGTTAAGTCGTAACTTCACCTAACAACAGTAACACTATTAGTATTATAGTGAGTGTACCTTGAGTCGGTCACTGCATACAAAATGTAAGACAGGAGTGCTATGGCCAACAAATAGGGCCTAAACATATGACAGTGAAGAAAATCCAGCACGACATGACAACAACTCAAACTCTGTCAAAATTGTGCATTTACTCCCATTTTTAGAAGAAATTTACCCAGCCTAGCCTACATCTAGTGCTGCCCAAAGGTGGTTTGAGACCTTCTTTTAATGGCCTAAAAAATTATTTTGAACAATTCTGCAGATCACTGCGAATGGCCTCCTTCCATCCTCTTATGATTTGTTTTTATAATGGTGATATCATTCGTGGTTTATATTTTGATATCACTCTTATGGGCTTTCTTAATGTCTGAGTGACCGCCTCAAGGTATGATGGCACAACCTAACAAGGCCACTCTGAGAAAGTTTTCGTTTTTAAAAAACAAGACAAAAGAATGTGAATCTGTTTGTACCTGAAAAAGTTTTGGCGGACTTGACCTTATTTGAGAGCTATAAATATCTTTACCACAGATTTTTCCTTTCAAGAGATACCATTACGACAAGTTCAGCGTTTCCAGCTCAAGCCGAAACTCAGAAGTAACCTAATAAGGCCAGCGGGTGCTGTTTACAATTTTTGTACAGAGCTGTATGTACAGGTTCAGTGTAGGCAGTTTGTGAGTTCAATTTGAGCTGCATATCTTAGCGTGCATGTGCTTGAAAAACAGGTTCACACGCATTAGCAAGGGAGTTTGCTATATGCGCGTGCTGCATCAAAAATTGACGCAACTGAGGTTGTTTTAAAGTACACCCCAAGGAAAAGGAGAAGGAAGGATAGTAAACCATTATGGTGGTCATACAATGTAGAAGTAGCGAGAAAGAGGAAAAAGAGAGCTTGGGCAATCTTTAAGCAGACTGGTACAGTAGTTACTATGACCATGTACGGTACAAGAAAGCTCTTGATTCTGCTACTAGAACTGTGAGGTTAGCTAAGCACAATTTTGAAAGTAAGCTGGCCCAGAATATTGTTGAGGATCCAAAGGCCTTTTATAGGTATGCACGTAGCAAGATCAAGACTAAAGATACAGTAGGTCCTTTGATTGATAAAAATGGTCAACCAATTCATGATGATAATGTTAATGCTAGACTACTAAATGAGTACTTTTCATCGGTCTTTACTGTGGAAAATGTGAACAACATGCCAGCTTTTAATGGTCCTAATGATAGTATTGAGTCATTGTGTAGTATAGATATTTCTCAGGAGGTGGTTTTCCAGAAACTGTGTAATTTACGTCCTGATAAAGCGCCTGGTGCTGATGGTATTTACCCTGTTGTGTTGAGGAATCTTGCAAAAGTTGTTTCCAAGCCTTTAAGTATTATTTTTAGCAAGAGTTTGCAGTGTAATCAGATTCCTGTTGATTGGAAGCTGGCCAATGTGACCCCTTTGTATAAAAAGGGTCCCAAGAACCAGCCCGTTAGTTATAGGCCAGTCAGTTTGACTTTACAGGTCTGCAAAGTGATGGAATCAATTTTGAAGGACAGTATTGTTAGTTATCTGGAAGGTAATCATATTATATCTGATTCTCAGCATGGCTTTAGATCACAAAGGTCTTGTCTTACCAACCTCCTCTATTTTCTGGAAGATGTTACTCGGAAGGTTGATGAAGGTCATCCTGTTGATGTTGTGTATTTAGATTTTAGCAAGGCCTTTGACAAAGTACCTCATAAGAGACTTATTTTGAAGGTCAAAGCTCATGGTATTGGTTCAGCAGTGGCTGATTGGATTGAGAATTGGCTGGATAAAAGGTTACAAAGAGTAGTACTTAATGGTCATATGTCTGGTACTAAGTACTGATGAAAACATGGTTAGAAATGTAGCTAGTGGTGGTAAGATAGGATCTAGTGACCATGACCTCATAAGTTTTGAGTTACTTTGTTCCAGCAAACTTCAAGGTAGTGACAAAACTGTTTTAGATTTCAGCAAGGCTAACTTTACTCATGCTAAAGAGCTTCTTACCATAGATTGGGTTGCACGTTTGTCTCACTTAGGTCCTGCTGAAGCATGGAGTGTCTTTCGTAATATAGTTACTGACACTACAAAGTTGTGTATCCCACTCAAGAAAGTTGTGGTTAAAAAAAGGCCAATCTGGATGTCTAGAGAGGTACTTAGAGCAGCCAGGAAGAAACATAAGTGCAGGCATCGTTATAGGGTCAGTAAGAATTCTGATGACTTTGCAGTCTACAAGAAGCAGGAACTCTTACAGTAGTTAAAAATTTGGTTATTGACACTAAAGCTAAGTTTGAAAAGCAATTGGCCAAGGAGGTTAAGGTAAATCCAAAATCTTTTCATGCCTATGTCAGGTCTAAGCAGAAGGTTAAGGAGGGTGTTGGGCCTCTCCAAGGTAATGAAGGCACACTAGTTACTGATCATCAGGATATGGCTAATTTGTTAAATGATTATTTCGTATCTGTTTTTACCAAGGAATCATCTGTTTTGGGGACTTGTAGGGATTCTGATAATTCTTCTTTAGTTAGTGATGTTGTCTTCTCTGAAGAGTTGGTTTGTAATAAGTTGAAGAGTTTAAAAGCTAGTAAGGCCCCTGGGCCTGATGGGATCCATCCTGCCATTCTCCATGAATGCTCCGAGATTTTGTCAGTTCCTCTTTGCATTATTTTTCAGAAGTTTCTGGATTCAAACTTTATACCTGCTGACTGGCGATTGCTAATGTTACTCCAATTTTCAAAAAGGGGGGTCGGAGCTTGCCTTGCAATTATAGGCCGGTCAGTTTAACCAGTGTTGTGTGCAAAATTATGGAATCTGTAATCAAGGATTGTTTGCTTAAATATCTTTTAGATAATGGGTTACTCAATCTGTCACAGCATGGTTTTTTACCGAGTAGATCTTATGTTACTAATTTACTTAGCTTTCTTGAGGATGTTTCCTTATCTCTTGACTGTGGTCACAGTGTTGATGTCATTTACCTTGATTTTTAAAAAGCCTTTGATAAAGTTCCATTAGGTAGACTTATGGTTAAACTGCATAGGTTAGGCATCAAGGGCAGTTGTGCTGACTGGATAAATTCATGGCTCAATGGTAGATCTCAGAGAGTTGTTGTTAATGGTAATTTCTCTTCTTGGAAAGAAGTTACAAGTGGAGTTCCACAGGGTTCTGTTCTTGGCCCGCTTCTTTTCTTAATTTTCATCAATGATATTGATAGCTCTCTCACATCTAGTATTAGTAAGTTTGCTGATGATACTAAGCTCTATAGGAAGGTTAGTGATAAGGATGATGCCTCATTACTGCAAAAAGACTTGGATAGGTTATTTTCATGGTCTCAGACTTGGCAAATGTCTTTTAATGCAGATAAGTGCAAAGTCCTTCACTTTGGTCCTAAAAATTTCAGCTATGATTATAACATGAATGGTAGTATTCTGAGTGATGTGACTTTTGAGAAGGATCTGGGTGTAGTTATTACAGGTGATTTAAATCCATCTAGACAGTGTGCAGCTGCTGCTAGGGCTAATAGGGTGCTTGGATTGATCAAGAGGAATTTCAGTAGTTTTAGTAAAGAAATTGTACTAAATCTGTATAAGCAGTTGGTAAGACCCCACCTCGACTATGCAGCCCAGGCTTGGAGTCCCTTCTATGGAAAGGACAAGCTTCTTTTAGAGCAAGTTCAGAGGAGAGCCACTCGCCTTATACCCGAGGTGAGACACCTACCTTATCATGTTAGACTTAAGCATCTTGGGCTTACCACCCTGGAGTTGAGAAGGATTAGGGGGGACATGCTTCAGGTGTACAAATTTCTCTCTGAAAGGAATCCTTTGTCCTCTTGCAATTATTTAAAGGTTCAATGTAATTCTCGGGTTCGAGGCCATTGTAAGAAGCTAGTTAAGAATTTTGCAAGGCTCGACATTAGGAAGTTCAGCTTTTCTCATAGAGTTGTTAACAAGTGGAATAGTCTGCCTGAGTGGGTAGTTAACTCCACATCTGTGCACTGCTTTAAGGTTAACATTGACAAGTTCTTCCATAAGTGTGGTAGAATCTAATTGTGCTGGGCTTGTTTGGTGTTGGTTGGTTCTTTGTTTTCAGTTAAGGTTGTATGGACTTCAGGGCATCTTATGGGGCCTTAGCCCTCCTTTGCCCTTTAACCTGTTATGTTATGATTGGCTTCCAGTTACTAGTGGTGTGCCACAAGGCTCAGTGTTAGGTCCTACTCTTTTTATAATTTATATTAATAATTTGGACGTCAATTTGAATAATTCAGTACTGAAGTTTGCAGATGATACGAAGGTCTTTTCTGATGTCCATTCAATGGATAAAGTGGCTGAGTTGCAAGAGGACTTGGATATGTTGTATAAATGGTCTTGTGATTGGCAAATGCTTTTTAATGCTCAGAAATGTAAATGTCTTCACGTAGGCCATTTTAATGCCCAGGCTAGTTATTTTATAGGTGGTGTTCAAGTTGAAGCCATTGAGTATGAGAAGGATTTAGGTGTGCTTATTGATAATTCGCTGAGTCCAAGTAGACAGTGTCACTGGTTAGACCACATCTTGAATATTGTTGTCAGGCATGGCGCCCTTATCTGCAGAGAGATATAGATAATATTGAGAAAGTACAACGTCGTGCTACAAAGATGATCCCAGAACTATCTACTTTCAGTTATGATCAAAGGCTTGAGCGAACTGGTTTAGTTTCACTAGAAATGCGTAGACTTAGAGCTGACTTGATAGAAGTTTTTAAAATAGTTAAGGGACTAGAAAATGTGGATCAGTCAATCTTTTTCAATCTGTCAGAAAGTAGTAGAACCAGAGGACATCAGCTAAAATTTCAGAAACACTATTGTCGACTGGATATTAGGAAGTATTTTTTTAGTCAGAGAATTATTACAGAGTGGAATAATTTGCCACAGGAAGCTGTAACTGCTACAACAGTCAATGGATTCAAAAACGTAATCGATCCTATTCTATGGAAAAGACGGGGGCTCTACATAAGCCAGAAACGGCTGTCTGCCCCAGTTTTTACGACCCCATCGGCAGTTACTGCCGGTGGCCTCCGGTGAGTTACGGTGAGATTGTGACAGCAGTTTTGATGCACTTTGTTGACTGTATCGATGCACGACATTCGAAAGTGGCCTTATTAGGTCATGTCACTATACCATTCTTGAACCTAAGGCATCTGAAACTTGTGTTGGGAATTTCTCCGCCTCTTGAAAGTTTGCCAACGAAATTCTCTCTAACTTTCTGCATTATGAGAAAACATGTTCATGAGAATAATAGATAAGTTTAAATTACATATTACTACCTTATGAGTATGTTTTTAGTGAAAATTCCCCTAATTGACCAATCCATGCACCATCATACAACACAACGGTATCACTATCAGTATCAGGCTACTGTACCTAAGTAACGTGTAGCGGCCTAGGCCTAGGTACTGAACTATTGGTCACTTGTTTTGGACGGTCTTCGAAGACGTACAAAACTGGAAATTAATTTTCAAATAGAAAGAGAAATGGCGTACAGATGCCTATCTTTCTGCTTACCATCACTGATCACCTTGCCATAAATTCTGAAACCAATGAGCAGTCCTTTATCAGTACCATATGGTTTACACGTCCTCCCATTCGGTTCTCGCTCTTACTTTATAACCTCTACCTGCAATTGTATGATCAATGCTTACCTGGCCGCCGGGAAAGGTGTTTACATTCATACAGTATATTTGATACAGTGCATTTGTAGAGTGCTAAATACGACCACTGCCTGGCTAAATTTCCACTTCTTCTCAAAAAATTCCCATATTGACTGAGGGCCCCAAATCCTTGTACCTGGCTTATAAATCCGTCCTTATGATTAGGTATCTATTTATATGAATCAGTTTTACTTGTTGACTGAGAAATTTTCGTAAATATTATGCTTTCTGTTTATTTTCTTCCGACAAAAGTGAAAGTATACTGGGCCCGACAGGAGTTGCAAAAAGCTACCTTGTCCCACAGGCGCATTGTATAGTATACAAATAATGTTTATGAGTGCGATAGTATACAAATAATGAATGTTTATGAGTGCGATAGTATAAATAATTTCATGAGTTGAAAGATTGAACGTTCTATTCAACGAGGCGAATATCGCACGAATGAAAAACATTCATTATTTGTTTTATATAACACCTTATAATTTTGCTAGTTGCTGGTTAAATTTGTGTTTTGGCGGTCACTATGGATTCGAGTTTGTCCGTGTAGTATTTCCATGGTTTGTCGTTTTCTAACTACGCGTTTATGTAGGCCTGCCTGATATAGAGGGATTCTTTGTGACGTCAAGCGCGTTGGATTCTCAGGCACTAAAGACGGCAAAACACACATACGCAGTAAGCGTATTTATAGCACACGCGCACGGCATTACCATAGATACTTCTGTGACACAACTGCACAATGGACGCTTGTCCTTCAAAACCAAAGAGACGCGCGATCACTTGACGTAGGTGAAACAATGTACGATCCCGAGTGCTGCAGTGATTTATTGAGACGCGGCATAGCTTGTACGTAGCGCGCTCAATGCATCGCTGACTCATTGCCGTGGGTTAGTATATACTAACCAACGACCGTGGGTTAGTTGCTCGACCGTTGGTTAGTATATACTAAGTTAGAATATACTAACCAACGGTCGAGCACCGCAATCTTGATGATAGTGCCGAATCACGCATGGCATGTGACCACCAATCTTCCAATCAGATGTAGAGAAATTAATAAGGTGTTATATAATATACAAATAATGAATGTTTATGAGTGCGATCGCACGAATGAAAAACATTCATTATTTGTTTTATATAACACCTTATAATTTTGATCTAGTCGTTGGTTAAATTTGTGTTTTGGCGATCACTATGGATTCGTGTTTGTCCGTGTAGTAGCTCCATGGTTTGTCGTTTTCTAACTGCGCGTTTATGTAAATAATAAAGACGGATTCTTTGTGACGTCAAACGCGTAGGATTCTCAGGCACTGGGGCAAAACCATAGAAATAACATCGGCAAAACACACATACGCAATAAGCGTATTTACATCACACGCGCACGGCATTACCATAGATACTTCTGTGACACAACGGACGCTTGTCCTTCGGAACCAAAGAGACGCGCGATCACTTGACGTTGGTGAAACAATGTATGCCTTTGGATGAGACCTTGAGCATGAAGTCTTTCATTGTTAAGAAATGTAAAGTGGCAGCTTTTAATCTTCATAACATCAGAAAAATACGTAATTGTTTGTCACAGAAAGCCGCTAAACAAATTGTTATATCACTTGTGATATCACATTTAGATTATGCTAATGCCATTCTCATCAATCTTCCAGCCAAAACCATTTACCCTCTTCAGAGAATTCAAAACCAGGCTGCAAAGCTCATCTTGATGCATAACTGCAGTGATAGTAGCGCGGACGCGCTTAAAGAATTGCATTGGTTGCCTGTTAAGTGGCGCATAGTGTTCAAGGTTCTCTGTCTGGCCTTTAAGTGTGTCCATAATCAAGCCCCTGATTACCTTCAGGAAATGTTTGTTAAATCGGATAGTAATTATTACTGCTTACGGTCACATGACAAACAAAGGTTTCAGGTACCTCCAACTCAAAAGGTAAACTTTGGTGACCGTGCTTTTGCTGTCGATGCACCGAAGAGATGGAACGATTTGCCTTTGGATCTGCAAAATTGTACGGACTTTTTGTCTTTCAAACGTAAACTTAAGACCCATTTATTTAAGTATGCTTTTGTGTAAGGTGCCATTGAATGTATGTTTACTTGCAATAATGAGCGCCATATAAGTGTTATAATAATAATAATGTACGATCCCAAATGCTGCAGTGATTTTTTGAGACGCGGCATAGCGTGTACGTAGCGCGCTCAATGCATCGCTGACTCACTGCCGTGGGTTAGTATATACTAACCAACGGTCGTGGGTTAGTATATACTAACCAACGGTCGAGCATCACAATTTTGATGATAGTGCCGAATCACGCATGGCATGTGACCACCAATCTTCCAATCAGATGTAGAGAAATTAATAAGGTGTTATATAATATACCATATACTATGTATTATATAAAGACGGATAATACATAGTATATGGTCACATACATACATATATATATATATATACATAATTTTATCGGAAAATTTCTGTTTCATACTTGTATCATGAATAAACATGAGCTAAATATGCAAATATGTGACATCGAAAGAGGGACATACCATATATGGCACATGTTAGCCTTCGTTTTTTTCAACCTTAATTTCAAGGACACTGGTAGCATTGTTATTCCCTGAGGGATTTGTTACAAAAGTTAAATTTTTTTTTCTTGAAAAATATTGATATCACTCACCAAACTGTAATCTATATGGTCAGTAATTAAGAGATAATTTATATAGGGTTAATTAAAGATATCATAACACTGTGCAACACTCCACATCACAACTTTAAAGACATATTTTGAAAACGGTAAAAGATATCGAAATAATTCCAACGGATCTTTGATTGGAGGACTTAATTCTTTAACTGACAAGTGAAACAGCTCTTTTTGGTGGCATGTCACACGACCTTAAGAGCATCAGAATCTGCAATGACTGTATAGGCCTATCCTGGAGCGGCAGTCTTTTGTGCAGGTGTCGCAGATGAAACAAGTGTAGGGTGATAAGATTGATGTCTTCCTCTTCTGTTGCTTGGAGGTCCGATTTCGCGTCCATCCTCCTCAGCTCTGTTTACTTTTGATTTCACTGCTAGTCGCGAGGTTGTTGTGATATCCTCCCAGGCTGTTGATGTCGATGTACGCTGACATCCCTCTTACACGAGTCCATGTACCGTAGATGGGGGCGGCCTCTGCATGGGAAGAGAACCAGGTTCTAACTGTCCATACAAAAGATCCCTTGGGATACGACCCTTCTCCTTTCGATGGACATGACCAAGCCAGGCGTACGCGGCGTACACTGAGCATAGCAAAGATGGTGGATAGCTTTTATAGGTTATAGGTTTTGTTGTCTTGAGTGTTCGCACGTCAATCACTAATTACGCATGTACTGTTTAGCTTAGCTGTCATTTGCGTTTGTACAGTGTGCAACGAACGATGTAGAATTTGACTAATATTAGGCTACGTGGGAAGTTCTGGGCCGGAGTTGTAGGCAGTACAAAAAGATCGAGAGACCCCGGACACAAAATAATATAGTGAAGTCATGGAAATTTACTCTATAAGACCCGCTTGAGAACAGTGGCCGGCTAAACAGTACAAGGTGTGGAATACGAATCATACCTTAGAAAGAACAAGTAAACAGTTTAAACAAATAAATGAATAGGGGCAATGTGCAATACACGTATATTTAGTTCACTTTCAGCATGAAAGGCAACGCTTTATTACAAGAACAGCCTTTCTGGAACACAAATGTAGGAAGAAAAACTGGAAACCTCACACCATTTCGCATCTAGGCTCCTTAAAATCGGCACAACTTTTTCACTAGGGGAGGAGGTCACCCCTCCCCTTAAATCCCTCTCCATGCCAGCTAATCTCCTCCATTGGTTTTCCCCCAGTCCCCAAGTCGGTTATTCTGGATACGGGCCTGAGTATGGTAACATACCCATAGAGGTTATACAATTTTACTACCTATAAAAAACAATCTTTAGCCCAGGATGGAGTTTTCCGTACTCTAAATGGGCGTTGCTCTGAGTTAGCCCCATCCTGTGACCCTCCCCTTTGAAAATTTTTGAAATATTAGGTGTCCTTGCATGCAATCTGGTGCCACATATTCTACAAAATTTGCGTTAAAAAATTTAGGAATTTTTGGGAACTACTAAAAAAATCGGTATCTGTGAGGGGGCCATGGCCCAATGCCCCCCTGCGTAAGCCACTGATAGGAGATCCCAATCAGCAGAGTCGGTTACCTCTATTTTGTTCAACGGGGTAATCCCATTACCCCAAAAAACTGCCTGTTAAAAAAAAATATAACTTTGTCAATATACACTCCTCAGCCTTCATTTAACCACCAAAAGAAAGCTTACAAAAAGTTCTGTGCAATGCCACTATTTTTTTTTGGGGGGGGGGGGGTTGTATTTGCAAATTTTTCACAAAACATCGATAAATAGTTGCTTACATTCAAAAAATGCTCCAAAAACTCAAAAAATGCTAAAAATGGCGTCATAATTTTCAAAAGTCAAGTTCAGGCAGTTGGGAAAAGGTCACCATACTCACTTTTTTTTCTGATTACCTTAGAACCTAAAGAAACACCATGAGAGGTGATTAGATGCCAGGTATAGGGAGTTTAGAGATATTTCAAGTATAATTTTCAAAAAATGCGTCATTTTTCGGTCGAAATCTACATTTTCAGTCGCAAAATACCCAATCCACAAAAAAAATCATAACTCAACAACGGAAAGTCCGATCTTTTTCATTCAAACACTAAAATGTCCCTTACAAGATTCCTTATAAAAAAATACCAAAAGATATGCATAAATTACAAGGGTAGGGTGAGTTAGAGGGGTTCAAAGGACCAGACATATTCAGTTTTCAAAAATGCGTCAATTTTGACCCAAAACATGCATTTCTGACCCCAAAATCCTCTCCCAATATCAAAAATTATAACCCACAACACCCCTCCGACTTTTCTACTCACTAAAATGTCCATTTAGAGCTACCTTAGAAAGCCACGCAGCTCTCTTGATATCCACAGTTGTTTACATTCCACTGTGCACTGAGCCATAGCGTTATGTGTAGAGGTCACATAAGGTCAGTGTGTGTTAGTTCAGTGAGGGCTGTATAGCAAGAGAAAAATGGGCATATCTTCCTCATTTTTGGTCCAATTTCCTCAAATTTGGTATCAAATGAAAGAGAAAAGAAAGCTTAATAATCTCCTGCACCATAAATTACAAAATAATAGTGATCTGTATTTTATTTTGTACGATTTTCTATGAAAAACCGTATGACGTCATCTAATTTGCATATTTGCATACATAATGAGATTAGTTCACAAAAATAAAATGTTCATTCAAATTCCCAATCATTGCTCTTTACAATGATATATAGGTTCTCACAGAGAATATCCTTCTAAATTAACCAAAAAATTCCTGAAAATATTCCTCCTTTTAACACAGAAAACTTGGAACGTTGAGTGAACAAATTAGAGTTACCCCTTCAATAATACCTTCCCTTTCAAGGCGTTTCAACTCCTCAGAGACTTTGTCTATTATTGCAAATATGAGAATCCTCCTAAGGGGCTGTTAAGCCACAACTGGAAAAAAGGCCGTGGCCGGCCCGACTTAAACTAATTGGTTAGAAACTGGGCCGTAAAACCTCATGTAACTCTAACCTACCCCGCGGAGCGGACTCTGCGCAGCTCCTCAGCTTTCCAAACCAGGGATATGACTGAGCAAGGAATATGCTGTAAAGCCGAATTGCATGGGGTGTTTAAATGTATGGGGTGTTTGAATGTAATCTCACTCAAGCTGATCTGTACTAATAATAAGACAACAATGCATGATGGATGACTAATTAAGGGGCTGTTGCACCGGTCGTACACCTGATTTGACTCAAACCTTATGACAGTACCCCTTAGTATGACCCAAGGTAGGTGTGAGAAGATCTGCAAACACTCTTAAACACATCTAGTCAATTGGGGCACGAAAGGAAATCTTGTCAAATATTTGACAAGATTTGTTTCAAAATTGACTAGAAATGGTTCCAAAATGAAACTATTCGTTTCATATGAGCCGAATCTAGTGAAAGATTTGACAAGATTCCGGTTCGTGTCCCTATTGATTAGATTCTATTCAAATTTGACTAGGACTTTTTTTAGAGTGAAGCATTTTGCAAGCTGATGGTCCTGTCACGGAGATGAACTTGGGGTGGACATGGAGGAAAGGCCGGATAGAATTCGCCGCGAAGCACGTAAGTGTACTTCCGTCAATATGTAGGCTCAGCCCTTGAACAAAATCCTTTCCTAAAAGAGAAGCGCCCTCTTTTACAACGTACAAAGTAGCTTTAATCTTGGTTGTGCCTAAACGTTGCCGTAAAGGCCTCCAAGACCCGAATGGAATTTTTTGTGTAGGAAGTTATCTTGCAGGAAGTTGGCATCAGTGTTTCTCTATAAAAAAAGTATTGATCAAAGGTGGAAACATTCATTAAACATACATCTGAAGCCAGGCGCGTAGCCACGTGGGGGAGGGGGCTGGGCCCACAGATGTTCGCTAGGCCTCCAAAATTGTTTGTATCCTTATAACATGTGTAAGAATTAAGGACGGCGATCAATGCCGTGACCCCCCACTTGATATCTAGACCCCCTAAAAATTTCATTCTAGCTACGCCCCTGTCTGAAGCTGTATCAAGAACAAATGATAGTGCAATATCGTTGACAAAACAGTACAATCAATGGTATTTGAAGGAGTGGATCTCACTTGAGTGGTAGAAGTTTCAGAATTTATCATTAACACATTAGGAGTAGTGTTCATAGTGCCCTCATTATAACTCAAGTCATGGGTATCCTCACTATGAAGAGAAGTCTCCAGTTAGGCGCGTAGCCAAGGGGGGCGACGGAGGAAGCCGCCCCCTCTTTCGCAGCCGCCCCTTGAGCATATTTTTGGTATTTTTTAATGTTTACTTTTACAATATTGATAGTTTTTCCCCTATTTATATGAGGTAAATAGGCCTGGGTAGTGCCATTTCCAGCTATCTGGGGGGCATTTTGGGCCAAAATTTTCTTGCGCTCCGTGCCAACTCATGGTGGCGCGGAGCGCTGAGAGTCTGTACGGGCTTCACCCCCCCCCCCCCGCCTTGAAAAATTGCGTAGTAGTCGTAACCTCTGGTTGATTGAAACTTCCGCGCATCTTTGCAAAATGTCCACCTTTGCACAGGAACTACAAGTAACATCCTTAGCAGGAAGGGAAGGGTCATTTGCTAGGTGGTGTTTGGAACCGCACCTATAACATGTTCGTACTGTAATGCCGTTATAACATTATTGTACGGGTCCTTCTAGGCCTCCGTAGATGGTAGGGTTAACCATCGGTACCCATGCCCTGTCCATGTGACAATCTAGGGATGACCACGAGCCGGAAGGTCAGAGGTCAGCAGACACCCGGTCTGGCCTAATCTCTGGCTTGTCCTCCTAGCCCTCGTGTCTCGTGACGAATCAGTCGAGAATTTTACCTTCGTAGCAGGTGTCGAATATGTACTCCTCTTTGGCGTACATACCAGGGGCGGATACAGGTTTTGACTAAAGGGGGGGGGGGGTTGCAATATAGTAACTATCTGAGCGGAGCGCCACCATGAGTTGGCGCGAAGCGTACAGAAAAAATTTTTGGTCCAAAAGACCCCCAGATTGCAGGAAATGGCATTTCCCACTCGTCTCCTAGGCTCCGTCTTTGATCCCTATAAAAACAAGCTTTCTTTGAAATTCCCTGTGTCAGAAATTTTATGATAATAGTCCTGTCAGAAACTTTTCTTCCTTTTTTTTTGTGAGAGATGCATGCTCTACAGCCCGATAACCATTGGCGTAACCAGGATTTTTGATTTGGGTGGGCAACCGCAGGACCTGATCGCCGGCCTGGGGGAGGGGTCAAAGGGGAGGGGGTGTCCCCCTCCCCTTTGAGAAATTTTTGAATATTTAAGTACCCTCAGATGCAATCTGGTGCAACATTTAGCATCATTTGAAGTCATTTTTTGTTCCATTACAAAAAAAAGTTCTGCAAAGAATGGGGGGGGGGGGGGAGGATGCGCACGCACCCTGGATCCGGCCCTGAACTGTCATAAGAAAAATTATGCTTAGCAAATCAAAGGTTGTCGGTACATTGGTGTAGTTGTGTAGTCAGGCCTTGCTCGAGGTAGGCACTAGCCTATATGCAGATTTTTCCGGGGGTGTTGGTGTAACTCAGTCATAAGAAAATGTCAAACAAATTACCAAAAGTCATTAGCGTTATAACTGAACATAGCCAATAGTTTTCGCTTCAGAATGTTAATAAAGCCATGGGTTGAGCACTGGCATAATTAGAGGAAATGGTCGGCTTTCCAGAACTCAGTGACGTGACCAAAGTAGTGATATATCGGGATAAAATAATTTGAAATGGTCAATCTATATCTCATAGTGTACAGGAGTAAATTTTAAGGAAACCAGTGTAGGGTCTACTTTATGTAGTTGGTTGACTATTCGTAGTAGTAAGCTATAGCGATTTGGCTATTGCTAAAGTTTTTGCCTTTTAACAACACAGAATTGTCCTTACGCGCACTACGCTTCCAACCCATCGGAACACTGGTCGTACTATGCGTTTGTAACAATTTCATTTAAAGTGTCAGAGCAACTTTACCAAATCTCTTCCGAATACAAATACACTTAATAACGGCGTTTTCTATTTTCATCGGAACATCACTCGTATTGGAGGTGTGCTTTGTTTATCTGGAGAAATTCACATCATGAGTATTTTTCGCCTCTCTGGTCATACCGATGAGACATGTGTATTATCAAAGCTAATATAAAAATCCCAAAAGAATTTTTTTTATACTTTACCAGGGAGATAACCTATCAAGGTTTATCTGCACTCGAGAAACATCCTAAAACTGAAACATATCCTTCTGTAAATTCAGAAAACTTTCGACACCTACAAAGAATTAGCTCTACTTTATTTTGGAAAAATAATTTTACATCCAGTCGGTTACATCCTTGCTTTTCACCTCAATTTTATCCTTTGTAGGCCATTCATAGACGCAGTCTTGTGCTACGTAAATATCCATTTACCCCGTGATATTTCTAACCGCTACTGGCACAAACTCGACATACAGTACCCGAAAAGAAGCATTGAATCGTAACACTCTTAAATCATTCCATCAAGTGAAGTACTGCTTTTGGGAGGGGGTCTTGTCGTTATCATGCAACCGATATTTGTTTTTCTCCATTGCTAGCTGTGCACCACCTTATCGAAAAATAGAATTCAGATTTCACGATTGGTTCACCAAATTTCTACGTCAACTCGTTGGCATTCTATCGCCGACTTTACCCTAACGCTACTGATGAGACCCGGTACTTATCTTCCATGGTCAAAACGCGTTGCATACCAGCTATGACTTACTACCAAGTAAGGTCACTCTGTACCATTTAAACCAGACCCATCCCTGGTATGATGATAGTCCTATTTTAGTTACCATACCATGGTAGGATACATTATAGGTATCTTGTATATCCCGACATATCATCACTTCAGTCACGTCACTGAGTTCTGGAGAGCCGACAACTGTTTTTAATTCCTAATTTTTTTTTTCAAAATTCGATGGGGGGGGGGATGGCCCCGTGGTCCCCCTCTGGCTACGCCAATGCCGATAACGATCTTGGGCGTCAGGAGTTAGAAGCATTGAGTCATTTGTTGTGCTCTCTCTAGGCACTCACAGTGACTCACTGAAAGTTGCTCGCTTGTGCTCAATAAAGAAAATTTGGTTTCTCTTTTTGTAATCTCCTGCAAGTATTTTGGTATTGGGGCCTCGAAATTCAACTGGTAGGCTTGATCGCATGCAAAGGATTTTGGTTGTCTCGTTATCTAAGCGGAGCGCGACCATCGGTTGGCGCGGCGTGAACCAAGAACAATTGACCCTTCTCAGACCTTACAATCTACACTTAGGCCATCTTCATGTTTTGTATGTTTGTCATTTCCATGGAAACATTACGTTTCTTTGGTGAGCTAGTCATAGAGCTGGACCTCCTCTTGATGGACTCACTGACTCTATAAGGATTTTGAACGAGAGAGAATCGGGACGATAGAAGGAAAAATACGCTGTCAGCAAGCTTATGATTATGGCATGTTAATTGCATTGTTGTAGCTGAAAATAACCTTCAAAACATACAGGGAAAATAAACGATATATTATACAAAATGAAAAAAAAATCCTCGAAAATCAAAGGGGGGGGGTTTAAACCCCTAAAACCCCCCCTTGGATCCGCCCCTGCATACTCTTACCAGGGAGTTGCTATTTGACGTCACATAGCAACTCCCTGCTCTTACTTGGTATTGCAAGTGCAGTCAGTGTGGGTGCAGGAGTAATACACGTCCGCTGGGCGGGCAATCGAGCATTAGTCTCCGACTCGATAGCGTGTGTTTGTGTCGTCTGTTTAATCCTTGTTGCGTCTTTTCGTAGTCTTTGGACTTCCATAAAAATTAATTTGTACCGTTTTACATATTTGCATACATAATGAGATTAGTTTACAAAAATAAAATGTTCATTCAAATTCCCCATCTTTGATCTTTACAATGATATGTAGGTTCTCACAGAGAATATTCTTCTAAATTAACCAAAAAATTCCTGAAAATATTCCTCCTTTCAACACCTGGAACACCTTATGCTATTGAGTTAATCCTTGTCGCGTCTTTTCGTAGTCTTTGGACTTCCATAAAAATTAATTTGTACCGTGTTCAACTTTGCCTGTAAATAGCTTAAAGGCAATAGGCAGTCGCCCCAAAATTTTCTTTGAAAAAAGGGTAAATTCCTACAGATCTCGTCTTATTGCTTTACAAGCACATCTGAAGATGTTTTGAACATAACTATTACAAACAATAGGTAAAGCAAGGAGAAATTCTCCTTGAATTTCACAATTTACCAACAAAAATGTTGTCACATGATCAGAATGGGCCAATCATGAACTAGAGTCACAGGATACACTCACTCTGATTGGGGTGACTGTATACTGCCTTTAAGTTAACTGTAGGCCTACTCCCCTCTCTCGTTCCTTTTTTCCCTGTTCTGTGTTTGTTTTAATCGTTAATTCTGCCTCCGCCAGCTGACGTTCAATGGCGCCTGCTCGATTTGCTTATGGAGATATTTGGATGTGAAGCGGCACCTTGACAACGCTCCCCGAGTTGTGTTACAGTACATTTTGTAGAATATTCGTAGTACTGATTGGGCACAAGATACCAAAATGTTTTTTTTTTTTTTTTGTTTTTTTGCGCGTTCGACATCCTTTCGATAACCCGTCGCCACGATGGCCGACGCCAGGGGCTTGCGTGGGGTGGCTGCCCCTCCTCGTGGGAGCTTCGCCCCCCGTCTGGTAAATCCTGGTTGCAACCCCTGCTTTGATTTGATTTTTGAGGGTCAGAGAGCCACTTAGTTTATCAAGGACCCAATACCACATTGATCGTGGATGAACAGCGGCGAGATTCGCCAGGCCGGGCTCTTTTCGACTAGTGCTCAGAGGATAACAGACGAAGCAGGGACGTACTAAATCGCTCCGCATCCTCAGTGCTCCTGCCTCCTGGGACCGCCATTTAAAGTCCCCTCCCGACGGACGTGAGTGTATCCCCAGTCTTTAGCCAATTCCCAGAGGCTGGGAGGGGTGAGGGATCCTTGCTCTGCGGGGACAGTACCCCGCGGAGCGGACTCTGTTTGCTCAGTTCCTCAGCTTCCCAGACTGAACAAGGAATATGCCGTACAGCCTGCTACGTAGGCAACGGGGACAGCTGAACCGAGCAAAGAGGACAACTTCCTGAATTGGACAAATTCCTGCAGGGATTTGATCCCGGGATCCTCTGGTATGCAAAACAGTACCCCCAATTCAAACAACCAAGCAACCCCCACCTTTGTTCTTTTTTCTCTGCAGAACAGAGTCAATTACCGTTCGAATAAAAAACGACCACTAAAATTCTTGGATAGGCTAAGAAATCAACTGGAACTCTTCTTTGAAAAACGATGTGCAGTCGGCAGCCCCAAATGAAAATCTTAGACACCCAACCATGACCCATATTGACAATTTGAATGTAGTTTGTGATGTTTACTCACAATTTTTATTATTTACATTTAAAGAACAACTATGCCAACATATATGAACAACATATGAACAACAATTATGTGGAGTACTATTTAGGCTGTACTACGCATAGGCAGAAATCCCGGAGGTGGAGCATATGCGCCATTTTTTATGAAGGAGGCATGGCCTACACAAACATCCGGCACAGCTTTCCCAACATATTACAAAATATTTATGCTCTGTATTATTATTTTTGGTCATCACATTGATAACTTTTCAATAGTGTGAAATAAAGAGCCATTAATTAACTTAAATGATTTCAAAATGTTTTCGGCACGTTTCGCGTGCATCCATCATGCATTGTTGTCTTATTATTAGTACAGATCAGCTTGAGCGAGATTACATTCCACCACCCCATGCAATTCCTACCACCATGAACCTTCCTCCAGGACTGTATACTATCCGAGTCCGGACTCGTGCTGGAGTCCGTTTTTGGTCAGACTCGGACTTGGCCCGAAATGGGAGGTCTCAGCAGGGGAGCAAATCTCTATTTGAGACTGGGGGACGAAAATGCATATGATGTACATGAAACTGTCCACGCGCACCGCGAGCGCGAAGCCCAAAATGGGTCCAGCAGGCGAAATTCCCGGAAGTTCCTGGGTTCCAGTATTTCAGAAGCCTCAGGAAAACTGTTCGAACGGAATTTTTCCAGCGTAATGCTTCTGGGTTTTAGTACATATAGACTTGTACAAAAGGCTAGTTTGATCAGGGAGTTGCTGTTTGACATAGCAACTCCCTGGTTTGATCATAAAGTTACTATTACTAATGTGCTTCACTGGTCACTGGATTAAAGTTTTGCAAGAGCTGAGACGTGTTTTAAGTAAAAAAGGCAGGGAAAAATTTCAATAGTTATCCGAGACGACCAGATATTGGTTTACTAAATACTCATCTCCATAGTTTTGGTTCTTTGCTAAGAACATACATAGAGTACAGATATTCCGCCTACAAGCAGCCGTGACTAGCTCGTAACAAGTTTTTGTTAGCTTGTATACGCTCGACTGGAAATTGTCAGCCCTGCATAATGGCTCAGCCTTTGATTTAAATTAATTTCATACGGCTTCGATCCATAGACATCTAAATACGATATGTCGGTTGTATAAATGTATTTGCTGTCAGTAAAGGAATGTCAAATGTGATATCAGATTTATCAATAAAAATTCACAGCCGTGTTCAAAAGGGTTTAGGCAGTTTTATTTTTTAAGAAAAATGACCAAGTACTAAAAATATTTGAGTATTGCTATTAACATTTTGGGGGTCAAATTACGGTTTCGCCCCACTTTTTTACTTGTGGCGAATGCCCCTCCCCCCGGATTTGCGCCACTGGGTCACGACATCGGAATTAGCCCAGAATGGGCCGCAACTGGACTAGGTCTAGTAACCGGGTCCATCCGAGTCCACAAAAAATAATCATAAATGTTACTTAAGGCTACATTGTTATTAGTGAAATTAAACACATGAATGATCAAATACAATCAACTTACAAGAATGAGAGAGGGGGATGGGTGAATTATACAATAAGAGGGTGAAAAATGTCCTTTCCTACTTGAGGTGGACATTGAAATAAAACACGAAATGCCAACTGCTCGCCTCCATAAAAAAAATAAACACATTCTGTAGAGGGGTGGGAAGGATCGTATTTAACATTTCAGCGACAAACATTTGTGATGGCAGGTACAAAAGTAAGGTACATTAGTCAGTAATTCACCGAATTTTGCACAAAAAATGACTTAGAAATAATCATCATTTGATTTTGCAACTTGTTGTTGAGGGTTTGTCGTTATGATAAAAAGTGAAACAATATTGAAATGTCAGTAAACCTGGCGGATACAATAGGGCGCAACAGGCTTCCTCCCCTTTATTGGCACCTAAAACACCTAAAAATAAAAAAACTAAAACGTTAAAGAAAAATCTAGTGCATTAATATTCGTGGGGAAATGAAAATGATACTCTATTTGGCATCTAAGCAGTTGTGGAGGGTCCACACAGTCAGGGTGGGATGTCCTCTAACAGAGTCGCCCAAGGCGCACTTTTCGTGTTTTTGCCATACTATACTCTTGCGCTATTATTCACCGTGTTTTCAATTAACATGGTTTAATCGCTTTATTTTTAGGCCCGGATAAAAAAATATGCGCTCAAGTGACACCGGGCCATTATGTTCCCGATATGCTAGTGATAAGGGTCATTTTTGTGATGTATAAGGGGAAAGTTTAGAGAAAAATTGTCACACTAAGCGTCAGCGCATGGTGGAGTTTATGGCCATTGCTTCCCAACCAGGGGTGGTAAGAAGCGTACAAAATACACAGAGTGAGGTTTGATTCGCCCTCGTAGCAGCCAAGATGACCCAAGAAAGATATTAAGAGGGGAGGGGGACGCAAAAAATGCAAATTATTAAAACAATCGCCCTCGTCCTCTCCTAGATAATTGTCAACATAGTGAGCAATAAAAATAGCCAGGCCTATGTAGATTCCATGATAGCTGGGCCCCACAAAAGTTTGTCAAAACATTTGAAGAGAGACCCCTGGTTAAAATAAATAATACTGTTATCCTAGTGGGATTAGCTTAAGATTTGTGAGTTCCGTTCCCCAAAGGGTAACCTTTAATCTTATGTTTGATTTACCTATAGGCCAAAATGGAAAATCAAACTTAATATCGAGCAGACTCCTATATCTGTTAAGCAGCTTACTTTTTGCTTCCCTTCATGTGACCCCCCCCCCCCCCGACTGCATGGTCAAGTGGTTAGAGCATCCTACTTGCAGCCGGAAGGTCTGGGGTTTGACTCCTGGCCGGGTCATACCATAGACTTTAAAAATGGAACCTACTGCCATTGTGCTTGGTGCTCAGCATAAGCAATGGAGTAGGGAAAACAAACCAGTGAGCCACAACTGCAAAAAAGGAAGTGGCCGGCCCGACTTAAACCAAATGGTTAAAAACTGAGCTGTAAAACCTCATCTAACTCTAACTCCTTCATGCGACCATTTTGAAGGGTACATAACCATTATAACTGGCTAGCCCTTTACCATAAGTCGCATGACTGAGTCACACAAATGGAGTGAGCATTTTTCAAAAATCATAACTTTGTCATGCAACCTCCACCAGCCTTCATTTAACCACCAAAATGAAGCCCCCCCCCCCCAAAAAAAACCGATTTAGGCCTATCGAATGCCACCAGTTTTTTTGGGGGGGGGAGAAGGGGGGTTGTATATTGACAATTTTTTATCACAAAACATTGTAAAATATTTTTTTACATTTAAAAATATTCTTAATAATTCAAAAAATGCTAAAAATGACGTCATAATTTAAACAAAAATGATTTCAGGTACTTAGAAAAAGGTCACCTACTCATTTTTTTTCTGAACACCTTGGAACCTAAACAAACACCATGAGAGATGAATAAATGTCAAGGGTACGGATTTTAGAGATATTTCAAATAGAATTTTAAAAAATGGGTCAAGCATGGTCAAAAATCTACATTTCTACCCCCAAAAACCCTTCCCAACATAAAACAAGAGCAACAACGTTGCCGCAGCTCAGCTTATCCTAGGTCATGGGAAAGCGTGCAGTCAATATTTCGGTTGAGTCTGTAACTCAAGTTGTCCATAAGTACTTAAAAACAAAGAGGTAAATATATATGTAAGGAAACAAATATTTATTGAACTCCTGAAGCACTGAAAGATCAGGGAGGCGTCCTAACAACTACCTGGAAAGACTACATGTGGTACACAAATTATTATTACATACTGCAAAGATGAGCATCGCAGCTATACTGGGGACAAAGCTGTCTTGAATGATATTGACAGCAGTTGATTGGTAGCGTCACGTATGTTGATCGCACGTGACTTTACTGCCCCTCCTTATTATTCCTTTGGTAGCTTCGTTGAGGCTTCAACAGGACCGTAACCTGCGGGAGGGTGCTGAGATTCCAAAGCCCTATATAATCAAAACTGAATTGTGAAATGTTTCTCGAAGGGTTTGTGGAATGATGATTGAGAATGAATTTTCCCCCAAGCTTCCGCAAAATTATAGTCGAAGTAAGCCAGTCTCTCCCATACCACCGTATTTCTGGGCGTCCGTGTGAAGTAGCTCTCTTTTGAAACGCGATGTTTGCTTATAGCGTAACAAGTCATTTGAGTATTCTAGAATTGTGCACCAGAGTAAGCAAAATAACAACTACTACGAAGTACAAACCGATACATGACCTCCTGACAGGCGCAGGGAACAAAGCTTTTTGTTCAGCTAGTCCCCATGAAAGAATTATTGGCAGAAGATCCGGATGGCGTAAGACGCTATGAGCCAATACGCAGACTAGAAGAAAACTCTTAAAATGTTTCTTCGGCTTCAAATACTGTCAGGCACGGACCCAGGAGTTTGAGAAAGGGGGCGCACACACCGTCGGCCAAAGGCCGACGAGCGAGCGCCGAAGCGAGATCCGAAGAGGGTCCTGCCCCCCAAGGAAATTTAAATTCTAAATGCGCTTAGATGCGATTTCCCAGCATCTGGGAAGCATATTTTCCTATCTATTTGCTTGTTTTTTAAAAAAATCGTTGGTCGTCGAAAAAGGGGGGGGGGCGTGCGCCGGGTGCGCCTTACCTGGATCCGCGCCTGACTGTGCAATGGGTGCTGAACGGAATCACAGTCGACATTAAAATGCACGACCCTACATTTGTTTTGCAAGGTTAGCATTGGGCGACTACATGGGTATTCCCTTAGGGAAACCAAAAAGAAATCTGGAAATTCTGAAAACTTCAATTCCTACTGAAGCGCCCTCCGGTTACTTGAATTGTGTTGGGTTTGTTTCCTTCGTTATGTACATTCTAATTCGTTTTGAGAGGTTACGTAACAGTCCCGTACGCAGGATTTTCCAAGAGGGGGTTCGAATAGACTGTTGTCACATGACGTCACCTTTTCTTTACGCGGCCATGTTATTAATAAACATAAAACCATAGTAGCCATCCCTAAAAAAAATTTACATCAGACAGCACCAGCTCAGTTATTACAAGAATATGGGTGTGCAAAAGAAAGAAAATGTACATATATACAGTCCAACCTCATCTTGAACAGCGAAGGTACTCGAAGCAATGATATTGCACGCCTTTGAATCGCGTGGAAAATACAGGTGTTGGAATAATGACGTATTCAATGCTTATTATGTTATCCTAATATTCATAGGGAATGTGTTTAATTTGTAACAATGTCTGTTTCTGCATTTCAAGACGAAGGAAGAAGTCGTAAATAGTGACGAACCACCCATAGTTCACAAAAGGAGTTCGAAGTCAAAGGTGGGTTTAATTTAAAAAACGAACCCATTGACGAACCAAACGAACTCCCCCTGCGTACGGGCCTGCGTAATATGTTATCTGTGCTCCATTCCAGGCCGAAGGTTTGTGTTTTGTTTGTGCGAAGGGAACAGGGTGCGGAGTCTCACTTGCCGTTTTGCTTTTAAGTTGTGAAGGGTTGTGTTCTGTAATAAGTTTTTGAGTTGGCCGGCCACCTTCTGTTAGTCTAAAAGGTAAAGTGAGTTTTTGTTAATTAATATATTGTTTTCTCTCTGTTAGACAAGTCACAATATTGAATTGTTCGTATTAAACCTAAGTTAGGCCGAAAGTACGGCCCTTTCTAATTATCTTGATTTTCTCCTGTTGTTTTGTGTCGTACATACCTGACTTTGCAGGGGGCCAGCCTTCAGCTGCCCCCAGCAGAACCCATCCTGAGGGTGTTACGTACCTATGTTTTCAGGCTCAGGCTCAGAGCCAAGGAAATTGCTTACACAGGCTTTAGTTTCCTTTTTCCAAAATCTTCCCTCGGAGGTCCTCGGATCCACCACCGCAGAAGGGCCATTATGCGAGCAGGGATCTGTTGCAATTCCCTGATGCTAGTAACTCGCTCGGACGCATTAACCTTCCCTCTGATGCATGATGCACGCGACTCAGCTGAAACATAAAGATATTATATACGTATTGTTCTCACGCAGTACGGTGCCCAACATGCTTAGCCTACGTAACTTTGCCAATGATTACCTTTTGTTACACGCTAAATTCTGTGTACCCGTTAATCCAGTTGTCTCCTGCAAATTTATTTTACTGCATAAAACTTTTATGATTGGGATCTACCAGGCTGCCAGGTATAAATCGTTGCTCTGGACGATTTTTAGGGCCGGTGAATGTGTCACAACAGGAGGCCTGGCCGTATAACTGCTCGTATGAGGGAGGGAAAACATGCACGCGTAATAGCTGCAAAGGCTATCTCGCGTGGGCTTGAAATATCATCCCCCATGGCTCCCCCTTACGAACCTCTGGTGGGGCTTTCTGCAATAGTAGTATAGAGATGGCACGAACCTACCCCCCCCCCAGGGACGGCCCCCGTCCCGTTTTTCGGGACGCCCGAAGGACGTCCTCGGAGGATACATGGTGGGAGGGCGCTAGGTAAGAATCGTGCTAGGTGCTGCGAAATGGCGCAATGGTAGGTTGAAACATGTCTGAACTCGTTTGTTGGTGCGTGGTTATAAAAATGAAAACTAAAATGAATGAAAACTGGAAATAATGAAAACTAAATATAAACATAGTGACAAGGGGATCACATGGCTCAGTACGCTCGCAAACACAATGCATTGCCTCAGCCCCGCCGAACGTTGATAGGTAGCATGCGCGGCACCAAGATTTTACTCGCTACTCCTCTGCTGCGATGGTATCTTAAACACGGGTTGGTGGTCACTAAAATTTATCAAATTGTACAATTTCTTCCTAAGGCAGTATTCAAACAGTTTGGAGAGGAGGTCAGTGACGCTAGGCGAGAGGGGGACAAGGACCCGTCCAAAAGTATTATTGCTGACACGATGAAATTGATCGGTAATTCGGCCTATGGGAAAACGGTCACTAACAAAGAGCGTCATCTAAACGTACAAGTCTGTACAGATGATAAAGTGTTCCAGCTGGTCAACGACCCCTTCTTCAAGAGCCTAACACCTTTAGGGTCGGACATGTACGAAGTAGATTTGCATAAGCGCGTGGTTGATTTGGATCTCCCCCTACAGATTGGTTTTTTCGTTTACCAGTATGCGAAACTTAGAATGTTAGAATTTTATTACGATTTTATGGTCAAGTTTGTTAGCACCGCGGACTTTGAGTATTGCGAAATGGACACGGACTCGGCTTATTTAGCCATCTCTGCTGACTCCTTGGACGACGTCATCAAACCAGACATGCGCACTACCTTTGACTTAGAAAAACACTTGTGGTTTCCCCGTACAGACACCGACGAACACAAACAGTACGATAAACGCACCCCGGGTTTGTTTAAGTTGGAGTGGGAAGGCAATGGTATTGTAGCTCTCAATAGTAAATGCTACTACTGCTTCGGTTCCGAAAAGGAAAAAGTGAGTTGCAAAGGCGTGAATAATCGATCCAAGCATTTAACCAAAGACAATTATTTGAAAGTACTTAGGACTTGTTCTTCGGTGGAGGCACGAAACATGGGTTTTAGGGTGTGGAATAACCAGATGCAGACTTATATTCAAGAGAAAACTGCATTGTCGTATTTGTATATTAAGCGTAAAGTGAACGAGGATGGAGTGTCTACCCGTCCTTTAGATGTATAACTCTTTGATTTTTCACGTTATTTTATGTTTGTAAAGTATAATGTTTCATACTGGTACCGAAATAAGACAAACGTGTACCCATTTTACTAGGTGGAGGGAATGGTGGCGGTATTGTAATATAATAAATGTGTAACCGAATTATTGTCGTGTTTGATGGTCGTTATTGCGTCTTTGTGTTTTAGAGAGTGTATAAACAATCCAGCTCATTAGTCTTAGAATCAGTCTTTAATGATATAAACAGCCCACCCCATTAGTCTTAAAATCAGACTTGAACATGGATCCGAGGTTGCAACATCCCTTTACTTGCGTGATAGCGGGACCCACTCAGTGTGGAAAAACAGTCTTCTTAAAGCAGTTATTATCCCATGCAGAGGAATTAATTAGAGACCCACCCCAAGTCATCCTGTGGTTTTACGGGGAGTATCAGCCTCTGTACGACCGATTGGCAGAAACGTTGGGTGATGCTGTAACCTTTATAGAGGGCGTCCCACCTTCCTTCGACGATTACTTGGACAAGTCTAAAAGAAACCTAATCATACTCGACGATTTAATGAGCGAAACGGCCAATGATCACAAAATAAGTAATCTCTTCACGAAAGGTTCCCATCACAAAAACTTGTCTGTCATATTAGTTAGTCAAAATCTCTTCCACCGAGGTCGAGAAAGTCGAACCATCAGTCTAAATTCTCATTATTTGGTATTATTCAAAAATCCTAGGGACGCTTCTCAAATTTCATATCTCGCCCGTCAAATGTTCCCAGAAAAGCCTAAACATTTACAAGAGGCCTATAAAAACGCCCCGCGTAAACCTTACGGTTATATTTTCATAGATCTCAAGAGCAATACTCCCGAAGAGTTTCGTTTAAGAACTCAGATATTTCCCGGGGAAGTGCAATACGCTTACGTCCAAAAATAGATAAAAAGAGAGGTAAAGCGATTTCATGATCAGTGTGTCATCATGCAGCGCTGGCGTAAACACGGTCCGTATTTACAAGTACTAGCCAAAGGTTCTCCCAAACAAAAGCAGGGTATCATAAGCGGAGCATCCAAAGACTTGATCCATTGTCTCTGTGAGGGCGCTGTAAACACTTTGAAAGGCAACGTTCCGCTGAACAGATTGCAGAAGAAAAAATTGCGCAAGCATCGCAATACATTAAGAACCTTGGCCAACAGACGCGTTTCTATCCCGTCTAAAAGAAAATTATTGTTACAGAGAGGGGGTTCCTTCTTGGCGGCCCTGTTACCCCCACTGATTGGCGTCCTCGGCAGCGCCTTATTCGCACGTCGGTAAAGATGGAACACACCAAAAAACTCGTCTTGGTGTCTCCGGAGGCTTTAGATCGCGCAAGGGGCAGTCGACCTCAACCACTGGAAGGTACCAAAGTGAAAGAACTGGAAGATCAGCTTTCGGCCGTATTAAATGACCCCCTCCTCGACGACGCCACTAAAATGAAACGCTATTCGGGGGTTTTGCAACGCTACACCGTGTACCATGCCAAAGCAAACGAGCCCCTTAAGGTCAGAGTACAACCGGAGACGAGCTCCAGGGTACAGCCCGGTGATACTTTACAAAAACGTACTATAGAACGTGACGTCATAGACAGTGTTCCTAGTGCTTTTAAGAGTAAAGCGACGCAATTGCTCGGAAAAATAGCCTCCTATGACAGCGGCTTAGATTGGACCGATAGAGGAGAGTTGATTGTAAATGACCGCGTTATTAAAGGTTCCCATATGGTAGACTTGGCAAACGATATGATGCGTAAAAGGAAAAGCGCCACGCCCGTCGGCATGGATGAATTTACCAAAGCTTTAGCTCGAATCAACACGCCCCGAGAACTTATTGGTAACCCCGACCGTTGGAAGGAGGTGAATCGTTGGATAGATGTGGACGACATGCCTCGAGGGGGGCGAGGACGGTCACTACCCGAAGAGATTTCGGATGATGACGGAAGCGAGGACCAGAATTTGTACGCTACTGCTCATCACCTACCTACTAACAAACGACCAGACAGTTATCGGCGCAAGACTCCTAAAACAACCTGGGAAAAATATTAAATACATTTGCTCAATACTTGCAAGCTTCAGTGTGCTTCAGGCACTACACAATGGATTGTCTACCAAAGAACGGTCTCTCGTTGGATATCTCACTACGCAAATTTGTTTGTCTATCTGCTTGCTGTGGGGGTTCGGTACGTGTTCCGGATGTCCCCGATGGACACGTACCTAAGCAATCTATACTACGATCCTTCTCATCCGGCCGCCTTTGGAGGAGTAGGAGCGATAAGGCGAGCAGCAAAACAGGATAAACGGAACATTAGTGACAAAAAGATTACAGAGTGGTTGCAGGGGCGAGATGCTTACACTCTGCACAAACCTCTGAGAAAAACATTTCAACGCAATAAGGTGATCGTATCGGGTATTGACAGTCAGTGGCAGGCGGATTTGGTAGATGTTTCTGCATTTGCCAAACAAAACAAAGGATACCGTTACATATTGACTTGCATCGATATTTTGTCTAAATTTGCATGGGCTAGAGCCTTGAAAGACAAAACTTCCAGAAGCGTCATTGGTGCATTTCGGAGCATATTAAAAGAACAGAACAGAAAACCTCAAACATTATATACGGACAAAGGCAAGGAATTTCTAAATCAACCTTTTCAAACATTTCTACGCGACAAGAATATTCACTTTTTTACGACGAATAACGAAACCAAAGCATCAGTCGTGGAGAGATTTAATCGCACTCTCAAAACAAAAATGTGGCGCTACTTTACGGCCAACGGCACTCGACGTTACGTGGACGTGCTGCAAAAATTCCTCGCCGGGTACAACCAGAACCACCATCGCAGTATCGGAATGGCCCCGAAGGATGTGGATGAATATTGTCAAGAAGAAGTATGGCAGAGACTGTACGGAAATGTAGTCACCAAAGATGTTGCAGAACATAGATTTAAATTTTCACTCGGGGACACCGTACGTATCAGTATGGCCACCCGTCCTTTCCGCAAAGGGTATCTGCCCCAGTGGACCGATGAGGTGTTCACGGTGGCTGGCAGAATACGGCGCACGCCTCCCGTATACCGACTTAAAGACTATGGTGGAGAAATGGTGGAAGGCACCTTTTACGAGCAGGAAATGCAGAGAGTGTCCAAAGAAGACCAAACTTATCGCATTGAAAAAATCATACGTCGTCGGAACAGAAACGGTCGCACAGAATATTTTGTTAAGTGGAAAGGTTACCCTTCCAAGTTTAACAGTTGGGTAACGGAAGTCTACACTTATAAAAACATGTAATACGTGAATGGGTTCTTCATTTGCTAAACGTTACCTGCAAAGAGAAACATGGCGCATTTGTTTTACGTGACTTTACCTAGCAATAGTTCCCCAATTCTGTATCCAGATAACACAGTCACGCGTTATCGGGTGAAATTAGCACAACCCATCTCTTTGGAAGGACAATGGGAAGTAGGTCTCGCCGAGATCATTTATCCTCATCAGTGGTACAATGTGGATGAGGAGTGCGAATATTCATACACGGTGAACGGCGGTCAACAGTGGTGGCGTAAACATATCGACCCTGGATATTACGGTAGTATGAAAGACATCTTCGAACTCTTGGAAACAAATTACCTGGAACATATCAAATACGTCCTACACGACAAAACCAGAAAGTTGGAAATTCGACTCGAAGAGGGTGCCCACGTCAAGTTCAAAGGAAGGCTAGCCGATATGCTGGGTTTTCAAACGGAGGCACCGATCGTGACACAGAATATAACATTAGACCGCCCGGTTGATCTCAGACAACCACATAACTTGTTCGTGTACTGTGATATTGTCGAGCCTTGCGCGGTCGGCCACACCAGGGTCCCTCTCCTACGCGTGGTCAACGTCAAACAAAAGTACGGAGAAGATGTCAGTATGATCTTCACCAATATTCATTATCACACTGTCAAGCAAAAATATTTCGACACCATCGAAATGGATATAAGGGATGGCGTCGGGCGCAAAGTGCCATTCTCACGGGGTAACGTCATCGTGACACTACATTTTCGTCTGAAGAAAGCTTCTCAATTCGTTTAAACATGCATCACCAACATCGTCATCGTTGCGAGTTTCGAAGTGATCCAAGGGATTACGAACACTATTATCTCAATCAAACGGGTCACGGTGTTCCCGTGTTTCGAGGTGGTAGAGCCCAAAGAGGATATGGACTTGGCAATATACTGGGTGGTTTGTTTCGCACGGCTGTGCCCCTTCTCAAAAAAGGCGCTAAGGCTCTGGGAAAAGAAGCATTGCGGACAAGTATGGACATTGCAGGCGACGTACTCGATGGCAGATCTCTTAAGACCTCGGTGAAACAAAGAGGATTGGCTGCCGGAAAGAGAGTGGCTCGAAAGGCCGTCTCCAGTGTGGGAGCGAGCTCTGGACGAAGCTATAAAAAGCGTAAGCAGTCTTCACCATCCACCAGAAACAACCGGGCCAAGAGAGCGAAAAGATCTCCAGATATTTTTGATTAGTCTGTCATTCATCATGACTCTGTTACACGAAGCCTCGTGCGAATGCACAAAGTCCGAGTTGGATTTATTTACCGTACCACCCACCCAGACGAGTATAGAGAAAGGACAATGGGTAGAATACCATCCCATTGCCAACCTTACTGACAGTGGCCCCGTCGAATTTTTTGTGTCGGGATCTTCCGAAGAATATGTCGATTTGGCCCAGACGCAACTCTACGTGAAAGCTATGATCACCTTGGCAGATGGAGGCAACATCCCAGCAGATGCAAAAGTCGGTCCAGTCAACCTCTTTTTACACTCTATGTTAAGTCAAATCGACGTCAGCCTTAACGAGCGACTTATATCTCCTTCTACTCCTACGTACCCTTACCGGGCGATGATGGAGACGCTGTTAAGTTACGGTTCGGACGCCAAGCATTCTCAACTCACTTCAGCCCTTTTCTATAAAGACACGGCTGGACGGATGGGTCAATTCGACCCCACTGCAGCTGGTGATGCCTTAAACCATGGTTTGCAAAAGAGATATGCCTTTACCAAAGGAAGCAAGACCGTAGATATGCTCGGGCCTATTCACAGCGATATCTTTTTTCAAGACAAGTATTTGCTGAACGGTGTCGACATGAAACTTAAACTCATCAGGAGTAAAGATACCTTTTGTCTTATGTCGGGCGACGCCAACGTCGAGTACAAAGTCGTTATCAAGGAAGCGTCCCTGTTTGTCAGAAAAGTGAAACTGAACCCCGGGGTGACCGTCGCTCACGCTCGTGCACTAGAGAAAGCCACTGCCAAGTATCCGATCAGACGCGTGGTGACAAAGGTGTTTTCGGTTCCGACGGGAAACATGTCATTCGTGCAAGATCACATCTTCTTGGGTCAACTGCCTAAACGGATCATCGTAGGATGCGTAAGAAATACGGCCTTTAACGGTTCGTATCAGGAAAATCCTTTCAACTTTGAACATTTTGGAGCTACCTTTTTAGCCGTGTATATGGATGGCGAACAAATTCCGTATAAACCTCTCAAACCTTCCTTTTCTGCGGATGGCGGTGCCAATTACATCAGGGTATATCATACATTATTCTCTGGAACCGATAAAACGAACCAAGACGAGGGAAATGCTATCAGTCGCAAGGATTACCCCGGAGGTTACGCACTGTATGCATTTGATCTAACTCCCGATTTATCCTCTGGTGGTCATAACAACCTCGTGAAGCAAGGAAACCTTCGCATGGAAATGCAATTTGAACAGCCTTTGCCAACCACCGTCAACGTAATCGTGTATGCTGAAATGGACAACATCATAGAAATTGACAGAGCACGCACTGTAGTATTCGATTACACCAGCTGAGCGGCAAGAAATGGATACTCACCAGATCACGCACCTTTTGCATTCAGACCCATTTTCCAAACTCTACTTTCAGGGTGTATTTCCTTCGGACGGTTTGCTTCGCTTTAACCCTACCTTTCCTTGTGCGATAGTTGTCAATACGGAACAGGGGCATCTCCCTGGATCACACTGGGTAGCCATTTCTATTTCTGAACATCGCGTTGGGGAATACTTTGATTCTTACGGGCTACCACCCTCTGTCATACCCGACATTGCCTCATTTTTGAATCGTGTCTGCGTTGGTCAGAGAAACAACAAAGGGACTTTACAAGGACTATTTTCTACCGTATGCGGCCAGTATGCTGTCTATTTTCTCCTGCATAAAAGTCGAGGATGGAGTTTAGAGGAGATTACATCTTGGTTTACCCCCGACCCGGAAGTCAATCACCAACTCGTACATGGCTTCATCGAGAAACATTTCCCGCGTGTGGATGAACCTATTTACGATCATTCTTTCAACGCGCAAGTGTCGACGGCCAGATGGCAAGGAGGAAGAGGATCGGGGATTTGAAAGCAAACAAAAAAAATAGGAAGATGGGAATCTAGCTATAGATCTATTTACGCCATGACTGTAGGTTGTCATAAATGTTATGGTGGTGGTTGTAGTAAGCGATAACGGTGATGGATTAACGTTATGGTATTAATAAAGGAAAGACAAAATAAAAATATTCAACCAAGTCTTTGTGTGGTTTCTCAATCGTGTTTTTTATTCTGTTTCCATGTCTTTATCTCGTAATATACAGTTCAAATCGGCAGATATATATCATCGACTGCCCCTCATCCACCCTGATATAAACTAGAAAAATTATTTTATTATAATGTATAGTAGAATTCGATAAAAGAATAGTCGAGTGCCCCCATCCACCACGGTATAAAATCGAAGAAAACTCAATATTACAATGTATAGTTCAATTCAACGGATGAATAATCGACTGCCCCCATCCAACGTGGAATAAACTCATCTTCGAGGTGCCCCTTGATGATGTCGTTGATATTCGTCTTTTCCATAGCGTCGACTGCCATTTCCGGTGACTGAGACCAACTCATTCGTAGTTGCTGCATCACGGCCCGGACGGAGTCAATTTCTACACTTTTTAGCAAATAATCCCTTACGGCATCGATGACCCATTCGTCTTTCACCAAATGGTGCAAGTCGTTAAAATACATATCAGTTACAGGCACGTTCGAACCAAAGTTCAGACAACGGTGATCCAATTGCGAAGGCCATCCCATATCACAACCCTCGCAGTTTTGTTTCAAATATCCATAAGCCACTCTGTCCATCATCGAAGCAAATATGTAGGCCACCATTTCCCTGGCAGTGTTCGAGATTTTGATTTCACCACTGCAAACTGAACGAGACAAAAGAATAATCAGTCTAAGTTAATTTGCTCACTGCGGCATTGATTCGATGAACTTGTGCATACAGTTTCTTCCATTCTTCCACCCGTAAATTGATACCTTTCTTCCCCGCAATCAATCTATCTTTCGTATCGCCACCGAAATATTCTCTGATATTGATGTACGGTACCCCTCGATATTGCTTTACGACAACGTGGCGCTTACCTCCCAACGGGAATCTGGCGGTGGACTCCTCCATAAGCTTCTGGTACGGTTTGCCCAACGCTGCCCCTTTCTCGATGGGCTTTTCCTCTTTCGGTGACTGTCCAGATGTTGTTGCGAGGTTTCTTTCGGGCTCCTTTGCTTCAGTGTAAAAGGAGGGGACGAAAATGTCTGTCAAGTCGATATTAGCGTTCTCAAATAGCGTTAGGTTGGATGACGGACTCTTCACCACGGTAGGGAGTGTATCGGAACGCATTTTCGTTTGTTCGTTCACAAAGTACTGTTTATCGTCTTCCACATTGTAATGCACACGCCAGCCAGCATTGTACAACTCGTCTGGTACTTCTGGAAATATCTGGTTGTCTTCCATGTTTACTTTATGAACTGCTTCTTCTCGAGACAATTCCAAAGTCGAAATGAGTATCTTGGTCAAGAAAATTCCATCTTTTATAGAGTCTCTCCCCTAAAAGTAACAAATGATGTCATGTAGACGTGTCCCGACACGTTTCATATCTAAAATTAGCCTATTACAGCTCTTGTACAGTATTTTGAACGATGACGTCATTACACGTGTTACGACATGTTTGTACCAAAAATAGACGATGACCGAGAAAGAAAAAAAAAAAAAGTTACGTCAGTACGCGTCGTGTTGTAACATGTTTCAACCTACCATTGCGCCATTTCGCAGCACCTAGCACGACGATTCTTACCTAGCGCCCTCCCACCATGTATCCTCCGAGGACGTCCTTCGGGCGTCCCGAAAAACGGGACGGGGGCCGTCCCTGGGGGGGTAGGTTCGTGCCATCTCTATACTACTTGCAATGAAGAATAAGCTTGAATGGTGCCCCCTGTAGTGTCGACGCCCCTATGACTGCACACTCGCTAATTCCTGCCTCCGAGAGTGACATACATACACCTTTAAGAATGCATGCTTTCCTTTCCAAAAATGATTTGAAATGTTAAACATGTAGTATTATATTTTCAGTCAAAGAGCTATGTTCTTTTAAGAAATGGAGAGGGAGCTCCTGTTGCTCTTAAACACATTTCCTAAACAACGTTCATCTTAACTTGAAGTATAGTGACCTTGGCATCCCAATTTACGAGTAGCTACCAAATTACACAAGATCCCGGACAACCACATAACTAAATTAACAACCCTCTCGTACATGTCCAGATCTCTCTACGTTCATCATAACGATGCGGCCTAACGTTAGGCCTCAAAATAAAACCTCTCCTAATCGGGCAATCATTCACAGGTCAGACAATCATTCACATGCCGGGCATTCATTCACAGGAAAGGCAATCAGAAACACATCACTGGCAATCATTCACACAGGTCGGGCATTCATTGTACCGGCGAGGAATATCGGTCATTTATTAGAGGACCTCCGCTCGACATCATCGTTGTCGATATACTGCACTTTGCATAAACCATGGAAGTATTACCCTGTCAGGGTAATATTTCCATGCATAAACGCTTCCACACAATTAAGCACAAGACGTCTTGTACATTTATGTGAGTACAGATAGTTCTCAGTGACGTCACAGCTAGGGGGTTAGCAACCGCCATGTCTGAGGGCAAGCCTGTAAACACATGCCTGGGTTGCCCTCAGACATGGCTGAAATAATACACGTGAAAAGCTCGTATGACGTCACGTGAGAACTATCTATACTTTTGTACGTAATTTCTTTGTACTGTTTTGGGCCCTTAAATGATAACAAAAACAACTCGGAAATACAACTTTTGTTCAGCACTGTTCAAACTATCTATATGAAACGTTTTAGCACATTTAGTGGCACAATTGAATGAAAAGAAGGAAATTTTACGTTTTTAGACAAAGCTATCTCGCGAGGTCAAATAACGATAGGCGTAGAAGGCGGAGGGGGGAGGGGGTAGGGTTGGGCGATATTGGATTTTTACTATTGCGATAATAAACCAAGAAATTATCGCGATAATTTGATAATTACGATAATTTTCCTAAGACAATTTCCAATAGAGTTCCATGCTGATACTGTTTTTGGGTGTCTTTTCATGCAATCTGGTGCCACATATGCTGTCCTTGAAGTAAAATTTGTGTTAAAAATTTACCTATTTTAGGTACTCAAAAAAATTGGCATCAGTGAGGGGGGCATGGCCCAGTGGCCCCCCTAAATACACCACTGATAATCATAATATGAGTTTAACCATTAAAAAACACACTGGTGAATTAATACCAAATATACAGGTGCTGGTGAAATTCAAATCAGAACTTTATTTTAATTACCAAGGAAGTATTTTAAAATATTGGTTACCTTTAGCTACATCACTACATTTATTTACATTATTTTCTTTCAGTCGGTGCAAGAAAACTTCTCTACATATTGCCCGAATTTTTACAAAAATATTTGTTTGGGGACTGCGGCCCCCACCACCAAATCAATGCAAGTTCGTCATTTCTCTCCACATTTTTCCATCGAGGAGAGAGCGAAACAAACAGAAGATTTCAGCTGAGCTAAAAAATAGTAACTCCACAAGTCCGATTTTTTTATTCAAACACCAAAATGTCCATTACCAGGCTCCGTACATAAAACAGGCACGGTATATCATATAGATCAGTTGTGCCACCTCCCTTCGCTCCCCGCGCGTATTTTTTTCCCCACGAGGTTATGGGCAAATCATGTCAATGGACTAATCATAGCTCAGATATCCTGCATGCTCTATGGGATGGACAAATCAACTTCTTGGAAATTGGCCAAGCCCCTTACTACGGAAATGAAAATTTCTCTACATTTTTTGGTAATTCTGACGCCGGATTATGACAGAACTTGCCAAATATCCTCTCATGTAATGACTCTCATCTATTTGTTACACCTAACCACTATATTAAAACCATAGAGCAGGATATAGGAACTGCTCTATGGTTTCTCAAAATTCATCAAAATTCGGATTTGCCCATAACCTCGTGGGATAAAAAAATCAAGCTTCCCGCGCAGCTGGCAGCTGCTTCCCGCGTTCCAGCTACGTGCCTCAATATCTGACGTGCCTGGGTGATCACATTTACCCATGTGTGTAAAGGCGTTCTAGTTCTAGCGTCACTTGTGCTTGTTGTGAACATTACGAAGTAAAGTATCCACGTTATCGAGGAAAATGGCTGCTACACAGTCAAAAGATATTGAAATGGTGGAAGAGGCTCTTGATTTAGACTTCCAGCTGGAAGAAGAAGATCGCCGGAGGCAAATAGACGAGGGCTCCGATTCCAGCGATGATGATGTAGTGTGTTTTCGAAGATCGGGGCCCTCGGAGCCAGCTCTCCAGGACTCTGTCTTTCTCGAAGATCCCGCGACGGTACGTATGAAAACTTAGGCCTAAACGTTTGTAAAAATGGTACAACTATAGAATACCCCGCCTCATCGACTAACCCCACTAAGCATCCGATGCTCAGTCGTAGTCGTGGTCACTATAACTGAGCATCCAGCCTAAAAGCTCAGTGGAACTGACTAGGCCTAGGAGTCGTTGTCATTGCTATTAATAATGGTGGGGGCCTATTCATACGAAAACTTTCGTGTGAATAAAGGGCATTGGAAGCACTATTCATACGAAATTTTGGTGCAAAAGCTTAAAATTCAACTCTTTTTACAGGAATATGACTCAATGATCTGAGAATGACATTTGGGTGCTTTGTTGAAAACCAGCTAGGCCTAGACCGGTTTCAGTTCTCTCACTGTATACGGCGGAACTTCTTCATAAGTAGCCCGCTGCAAGCAGGCTATTGTTGAGTTTTATCAGCTACAAGTACTACAATATTCTTAACATTTGCTTACCTAGGCCTAACGTTAATGTACAGTATACAGACGAAGTTAAATACAATGCAATAGACTGCCAACTTTCTAGCCAATCCCATTTCCGAGACAAAAATAACTTCATGATAATTAATGCACACGTCATCAGCGTTGGTAACGGGTGGAGTCAACATGAGCGACCAGTTGCTTCGCTGCAGCAGACTCTTTTCACTTGTATACACGTTATGCAGTGCAGTACCACTATTACTGTAGGCCTACGTATAGTTACTGGCTTAGCTGCTACCGTGTACATGTATACATATACAGCTAGCAAGGAACGTCGTCTTGTCCATGGGAGGGTCTATATACAGGCCAGTTTGTACAAAACGGCAAGATCTGGGACAAGATCCTACGTCTATTATTAGGCTTGACTTTTCACTGCAATGATTAGCTCGATTTTTAGCCCATTTATGTACCTTTTTAAGATGTCACCGTATCTTCAGAAGTATTCGTATATGTGCATCGTCGTGTGTGTCTGCCTGAGTGGGTAGTTAACTCCACATCTGTGCACTGCTTAAGGTTAACATTGACAAGTTCTTCCATAAGTGTGGTAGAATCTAATTGTGCTGGGCTCGTTTGGTGTTGGTTGGTTCTTTGTTTTCAGTTAAGGTTGTTTGGACTTCAGGGCATCTTATGGGGCCTTAGCCCTCCTTTGCCCTTTAACCTGTTATGTTATGTTATGTGTCCAGCATTACAAGACAAACATACATCAGCGGTATATTGAGCAAGCAAACAGGCCAAACAAGTTGGTTTTTAATATCACTTCCCTACACTAAAGAGCCATATGCAACTTTCACACCTAAAGTAGTGTAGGGTAATAGTGATAAACCAACATGTGAATTAAAACTGCTGAATTAAAACATTTGAGAACCTTAACACCATGAAAAATGCATGAAAACAATTTTTCCTCCGAAAATTTTACAATGACAGGTTTTTCCTGAAACCAAGATATTGTGTGCATGTACAGTATATATGCCCACCATATGATATAGTACTGTACATACACATAACATAAAAAGTGAAACTTACAGACTGAGGAATTTTTAAAAAACACCTAGGAATTTAACCCTCAGGTTTTTTTAATATCATATAGAGGATAGATATATCTTTCCAGAAAAAAATTATCAGAATTTTTGAACTTGACCCACATTGACCTTAAAGATGCACCATTTTGTGCCACGGAGCAATTTTGCAAGGTAATAAATAAATAACAGAAGTACCTAAAACTCTGAAACTGTGTTTTATAAGAAATTTGTAACCCAAATAAACAACCAAAAATACAATGACTTTCCATGTCTCCATCAGTGATTTTTGTGTCTCCATAAATGCTCGGGGTGCCGCAATTCAGTGCGAAATGGCATTTTTGAGGTACCATTTCTTCAAATCACAATGAAGAAATTCCTGAAAATTACATTCTGTATTCTCTGTGTACCAGACAACTACCCCAAAAAATTACAGGGCTCTGGGTATTATACTTACAGAGATATTGATCCCTAAATGTGACCAATTGTGTGGCAAAAATAGTCAAAAATGCAAATTTGGGCCATTTTAGGAAGCCATAACTCTACAAAACAACATCTGAAAAGCTTCATATTACAAAAACCTGTTCTATGGGATAGTCTAATTAGGTTAATATCAATACAGGGTGGTGGGATGTGTATTTGTTAAAAAACAGGCCCTCAAAATTGACAAAAATGCCAAAATGTCATTTTGTGATTAGGTGATTTGCGAAACTTCAATGGATTTTAAATCGGTCAAAGTTGAAGGAATTTCGCTGAAATTTTTAGGATATGCTTTTTTCATGACTGTCTACGCATACAAATATTTTGGGAATTTTTTGAGTCGGTGGAGCAACACCCTCTGGCGATTTGACACGGAATGACCCAGGTACAGGGGTATGTGGTGTACTGTACCCATGGAAGTAGTACTCCCATGCTGTACCCAGGGAGTTCTGTTTGCAACGCCCTGCTGTACCTATGCTGTTGCGTTGTGAATGTTTGTACATGCAGCTACTTATCATGACACCATGACGAAAAACCTGCATGAAATGCATTTAATTGACTAAAACAAGCGGAAAGCACGAGAAAAGGGATAACAAATCCAAAATTTACAACTTTTCATGCAGGTTTTACATTGTATCGACCTTGGTAACTGGTACATTGGAATGCAAACACAAATGTCCGAAGGATACCACGGCAAACAACGAGCAGTTCCTAAAGTGACGTCACATGACGTAACAAGATTTTGAAAATTTTTGGGAAGACTAACTTTTCAAGGCTGGGAGAGGGTGTATTTTTTCTTGCATCTAGCCCACCTTATATTAGCAGAAATTTTCCAAAGGGGAGGGGGACCCCCCCCCCCAGGACAGCGATCAGTCACATCAGCCAGGTCAGAGGAAAGCACCCGGACAAAATTTGGACCTGTGGAGAACACTGATTATAAGGAAGCAGATCACTAATTGGGGAAAATCTTCGTACTTTTGCGCCCCCCCCCCGACAAAAAACCTGGCTACGCCACTGACAAGACACATGTCTAGACTAGTTGCGGTGCCATGACGTTAGCCACGGTGGGGTAGGCCTGTAGACTAGCTTTGACCTTGAACAGGGCTGAGAGAGTGGGGGGTCAGGGACATGATGAAATGGATGAGTTTTGCTTAAATTAAAAGCATGCGGTCTTAAAAGACGGGACAGCCTGGCCCTTCCCACAGGCGCCCCTTATATAGTATAGTACACCATATACTATGTATTATATAGACAGAGAGGTATGTCACAAATCTCCTAGCTCGAACAAACAACTTAAGTTTCTTGCATAATTACTGCATCTTTCTCGCCAAATTTGCCTGTGTCAAGACTTTTGGTCATAAGGTACATGTACCTCAAGGCAGCTATTTTTCCCGAATAATTTCACATGGCGTTGTCTGAAGGACGAAATTTCGATGGAGTAACAGTTTGAGGATGGTAGCAGTAATTATGCCAGAAACTAAAGTTGTTTGTTCGAGCTATGAGATTTGTGACATACATTTCCGTCTATATAATACATTTAATATATGGTGCACTAGACAACGTAAGGGGCACCTGTGGCCCTTTCTTAGACAGGTCTAGGCCTAGCCTAAATTAATGTATGGTTTCTTACCGAGTAGATCTTGTGTTACTAATTTACTAAGCTTTCTTGAGGATGTTTTTTTATCTCTTGATTCTGGTCACAGTGTTGATGTCATTGGTCTTGATTTTCAAAAAGCCTTTAAGTTCCATTAAGTAGACTTATGGTTAAACTGCATAGGTTAGGCATCAAGGGCAGTTGTGCTACTGGATAAATTCATGGCTCAATGGTACTACTGTAGATCTCAGACTGTTGTTAATGGTAATTTCTCTTCTTGGAAAGAAGTTACAAGTGGAGTTCCACAGGGTTCTGTTCTTGGCCACGCTTCTTTTCTTAATTTTCATCAATGATGTTGATAGCTCTCTCACATCTAGTATTAGTAAGTTCGCTGATGATACTAAGCTCTATAGTAAGGTTAGTGATAAGGGTGATGCCTCCTTACTGCAAAAGACTTGGATAGGTTATCTTCATGGTCTCAGACTTGGCAAATGTCCTTTATTGCAGATTAAGTGCAAAGTACTTCACATTGGTCCTAAAAATTTCAGCTATGATTATAACATGAATGGTAGTATTCTGAGTGATGTGACTTTTGAGAAGGATCTGGGTGTAGTTATTACAGGCAATTTAAAGCCATCTAGACAGTGTGCAGCTGCTGCTGCTAGGGCTAATAGGGTGCTTGGATTGATCAAGAGGAATTTCAGTAGTTGTAGTAAAGAAATCGTACTAAATCTGTATAAGCAGTTGGTAAGACCCCACCTCGACTATGCAGCCCAGGCTTGGAGTCCCTTCTATGAAAGGGACAAGTATCTTTTAGAGCAGGTTCATAGGAGAGCCACTTGCCTTATAACCAAGGTGAAACACCTACCTTATCATGTTAGACTTAAGCATCTTGGGCTTACCACCCTGGAGTTGAGAAGGATTGGGGGGGGGGTGGACATGCTTCAGGTGTACAAATTTTTCTCTGAAAGGAATCCTTTGTCATCTTGCAATTTTTTAAAGATTCGAAGTAATTCTCGGGTTCGAGGCCATTGTAAGAAGATAGTTCAGTGTTTTGCAAGGCTCAACATTACTGTAGAAAGTTCAGCTTCTCTCATAGAATTGTTAATGAGTGGAATAGTCTGCCTGAGTGGGTAGTTAACTCCACATCTGAGCACTGCTTTAAGGTTAATGTTGACAAGTTCTTCCATAACTTTGGTAGAATCTAATTGGGCTGGGCTCATTTGGTGTTGGTTGGTTATTTGTTTTCAGTTAAGGTTGTATGGACTTCATGGCATCTTATGGGGCCTTAGCCCTCCTTTGCCCTTTAACCTGTTATGTTATGCTATGTTATGTGTCCTCTAGCAGAAATTGACATTTCAACAAGGATGAAGTGAGTGAGTCCTGCACATAAAGAGATGGTGATCGTGAGTTGTTGCAAACCAGAAAAGTAACGTGAAATTTCACAGAAGTTTGGCATATTTAACACGATGGGGCTATTTGGAAATGCATCCACATTTAGGCTATATGCCTAGGCACAGCCCAGATTGGAAAGTAGGCCTAGCCAAGGCCTATGGCACTTGTTGCCAAGATCTCGGGTGTGCACCAAAAAAAAAAAAAAGAAGTGTGCATTGTGCAACAAGGTGTCAAATGCACACTTCAAGTGTGGACACGAAAAGTCAAGTGTGAAATACATACTTGGGAGAAATTTAAACAAAACCCTTGAAGACTTCCTTAAAATACCACACGCACCTGTCACAATTAACTGACTGAAAATTGAAAGTTAATGGTCACTCTCTTGAGTCATAGTATGTAGGCAGCCTATAGGCCAAGTCAATATACCTAGGGTTACAGTCGACATCGGCTTAAAAAAATTAGGTGTGCACTGTGAATTTTCAGGTGTGCAATAAAAATCTAGAAAAAAAAAAAAACCTTGGGTGTGCAATTGCCATACTTTCCATATTGGGACACAGCAAGGCCAGAGTCCATACTCTCAAAGATTTTTTTTAAAATAGACATCAGGGCCCAAGAAAACTTCCATCCCTTCAACATGGATTACACCGTATTTCGATAAAGCCAACCTTCTAGTTCTTAGAAGAGATCCTTAGACAAGCTTTTACCGTTGGGTGCAGGTAATATTTTAAAGATCCAAGACTCCTTTTCAGTTTAGAGTGATGTGATACACTTTTGATAATAGGCTAGGCCTATTTTGCATTTTATATTCAGACTTTGTAGAAAGTTTCAGAGACCTACTATCATCTAAGCCTATGCCAGTCATGTGGCCTGTCCTGTGTAGGGAAAGTCCTTAGCCTATTCATTTATATTGAGAATTTGAGGCATAGCCAACACAAATTCTTAAGTCCTTCTTACAGTCTTACACAACAAGTCTGTTCTGCAACTAAAAACATATTCTAAGTTTTCTTCACAAACACCAATTTCAACAACAATTTCCCCACCAATAGTATAACTTATATAGGAGAGGAAACAAATTTTTAGGGGAGGAAACTAACGGACCCTGGTCTGGGCTATGTTATTTATGTGTGGCTGTAGCCTGTGTTATTTATGTGTGGCAGTGATGAAATTGTGTATGCACAATATAGGCTTTGAAAATTTCAGGGACCAGCCCCTCCCACCCCTCTCTTGCTGCATACAGTACTTAGTGTTCTCCACTGATTTAATTTTTGTCCGGGTGCTCTGAAGGTTAAAGGTTAATAGTGACCACTGTCCATAAAGAGAGGGGGTGCTCTCTTTGAAAACTGTTTGCTAAAATAGATGGTCAATTTGGGGTCAGTTAGTTTCCTCCCCTAAAAATCGTTAGTTTCCTCCCCTAAAAACGTTAGTTTCCTCTCCTATACTTCAGGGGAGGAAACTAATGTTTTTCGATTGTTTATTTAGGAATATGCTAGATAAAATGAGTGATTGTATTGAGTAGGAAAGTAGGAATCTGTACTTTCTGGTTGGTGTATGTAAGGTATGTAACGTTAACAAAGGCTTAAGGAATTAACTGTGTTTGTTTGATTTGCTATGGATGTCAACAGTGTACCGTAGCATAGTGTACAGTTCAGTACAGCATTATTGATCTTTGTGTAATGAATAGGCATAGGCCTAGATGGTGAATAGGCCTACATGTACATGGCGATGAATAGATGGGGAAGTTTTCATGGGATTTGGAACTATTAGAAGCTATGTTAGCCTTGACCAGTGATGGAAAAGGCCAAGTTTAAAAGCAATGACAGAAACGGATAGAAGGGATAGAAATAAATTGAAGAAACCCACTTGTACTACTTCTCTTTCCTACATGGCTACACAAAACAGGCAGGGAAAGTTACTGGCAGAATCGTAGATTAATGCATGGTACGTTTACTAATGGTATCTTGCATAAAATATTAACTTCAAGCACAGTGTTGTACAGTTGTTTCGAATTTTCTGTGAAAGTGAATTGGCCTTCCGACTCCCCAAGAACGTACTACTTGCATGTAATTTTCATGCTCAGCTCTCATTTCCGTGATCGTATCTTGCCAACTCCAATGGAAATAATGTAGGCCAGAGTTTAATAGAAACAGTGATGTGCAATCTTCCTGTATCTCTAGTTTGGCGTGCTTCAAATAAGCTTTCCCGCGCCGTAAAAGTTCACTGTCATAAATTGGTAAAGGGTAGGGGCTACACATGAAATCAATAAGTAAACAAAGAGCACATGGTTAAAGGACGTTCGGTGCTAATGAAAGGAAAGGACAACGCCAGGTGGCGAAAATCTTACAGCAAGCACCACTGACAGGTGCCCAACCTTTTAGAAAACAAGGGGCCGAAAAAGTGAAAGTCACATCTTTTTTCTATTGGATAAATGGATTATAACTTTCACAAGAAGTGCAGCACTGCATGATAAAATTTGGAATTATAGACTGATTGTAGACTGCGCGGATCAGACATTCACAGACTTGGAACAAAGGAGAATATCATTCAACATTCTCGTTTGTTTTCAAAAAATATTTTTATCTGACATCAAGAAGCATCTATACTAGGTTCTTAGAATCATTTGCACGAATTTATTATATAGTGGTGTGATAGATGAGTGTACAGTAGTCATTTGCTCGCAAGCCGGCTTCATCGAATGCCTGGCGCAATTTAATTAATGTTTAGTTAATTTAGTTAATGCACATCGGCCAACCAGGTCTATTGAGTCTATTCATTCGTGGAGCTAATACCCTCCGAAGATAGTGAGCATTGTGTTTACCCTCAATTTGTTTGTTCCATTTGTTGGGAGTTCAATACATGTCTAGCGAATTAGAAAACTGCACAGTAACTTTGTTATCAACCACAAACTATTGTGCTGCTGTGTAAAATCTCGAAGATCTTCGACGATGATTTGAGCTACCGTGGAAATGGACGATCGTGTATTGCACCTTGGGAGGGTTTGAGGCTTTTACGATCTAACACTATCATTGACTATCTTCGACATTATGCAACTCGACGATGAGGCTAACTCGACGAATGGGTACTGTATAGGGCTTTTGCTCTCCTTTGCCCTTTAATGTGTTACGTTATGTTAACTTTTTGTTGCGGTGGTAAATTTTTTGTCTAAGTGCTTGTATTCCACAAGAGCAGATTAGGAACCGGGACAAGGAACAAAGGTACATTAGCAAGCATAAAGTCAGGGTGGTCTAATGGGTCAGAAGACTGCCCTCTACTGGAGTGTCCTAGACAACAGTGAACTTGTCGTGAACTTCCACTTACTGGCCAAGGACAGCATAAACACCAAACTCATTTCCAATGTATTACATTTCCTCCCCCACTTATTTTTAGACTCTCTACCCCCTTATTAGAAATCCCACCTGGCAAGTCAACTTGATAGTCTTTCAGAAGATAACTAGGTAATTGATTCCTTGCCGAAGGCAGGCAAGGAATCTATGCAATGGTGATGTTGGTGTATGTGTGTGCGTATATATGTGTGTGTGTATGTGTGTGACATCTCGTTAGCACTCTAGTTTTTGAAGGGAAAGGGAGAGACACTTCAAAGTTGGTTTGTGGGTAAAGCATGTGAAGATCTCAGCTGGGATTGATTTTGGTGTGGTTCAAAGGTCATCTGAGGTCACTGGGGATCAAACTGAAAACTTTGTTATCATGATATCTCAAGGCAGAAAGCTTGGATAAATTTCATACTTGGTATGTAGATGGCTTACGGTAAGAGAAAGACACGTAACATTTTTTGGTGGAGGTCAAAGGTCATGTGGGGTCACCACGGGTCAAACTTTGAAATCCTTGTTAACACAATATCTCAAGGTAGAAAGCTTGGATAAATTTCGTACTGTACATGTTATGTAGATGCATTATTGTGAGACAAAGAACTCTTTCATTTCTGGTGGAGGTCAAAGGTCATTTGGGGTCACCGGTGGTCAAACTCTAAAAACTTTGTTATCATGATATCTCAGGGTAGGAATCTTGGATAAATTTCATACTTAGTATGTAGGCTACATGCATTATGGTGAAACAAAAAACCTGGTTTTGGTGGGAGTTAAAGGTCATCTGGGGTCAAACTCTGAAAACCTCTTTAACACGATATCTCAAGGTAGGAAGCTTGGATAAATTTTGTACTTAGTGTGTAGATGCATTATGGTAAGACAGAGAACCTGATTGTCTTTGGTGGGGTTCAGAGGTCATCTGGGGTCACAGGGCAGGGTTTCCGCCAAAGGGGGGAAAGGGGAGGATTTGTCCCCCCCCCTTTCCAGAAGAAGGTGGGTAAAATCCCCCCCCCCCTTTTCATTTCCATAAAAATTAAAAAAATTGTCCATATCTTGGTTTCTTACTTAAGAAGAGGGCACCTTTGCAGTAATGTTTGGACTTTCATAAGTAAATGGCCTTTAAAACCCTTCAAAATGCACCTTGTAGGCAGGGTTTGCGTTTCTCTGAAAAAGTCGTCGTAATTTTTCATGAAAGTACTTTGTTTTTTACGACCATTCAAAATTTCGCGTCGTAATTTTTAAAATTGCTGGCGTAAATGATTAAATATACAATGCCTACCATGATTAGCCGTAAACGGCAACGTTAGGCTTAGCCTAGCCTATAGGCTATAGCCTGCAACAACGTTAGCGCAACTTATCGATAAATTCAAGTGTGAATGAAGTAAATTAATAACGACCTGTTTTTATGATGAGAAACGATCCTTGGATAATAAAAAATATTTTCGCTTTCCTCACAGAGAAATTTGGACAAAAATATCCAGGCAAAAGGTGTAGCTTTACAGTACCTAACGTTAACAATATTAGATTGAACACAATGACAAATGTATTTCCACACAGTAACAGTACTACATACAGTATGTATGACAGTGCCATCCGATCGTTACTTGTCAAAAGTTGCAAAGTTGCAAGACATTGGGATAGACCATTATTTTGGAGGTGTTCTTTTTGTTAATTATGTGGTTTTAAGGAGCTCAGAATTTTCAGCAGGTGATTGTTTCGTGAGTTGAATTTTTTGTCGTAAAGACGGGCAAATCAAAATTTATATTTACGACTGAATTGTATTTTTGGTCGTAAGTAAAATTTCCGTCAGCGTAAAAAACGCCCGTTTCGGCGTAAAACGCAAACCCTGCTTATAGGGGTCTTGAAGCAAGCTTTTGTCCCCCTTAACCCACTTGTAACTTTAGCCAGGGACAGCATCAATTTGGACTAGGGGTTTAGGAGCAATTAATCCCCCCCCCCCCTTTTGTGCATTTCTGGCGGAATCCCTGCAGGGGGTCAAGCCCTGAAAACTTCTTTTACACACTCCAATTTTTGAACAGAATTCATGAGATACTCTTTTTTGTGTGGTTCAAAGATAGATTTGCACATAGTAGGTTACAGGTGTTATGTTTACTCCAAACATACTATATATTTTCTGCCTTTCACTCATCCCTATGATCTTATTGCTTTTGATATAATCATTTTGAACAGTTCCATTTACAGTTACTTGGGTTATGTTATGATTTCACAGGTTTTAAGGCTCTAATTTATTTGTACCTCACACTTGGTTTGAGATGTAGAGATGTTGTGATTGATACAACATATTTCACCACAAGAACCAGAGGTAATAACAGTTCCCCTCTATGCCCACTGAGGATAAAACTGTCACAATGACACCTAACTTGTTGGTGGTCTATTGGAGTCAAAACGAGACTGATGTGTAAAATTGCTAAGTACTGTGGACCAAGCATTATATATTTTTAATTAACAGATGCAGAACATCCCTTGTATTGATACTGTACAAAACTTGTATAAGTTATATGGTGGTAATACAGTATTCTACAAAGTATCAGTCAATGTGGCTCAAACTGATCTGTTTAGTGTTTTTAACAGACAGACCATACTGTATATCATTGTAAATGTTCAAAGGTCATGTGACATGAGCTTACATGAGAAGGGATCAAATTGTGACCACATCATAAAAAATGATGTAATAGAGAAGTATAAATTTGATGGATGAACCTCAGTGTAGCAAAGCACCCCCCTTTCGGCAAGGAATCACTAAGCCTTTTGGCTTTCTGGTGTGACAGTTGTTGCATTTATATGTCTTAAACTTACAGTCTACTGCTGTGTGATCAGTTCCATTACACCTATAACAGCTGTTGCTGCTGGCACTTTTAGAGCCATTGCGATTACAGCCTGGTCACGATTCTTCCTGGACCTATTGTCCTAAATGTCCAATTTGTGTACCACAGCTGGAGTTCCTAAATTTATTTCGCACACATTTTGTTCAGCCATCTCCACAGCCAATGCACACTCAAGGCTTTTAGCGTGTGTAAGATTTTCCTGTGCTAACAATTTTCTCAGGGTGGTGGAGTCAAGTGTTCTTTCAAAACTCTGATCCATTCATCGTCAGGTTTCTCCAACAGTTTATCTGGCGTAACTTAACTTTTTAGCAGGCCATATGTCTTAGCCCTGATAACACTGAGGAAAACTGCCATTCTTTTATCAGTGTTTACCTCATTTGACGTAAAGGAATTACCCAAGTCTCTCTTTATAACTTGCAAATCCTTAAAGCTTGCATCAAATTCCCCAACTTTTCCAATCAAGGCCATATTAAAAAGCAAATTGTTGGAACTAATAAAGAATAAGTCCACTAAATTTAGGTGAAAAACTCCTCATAGCCAGTGTAATATCTTTGTGATATTTTGCAAGGTTTCGTCAGTAAAACACAAATTATGAGAGAACTCCAAAGATAGGTTCAAGTGTATATATTTCAACTGTATTCCACAAGAGGAGATTAGGAACAGAAACAAGGAACAAAGGTACATTATAGCAAGCATAAACTTAGGGTGGTCTAATGGATCAGAAGACTGCCCTCTTCTGGGGTGTCCTAGATAGCAGTAGACTTGCCATGAACTTCCAGTGCTGCCCAAGGACTGCATAAACACCGAACTCATAATATATTACATGGAGAATACTGATACTACTAATACAAAAGATTACAAGACAGTGTCTGAGCATGTCACATGGCCTCTTTCCTTGCATAGCCACCGATGGAGAAATAAAACAATGGAACAATTCCTTTTTGATGGTAAAAGGTTCGCATGGTATCCCAAACTATTTTCATTTGGTTTTACATTCGACAGGAGTCAGAAGATGAGGTTCTTGGAGAGCTGGCAGAGCCTCTTCCACCACAGCCGCAACAACAACAACAACAACCACCACCGGCCAAACGTCCAAGGGGACGTCCAAAGAAGCCCTCTACAGAAGCCCAGCCTCCACCGAAGAGACCACCAACACCCAAACCAGTCCTGGACACCAACCAACGACAAGCATTCCAGGCTAGATGTGCTGAGAGAGATGCACAGTTCAGGGCGTTCAGGTCATTGAAGAATCCAACACCAGCCCAAGTTGAGGGCTACTGGTCTCTTCAGGTGGAGGATGAGATTGACCGGAAGCGCTGCGTGGGGACTTGGAAATGGGATGAGTTTACAGAAAGCAAAGTGAGTTGTGTTGTTTTATAGGTTTTGTTTTTTGATTCCTTGCCGAAGGCTAAAGGAAACTATGCGATGGTGATGTCGTGTGTGTGTGTGTGTATGTGTGTGTGTGTATGTGACGCTTTGCTTGTAAACACGATGTCTCAAGAAGGGTAACTCCGAGGGATCTCATACTCAGCACGTAGATTGCCCATATTGAGTAGATGATCTCTATTGTTTTTGGTGGGGGTCACAAGAGATCAAAAGGTCAAAACCTTGTAAACACGATATCTCAAGAAGGGTAACTCCGAGGGATCTCATACTTGGCAGGTAGGTTGCCCATAATGAGTAGATGATCCCTATTCTTTTTGGTGGAGGTGAAAGGTCATTTGGGGTCACAAGGGGTCAAATAGTAAATATGCTGGAAATTGCTTGTAAACATGATATCTCCAGAAGGATAAATGTGAGGGATCTCATACTTACCATGTGGATTGCCCATATTGAGAAGATGATCCCTATTGTTTTTGGTGAAGGTCAAAGGTCATTTGGGGTCACCAGAGGTAAAAAGGTCAAAACCTTATAAACACTATATCTCAATGAGGGTAACAGTGAGGGATCTCATACTTATGATGAGGATTGCCTGTAATGAGTAGATGATCCTTACAGTTTTTGGTGGAGGTCAAAGGTCATTTGGGGTCACCAGAGGTCAAAAGGTCAAAACCTTGTAAACGATATTTCAAGAAGGGTAACTGTGAGTGATCTCATACTTAGCATGTGGATTGACCATATTCAGTAGATGATCCCTATTGTTTTTGGTGGAGGTCAAAGGTCATTTGGGGTCACCAGAGGTAAAAAGGTCAAAAAACTTGTAAACGTGATATCTCAAGAAGGGTAACTGTGAGGGATCACATACTTACCTTGTGTATTGACCATATTGAGAAGATGATCAGTATTATTTTTCGTGCCGGTCAAAGGTCATTTGAGGTCACAAAAGGTCAAAACCTAGTAAACATCATATTTTAAAGGAGGGTAACTATGAGGGATCTCATTCTTAGCCAGTGGATTGTTGATATTTAGCATGTAGGTCATTTTGGGTCACAAGATTTGAAAGATTTTGACCTTATTAACATGATATCTTAAGTAGGATAACTATGAGGGATCACATGCTTGTCATGTGGGTGATTCATGTTTGTTACAATATATTCATATGGCAAGGAATCACTAAGCCTTTTGGCTTTCTGGTTAATTTTTATTTTTTTTTTTTTTTTTACTTTTGTATTTTTTGTTATTTTTTGTTATTTTTTATTTATTTGTTTTATTTTATTTTATTTTATTTTGTCCCTATCTTTTCATATCCCTTCACAGATGCTGATGTGAATGTTTCCTACCCTGTCATTCCCTTTTTTTGGTTCCTTGCATTAGCAAAAGGAACCTATGTAGTCAGGTTGGTGTGTGTGTGTGTGTGCGCCTTTGACTCTTGCTTGGGTACGCTGTAACTCAATAAGGAAAAATTGTACTAAACTGAATATTGGTATATAGATCCTACGTAGTGAGAAGGTGTGCCCTATCATTTATGGTGAAGGTCAAAGGTTATCTGGGGTCAACAGGGGTCAAACACCAAAAACCTTGTTAACACGATATCTCAAGATAGGAAGCTTGGATAGATTTCATACTTAGTATGTAGATGGATTATGGTGGGAAGATGAATGCTATTGTTTTTGGTGGAGGTCAGAGGTCATCTGGCTTCACCGAGGGTCAAACACTGAAAACCTTGTTAACAAGATATCTCAAGGTAGGAAGCTTTGATAGATTTCATACTTGGTATGTGGATGGGTTATGGTGGGAAGATCAATGCTGTTGTTTTGGGTTTGAGTCAAAGGTCATCTGGGGTCACCGATGGTCAAACACCAAAAACCTTGTTAACATGGTATCTCAAGGTAAGAAGCTTGGATATGTTTGATACTTAGTATATAGATCCAGCATAGTGAGGTGTGCCCTAGTGTTTTTGATGGAGGTCAAAGGTCCTCTGGGGTCACCTGGGGCCAAACACTAAAAACCTTGTTAACACAATATCTCAAGGTAGGAAGCTTGGATAGATTTCGTACTTGGTATGTGGATGTGTTATGGTGAGATTGATTCTGTTTTTGGTGGAGGTCAAAGGTCATCTGGGGGTCACTGGGGGCCATTTGGAGGTTATCAGAGGTCATTTTGAGGTCAAGTTGTGGACATTCACTGCCAACAACTTTAAAGGTCATGTAGCAGTCACCAGAGTCACAGGTAAACTTCACATTATCTAATATTTTGTTTGTATGCTCATGGTTCAGTGTCATTTACATTCAGTAAGGAACCATAGTACCCATTGGGCTCTTGTATTATCTTACAGTACATGTCTGTCCTATTTTTTTTAGTAGCTTTTGAATTTCCTAGGAAATTACAACACATTCTCCTCTTCTTTTTTCTCCTCAGGAAAGAATCAACGAAGACATTGTGTACACGGGGTCAGAGGGGGGGTTGGAAGGTTTGTCGGAAGCAGCTCGTAGAGCAACCACAGAACTAGATTGTCTCCGACTGTTCTTCACAACGGCAGTCGTGGACAATCTAGTTCGCCAGACTAATTTGTACGCTCAGCAGGAGGGGGCAGCTGAATCTTCATACGGGTGGACGCAGTTGGGGAGGGAGGACATCTTAGCTTTTTTTGGGGTGGCTGTAAATATGTCGATGATAAAACTTCCGGGGGATGTACAGGAATATTGGACAAGTGAAGAGCAACTGCGGCAACCTTGGTTTCCAAGTGTGATGTCAGGTATCAAATTCAGACGTATGTCTAGGTATCTTCATTGCACTGATAACACAAAGGCTGCCAAGACTCCTGATGGCAAATATGTTGATAAATTGGTCAAAGTTCGTCCCCTAATTACTTCCCTACTTACTTCTTTCAGGCAGCACTTCAGTCCAGCACGGGAACTCAGCATTGATGAGCAAATGATCGGGACCAAAGCTCGCTGTAGTTTCATTCAGATCACTAAGGACAAACCTACAAAACGAGGGATAAAGGTGTGGGCTTTGTGTGATGCAAAAGTCCACTACTGTTTGAATTTCCAGATCTACACCGGTGGTACTGGAGAAACAGGTTTGGGCTTGAGAGTTGTGAATGATTTGATGTGCCATTACTTGGGCAAAGGGCACCATGTGTACTTTGATAATTTCTACACGACTCCCGAGCTAATGGCACATCTAATCAGCTACAACACGTTGGCTTGTGGTACGGTTCGACAAAATCGGATCAACATGCCAGTGCGGCTCCAAACTCAGGCTTTGAACCTCAAGAAAGGTCAGAGCTGTTTCCTCCATAGCCACAGAGTGACAGCTTGCAGGTGGAAAGACAAGAGGGATGTCTTCTGTTTATCAACGGTTCATGGCAACACTATGAAGATGGTGACCCGTAGAAAGGCGGGTGGCCATGGTGAACAGGAAGAAGTCCAGAAGCCTCTGGCTATCTGTGATTACAACACCTACATGGGAGGTGTTGATGTGTTTGACCAGCTTCTGTCCTACCACCCTACAACACGCCGTTACAAGCGTTGGTGGGTGAAGATATTCTGGCAATTGTTTGATATGGCAGTTTTGAATGCTCTAGCTCTGTGGAAGCTGAAATACAAAGACTCACTGACCCGGAATTACCACAAACACTTCAAATTGAGATTAGCCCAGCAACTTGTGGCCCCATTGATGGAGAGGAATGTGCCTGTGCAACTGGGAGCTTACCGTGTTGCAAGTCGGCTAGTACATTATGGCCAACCACATTCGTATGGTACGAAAAAGATTTGTGCTGTTTGCAGGCACAGAAACAAGAACACTACACAGGGTTGTCGTCATTGTGGGGAGGGGGTGAGGCTCCATCTATATTCTGAAGGGAATGTAAAGTCCTGTTTTGTGAAGTACCATACAGAGGCAAATTTCTAACTCAATTTTGATTTCACTACCTCTCCAGTATATCAGCTTATCCACAAATCTCACTATTGCTGTGTCAATTAATTGCCTGAATACTGGTCATACATCTTCTTCTGGTTCACCATTGGTTCTTCACAGTGCTGACATTTTGGCTGTGATAAATAAGAGACATTCTCTTTGCAGCTGCGCTTGTGTAAAGAATTGGGGGTTCAAACCCTTTACCTCTTGTTTTGGCCAGTTTTCCAAATTTTGGGTGGGACCTTGGGATGTTCAAATTCCAAATTCCTGGTATGTAACCTTGGAAGCCAAGTTGTCCAGTCATTGGGGGTGGGGTGGAGGGGGCTGATTATTTTGTAAATCTGTATGTATTTAAATAAATCTACTATATTTGCAACAAATATTTTCTATATATTTTTGAAAGAAAGAATCTAAATGTTTTTACAAAGACAATCTGTGTATATTTGAAAGAAAATCTGTATTATATTTGAAGGAGTATATATTTTTACAAAAACAATCTGTACATATTTGAAATATTTATATTTTTATATTGTATATATTTACCACTAGGTTTTTATGTTGAATTGTATATATATATATATATATATTTTGCTGAGCTGCAAATTAGTCTGCTGCTTTTGACATTTCTTCCGGGGCCGGGGGGGGGGGGGGGGATGAACCATGAAGAAAGAAGACAAGGTGGCTGTTCTTGAAGGGGTGTGGATGATGTGGGGTAGAGTAGGGGTTGGGGAATTCAAATTGTAATATTTTTGTATATATGTATATATTTCTAATAAGATTCAGTAAACTGTATTTCTTCTGTTCTGTTTTTGGCTCAACTTGTTGCATACTAATCAAATTTGAACTGGAGATAGTAACTGTGCATCAGTTCCTTCTGGATTTCTACTCTTATAGGATGTACTTTAAATGGCACAAGTTGAACTTTGAAGACGATGCGAGTGCAACGAAAGACGACACTAAACTTCCGCAGAATTTAGATTTGCAGTTTACACTTGTCATCTCATTTTCATAAATAGTGAACATAAATGTCAACAGAAGCTTAACTGAATCCCACACTTCAGTCTTTCAGTAACATAGTATGCTGTAACAATTATCCTTCTAAGTACAGCTAAATATCAACTAAAGTAGGGCTGCCCCCACTTTCCTGTGTGCCAGTTTTAGAGCTAATTTGCATATTTGCATGAATAATGAGCATAAATATCAGCACTTAAAAAGTAAATTGAACTCACAAATTCCAATCTTTTGAATCACCTATATGTATCTAATATCTATACAAACTATTCTTCTAAATGTAGGAAAATAATAAGTAAGGAAGGCCCTTTCATCTGCCCCTACTAAACCTGTGTTGTGCAATCTATTCTTGTCTTTGTATTTTTCTCATTTAAGATCCAGTTTCCTCAAATTTGGTATCAAATGAAAGAGAAAACTATGCCAAACATTCTAATGCACCATAAAATACAAAATAGTGATCTGGATTGGTATTCTGTGGAAAGAAAAATCCCTTATGACATCATCTAATTTGCATACTTGCATATATGATCAATTTAAAAAATAAAATGTTCATTCAAATTCCCCATCTGTGATATTTACAGTGACACAAAGGTTGCTGCACAGAAGGTTCTCCTCAATTTAACCAAAAAAATTCTGAAAGTATTCCACCTTTTAAGCACTGAAGTCAGGGAAGACGCTAGAGGGGGGTGACACGCCCTCCCCCCCAGTGGCGTGTGCAGGATTTCGGAGGTGGGGGGGACACAACCTGTGATTCCCCTGACTGACATGGAGGAGTGGTGCACCATGAGCGCGAAGCGCGAGTTTGAACGCGTGGGGTCCAGGAGCCCGCGCTAGGTTAGTTAGTTGGATGAGATTTAACGACACACCAACACGAATGTGTTATATAGTGTCAAGTTTAAATACGTTTCAAGTCCTTCCCTTTAGTCGCCTCTTACGACAGGCGGGAAATACCGTGGGCATATTCTACAACCCCAGCCCACAGGGCCCCTGGTGGGGTCCAGGGGCAGAGCCCCGGTGGGGGTCCAGGGGGCGAAGCCCCCGGAAGCTTCTGCAATATAAGGTAAAAAGACCGCCGTAAATTGGTTCTAGAGGCCTTATTGATCAGGTTTCGTTTGTTCCAGATTTTGTGAAATTCGATGCCAATGACGGAGAGTTTAGGTTATCATATGCGTTTTAAGCTGCAGTGTGCAGTATGTGTCACAAACATTGACAGGACTGTACGTTTAAGATCACGAGACCAGTCAAGAAGGCTGCTTGAGATGATCGCAAAAGTTAACAGATGTAGTTGTGCTATTACAGATGGTTAAAGTAATTAGGAAGGAAACTAAATGGTAGTAGGCCTACCTGCACCATAGGCCAGGTATTCATATTGATAGCATCCTGTCTGATTATTCACTATAAGGCGATTGGAAGAGCTCTACCCTTTGGTGAACGACCAAATAATGAAAACATTCTATCCTAATCTCATTCTGTAGGCTACTTCTAAGTTTTGAGTGCCAGGGATGGCGCCAGGATTTGCCCAACGGGTGGCCAGACGGGTGGAGGCCGCGACCTGAAGCCCCGATGCGGTCATCGGGATGGTGAGGAGGGATCTGAAGAAAACCTGTGTACTAAACCATACCATTGTGGGCATATATTTCATAAAATGTGTATACACTAGAGGAACGTAGTTTCAGTGCTGATTTAATGCTTTCCCCAGAATCTAAAGTGTAAAATTGCAAAGCGCGCGAAAATTTTTTGGGTTATCCTACACTGAAAAGAATCGGTACTTATTAAAAGCTAATAAAGGTCAATTGTCCTGGCAGTTGGTCCCTATCGGGCATAAGTTACATTGTACTTCTGTCTTCATGTCACTATAGCCTTATCGCACGACAGACCCAAGAGAACATTGACTTGGCTAAATGAGGTGAAATTCCCAACATTCACATAAATTCATGTATTCTACTTCTTCAGTTACTTGAAAAGGTGGAGATGGTTTGTATTATATTTAGCTATAAGTAACAGAACTGAGGAAGAGTGGGCAAAGCGTACCGAAAATCTTTGGTTTCATTGCAGAAATGACCCTTTGAAAGCCAAAATAAGTAAACCGATCATGGATGGCGACAGAATTTTCCCGACAGAGGGCTGGTCCATGTCAGCAACCCCAAGCTTCGACAGCCCCTCTGTCGAAGAGGTGGTGGCAAGGGGGCGGGGTACGACTTAATATACCATGCCATTCCAGGGCATATTTTGCATAATATCACTTTAATACTTCATGAGCCCAGTTGCGCACTTTATATAGTGTTCTTTTGAATCTGAAACTTGAGTTTGCAAAGCGCGCGAAAATTTTTGGTAGGCTTACACAAGAAAGATAATGTGATCATTACGAACATAAAGAAAAAAAGAAAAACTGTAGGTTCTAGAACATATCTTGGAGAGCATACATTTTATCGAAACACCTGGACTACGTACACTATGAAATAGCCAAACTTTGGTCCGTGAGTCGCTCACAAACTGACCGTACCGCATGATCCACACAAGAGAACAGAAACTAGGCTTAGCGACATGGGATGGAATTTTCGACCTCCACATAAACAGTGTACTCTACCGACATGTTTCGTTGTAAGTTTGGCAGGACATGTACTATCTAGCAATGTGGAATGGAACTGCTTAGGATCCTGGAGTGACTGTACAGCGCGCGTAGCGCGCCGAAAATTTTGGGTTCTTATTAGAGAAATTGTCCTCTCTCATGCGCCGTCAGGGACTGCATACTCTATTGTATCGATTAAGACTCCCCAATGAGGGCCCCTGCCCCCACCTGGTGCCATCCCTGTTCAGTGTTCAGTGTTTCTCTGCAATCTTTTTCTCTTCCCCTAACCCTTAAATCCCCCGACTAAGGGATTTTCCCCCGACTGACTTCGGAGGTGGGGGGCCTGTGCCCCCCGGCCCCCCTTTGAACACGCTACTGCCCCCCCCCCCCTCCACCATCATCCATGCAGTCGGCAAAATCCTGCACAAGTCGGCAAAATGAAGGAAAGAGGGAAGTGCAAAAGAAGGAAAGTTAGAGGGAAGAAGAAAGAGGAGAGAGAAGAGGGAGAGAGAAAGACTGAGCAAACAGAGAAAAGGACAGGGGAGGGAGGGACAAAGCAGGGCAAGAGAAAGGGGCTGGTGCAGACGGAAGACAGGAGATTGGAATGCATTTGTAGACAACGTTTATTACAATATCTTCAAAGCCCGTAAAGAACGAAAAATTTTCGACGCACTACGCGCGCTGTAATGTCACTCCAGTTTCTACAGTAGTTCCATTCCACATAGCAAGAGAGCATGTCTTGTCAACCTTACCAAGTAGCATGTAGGCAGGGTACACAGGTTATGTAGAGGTCATAAATTTCATCCCATATCGCAAAGCCTAGTTGCTGTTCTCTAGTGTGTGTTATGCGGTACGGTCAGTTGGTGAGTGACTCACTGAGCAAAGTTTGGCTATTTCATCGGGTAGTCCAGGTGGTTTCTACACAATGTATGTTGTCCCCGATACAGTCTACAACCCTTACAGTTTTTGTTTTTCTTTTTGTTCTTAATGATAACATTTTTTGTGTCAGCCTAAAAAAATTTTCACGCCATTTGCAATATCACGATTCAGACTCAAAAGAACAGTATCAGTGCGACAAGTGCGTAACTCGGCTCTTGACATATTAAGTGATATAATGCTAAATGTACGGTGCTCTGTCATGGCATGGGATAGTAAGGCTCCTTCATATCCCTTTCTCAGCCCCCTCGACATGCTGTCGGAACTTGGGGTCTCTGGCGTGGCTCATCCCCATGTCGGGAAAATTCTGTCGCAACCCATGGTCAGTTTACTTATTTTAGCTTTCAAAAGGGTCATTTCTGCGATAAAACCCCAAATTTTCGGTATGCCCACTCTCCCTCAGTTTCGTTACTAATAGCTAAATATAGAACAAACCCTTTCCATCTTTTCAAGTAACTTAAGTCTGTAAGTAGAATTTATCGTTTTATGTAAATGCCGGGAATCTCAGCTCATTTCGCTAAACTAAGTTAATATTCTCTTGAGCCTGTCTTTCGGTACGGCTTGTAACTCGAAGAGGGAAGTACAATGTAAGTTGTACCCGATAGGGCCCATCTGCCTGGACAGTTGACCTCAGTGGCGTACACAGGGGAGGGGAGGCCATTGGGCCATGTCCCCCTCACAGATGCCAATTTTTTCTTCAGGTCCTAAAAAACGTAAATGTTTTGACACATTTTACTTCCAAAGGTGGCATATGTTGCATCAGATTGCATGTAAGGACACCTAATTTTTCAAAAATTTTCACCCCCTCACCCAGGTCGGCGATGACACAACATTATTGCATGCCCCCCCCCCCCCACCCTTCATGAGAGAAATCCTGGGTACGCCAACTGGTTGACCTATATAAGCTTTAAATAAGTACAGATTGTTTTAAGTGTGAGCTTACCCAGAAATTTCGCGCGCTTTGCAATTTCACAATTTAGATTTCGGGAAAAACCTTAAATCGGGCGGGACTTTTTTCCTCCAGTATGTGCAAAATTTTATGCAATATATGCCCCGCAATGGCATGGTATAGTACACAGGTTTCCTTCAAATCTCCCCCTCACAACCCCTCGACGGCATCGGGGGGCTGTCGAGGCTTCAGGTGAGTGTTTCCACTCTTCCCGAAATTCGGGAAATCTTGGTGCTCTTCGGGCGTCGGGAAATTTTCTAGAAGGGGGATTACTTCGGGAAATCTGGAAATGGCATATGGCGTATGGAAATGACGTATGGCCTGACAGGGTGAAATCCTGGATCAGCCACTAAAGTAGCATAAATTAAGCGTTATTGAAAATTTCAGGAAATAACAAGCCGATTTCAGGAAATTTTAGATTCCATTTCAGGAAAAATGAATTTAGAGTGTGGAAGCACTGCTTCGGGTCGTTCCCCCCCCCCTACCCCCGTTGGGTAAATGCTGGCGCCACCCCTGCTGGACCACTACCGGTTGGACTAACGGTCATCAGCTCTAACTGCATCTCTTAGCCATACTTTGAGTCGGCAAATACGGCACCCCCATGATAAATGCTCTGGCGACGCCTCTGACTGAAGTGCCTTATGGAAAAGGGCTTGCCTGTTCCGAAAATGCCGAGAGGTCCCTTGATCAGTGTTGCAGTCGAGACCAGGGGGTGTCGAGACCGAGACCAGGACAGAAATTCGAGACCGAGACCGACTGTACATATTGTATAGGAAAATGAAACAAACTGTCCAGCTTTCTGAATACCTTTTTGCCTGACTTTATTACCTTATGGTCCCCAAACGACCTATATAGTATATACACTTAGGCCTCTTCTACATCCCAGAAGACCCATGATTGAATGTTTTGGCAAAAATTTTATCGGCGCAGTCCGCGCCAGCCAATAGAAATCATGCCACATATCAAGATGGCTTCAGTGCAATTTGAAAGGTCTAAAAAGGACCATTTAATTGCGCGATATAGGCTAGAAGCCATTTTGGCAACATTTTAAACCAACCGTTAGTGGCGCTCCGCTTCTATACCAACGCAACCAAACGCCGTTCACACGCTCATGCCAGTCAGTGGTCACGTATCAAGTATCGTACGGTTCAAAACTGCCTCCAAGATCCCGAGAAGTGCCATTTCATGCAGTCTGGGGGATCTGTAAGGCGAAAATTCTCTTACGCTTTCGCACCAACTACGATGGCGCTCCGCTTCGATGGCAACTTCCATTCTTCGCCCCTCCCCCAATAGCCAACGCAAATCGCCGCCCTTGCCCGTTTGTTATGTAATCGTCGACAATAAGTGCAACAAAATTGGAAAACTGTAGTCGGCCAAAAGTAAAGAACGTTGGATTACTTACCTAGAAACTAGATTTCTCGAGAAAAAATATGACTTCAAAAGATGCAAAATATTGTACCAGATTGCGTCTAAGGCTTCCCGGTAGTCGAAAAATCTTTCACACCCCCTCCCCTTAACCCCTCCCTCAGAACCGCGATCACTCATCTCATGCCTGGGGCGGATGCAGGGGGAAGGATGCAGTCGCACCCAAAAAATTCAAGAAAAAAACGGCAAAAACGTTTGTTAAGCTATAGTATGAGGCTGTGACAGGATGCAAGTACGCTGCATCTTCGGTCTATGTCCTTCCCCTATACGTTGCTTTGCCTGTGTTTTTTCGTTTCTTCAGTTAAACGTACGTTGCCTATCCGTTCATTGTCAGTTCTGTTCCTTTACGCTTCCGTTACTTATGCGTTAGTGTCCGTCGAACATTCGGTACAGGTACCGTACTTTTGCGTTTCGTCGGTTTGTTGTCCGTTAATGATCCGGTGAGCAAATAGCAATCACCGGAGACGAACGGATACTAACGGAAAAGTCCAGTATGAGAAACGCACGAGAAAATGATAAAACGGGTAAGTAACGAATACGTAAGGGGGACCTTTTTCGGTCGACATCCGGTCCAAGTTATGTGCATATTCAAAATCTCTCGCCGTTCATACCGGACGTTCCCGGTCATGAAACGAAGTCGGCGGAGGAGAACAGGAGACTAAACGGATACTAACGTACATCAACGGAGTGCCATTTTGGGTCTTCGTTTCCTCTCAGTTATTGCAATCCGGTGAGGTGTGACAGGCGCTTAAAGACTGACGAGTGTTATTGTACGGTATCTCCCTCCTTCCTCCCTCTCTCCTCCCTGGTGACGCCATCCCAACCAATTATTTATACCTCTGCCTGTGAATCCATTCTTAAGGTTTAAGTCCAAATTTTACATAAATAATACTGCAATAAAATAATTTTCTATCGGTTTTGTCTCTTATCCCATACATGCACGTTTCATTTTAGGAGTTTAAAGTGGACCTAAAGTGTAAAAATATAAGAATATATATTGTAGACGTTGGAAACGAATTTCACTCATCCAACTCTCATTTTCATAGCTCACCCTGTTGCTGAGATATGAAAAGTTAAAATTTATTCACTTTATTTGAAATAGTCGATTGCGCAAAAATTTGTGATGACCTTCTTGTAAAACTCACATTACTTGCTTTTATTTCCTTTGGAAATTGAAATGTTTATATAACCTTGCAAAAATTACTGTTGTACGGAGAGGTTTTGTTTAGTCAAGTCACCCTATCTGCCTATAACAGTGAGAAAGTGATCCCATTTTTCACAAGGTGCAGAGGCTTTCGAAAAAATAAAGAAAACAAAGAATGTAATTTGAGTAGTACAAGACTGACATTACAAATTATTGCTCCATCTACCATTTTAAATTGAATAAGCACCAACATTTTATATATCTCAGCTCAAAAATTCCTATAAAGATGGCAGTTAGACCATTTGGATTCATTTTTCAAGCTTTGTAACATATGTTTTTGAATTTTTAGCCTTTAGGTACACTTTAAATATAGCTAAAATTTGGCAGTTCTTTGCAGACCCCCCCCCCCCCCAAAAAAATAGCATTATCTATGCGCGTTTCTTTCAATATAAAAAGTTGATTTAACTGTATTTTCAAAGCAAAGTGAACTCAAAGCAAGCATGGAGTGATTTCATATTCTCACACTGATAAGCAGTTCTCCCTTTTCTGTGCCTTTCAATCGTTTTGACTAACAGACCCTTAAGGGTGCAATTTGCAAAATTTCAATATCTTCTATGCATATTACGTAATGATACCATACGATTATGAAGGACACTAAATCGGATTTAAATTTAACGATATACATAAATCAGTCTATTAATGTGAGGAAATGACGTCACTCCTGTTTGCGTAAAGTTTACTTCAGCTTGCAAATTTTGGTTACATCATTGGTTCAAAAACTCGAAAAACTATAGGTAAAAATTTAATGTTATCTCATAAAAGTTATGATTCCTCTCCCTTTTATAAAATTCAATTTTGCGTATAACCCTTCCTCAGTGATTCGGCTTTTCTATAAGCAAGAAAAAAAGTCACATGATGAGAAAGACAAAAATCACAGTCAAATTTATGAAGGACACTAAATCGGATTTAAATTTAACGATATACATAAATCAGTCTATTAATGTGAGGAAATGACGTTACTCCTGTTTGCGTAAAGTTTACTTTAGCTTGCAAATTTTGTTTACATCATTGGTTCAAAAACTCGAAAAACTATAGGTAAAAATTTAATGTTATCTCATAAGAGTTATGATTCCTCTCCCTTTTATAAAATTCAATTTTGCATATAACCCTTCCTCAGTGATTCGGCTTTTCTATAGGCAAGAAAAAAATCACATGATGAGGATTATTTTTATCTCATTAATTAAGAAATTGCAGACATGAGATCCATATTTCAAGGATGAATACATACAGTTTGGAACACTAGGGAAGTGCCGTTTCCGGCCATCTGGAGGGTTTGCAAAGTCAAAAATTTTCTTCAACGCTCCGCGCCAACTGATGGTGGCGCTCCGCTTAGAAATATGTATTACCTTCATAGATTTATTTTTTTCTCCTTAATTGAGAAATTACAGACATATAATCCATATTTCAAGGCTGGGTATATGCAGCTTAGAACACTCGGGAAGTGTCATTTCCGGCCATCTGGAGGGTTTGTGAAGCAAAAAATTCTCTTGTACGCTCATCGCCAACTGATGGTGGCGCTCCGCTTAGATAGTCTTACTGCACTCAGCCCCTCCCCCCCCCCCCAATTTTTTTTTTCGTTCCGCCGCGCCTGCTGCATAGTTGAAGCGTCTCATTCAGTGAGGGCCCGATTTTCACTCGCAGACAACCAACCCTTCTCACAGTTCGTATTTATTTTAGAAAAAAGTTTTTTTTGAGAGAAAATAAAGTCCAAGAAAATGAAAACACCAAAAATTCAGGTTCTGAGACGGGGGTGGGGGTAGGGTGAGGCTCGGAAGTCTTCCGTGCCTGCACCCCCCAAACAATAAAGCTGGGTCCGACCCAGCATGCTTTGCCCCCCCCCCCCTATCGAAAAACCCTGGCGCCGCCCCTGGCAGTTACAGAATCCTAATACTTCTAGTGGTAGGCTACATAGCATTGAACAAAATTGCAGTACTACATATATAGGTCTATCTATTACAGTACGAAACTCAGAGGGCACTGTATTTATTCCGGTATAGATTCGGGGGGGGAGGGTGTGTCTAGAAGTGTCCTTCCGTAGAGTAGATTTTAAACGTTAAAAAAAAAGGAGATAATTTTGTAATTTATAGTGAAGAAAAATAAGGTTGGTTCCAAAATGCGCGATTTTTTCGGCGCATTTAACGCACACTTTTCGTCCACTGTTGCTTCATGCATAAATAAGAAGACAAATGGTCACACTGTGATACTCCTGGTCTGAGTAGCCTTGCACAGTCAATGTCACTAAAAGTTAGTGGATGAGGGTTCTGTTGCCTACAACTTTGTACACACTCAGTAGCTTCTGGAATCTGGAGGCATCGTACTAGTTCCTTACCTGGTCTATTTCCCGAACCCCACCAGGACCTATTTGGGGCTAGCCTGCGGAGCAGACTCTGTAGCAGCCTCCGAAAGATGGCGCTCTCTCAGAAATCATAATTCATCCCATGTATATATTCTATACAGTCTGCAAACCTTCGTCAAGTTTTCAATTACACGAATCCCAAAAATGCGGGATAGATTATTATTCATAAGAAGGTCACATGGTGTTTACGGCTACTGACTATTCATATTTATCAACGACCTGCGACAATGCACATATACGAATACTTCTGAAGATACGGTGACATCTTAAAAAAGGTACGTAATACCATGTATGGGCTAAAAATCGAGCTAATCCTTGCAGTGGAAAGTCAAGCCTAACGTTAACGTTATATTAGGCGTAGTCTCTTGTCCCAGATCTTGCCGGTTTGTACAAACTGGCCTGTATATAGCATGGGCGTAAATCCCGGTGGGATGGGGGGATATATCCCCCCAACATTTGACCAGGGGATGGCCCATATAATCATTCCCCTCCCTCCCCCCCCCCCAATGTTTCAGTGTATGATGGAAAGTATATTTTATTCTTCATTTTCATAGGAAATTTTTTCAATCTCGCTTCACTTTCTATCACAAATGTTTCTCAGACTATCAGAATTTAAGCAAATCGTTGGTTATCTATCAAAATTTTCTCGCGCTTCCAACCCCACGTCAGTGTTACTCATATTATGAATATCTTCCGATAACAACTTTCGGAGAAGCACAGCAGCAAAAAGTTGAAAGTTTACGAATTAATAGGTAAAACACTGGCTTATGGCAGTGGCATGTAGGTTTGTTGGGCAATTGAAAGTGTCTCGATGTAGAGTCTGAATGCAGGTTTTGTAATGGAAATATTACACTCCATGTCATGACCAATAATACACGAAACTGTTCTGATCACAACACTTGCCGAAGAACAGATATAGCCTACATCTCCAAACATCTGTCGGGACCTCTCATCAATATGGGATCTTTCGATCTAATATGTAGCATGATGTAGAAGGTTGAAAGTAGGCCTACGTATCTGCCGTTATACATTTTTCAAACTAATTTTACCAGACCTTCGCCAGTTCTCGCTGAGCCATTATCGGTATAGATGGTGATTGTTGATACACTTATGACGAAAACAGCACTCTGTAACGCTCTTATTAGTCCTTCACCGCTTTTGCTACACCTATCAGGGAGGTCTAATATCACGTGGCCTCCCTGCACCTATACTCACTTTTTTATCCAAGAGTACGTTATGACCAAGATTACGTTTAAACATTATTCCATGCAGAACAGTGGGTGTTTGCCTGGCCTTTCTTGCTAATGGGAAGTGTCAGTGACCTGTAGGTGGTATTTTAGCATAATTTCCTTCGTGCCTCTGGACGACATGGTTGTATCATATGGTACAACAAGACAGGGTATCAAAGAAACGTAATGTTTTCATGGAAATAACAAACATACAAAACATGAAACATGAAGATGGCCTAAGTATAGATTGTAAGGTCTGAGAAGGGTCAATTTTTCTTGGTTAACGCCGCGCCAACCGATGGTCGCGCTCCGCTTAGATAACGAGACAATCAAAAATCCCATGCATGCGATCAAGCCTACCAGTTAAACTTGGAGGCCCCAATACCAAAATACTTGCAGAAGATTTCAAAAAGAAAAACCAAATTTTCTTTATTGAGAACAAGCGAACAACTTTCAGTGCAGGTCCGTAGCCACGAGGGGGGGGGGGGGGAAGCACGGGGGCACGTGCCCCCAAAATATTTTCAATAAAAGGTCTTGCAGAGAAGGAGGAAAAATTTATTACGAGACCAGCATTTTTTGACTAAAATGTAAGAAGAAAAATGGAAAATCTCGTACCATTTCGCATCTAGAGTCTTCGAAATAGGCAAAAATTTTCAACGGGGTGGGGACACCCCCTCCCCTTAGACCCCTCCCCCAGGCCGGCGAAACTTCATCATCGATGTACCCCTCCCCCCCCAAAAAAAATGGTTACTCTGGCTATGGGCCTGTTTCAGTGAGTCACTGTGAATGCCTAGAGAGAGCACAACAAATGACTCAATGCTCCAAACTCCTGACGCCCAAGATCGTTATCGGGCTGTAGAGCATGCATCTCTCACAAGAAGGAAGACAACTTTCTGACAGGACATTTATCATAAAATTTCTGACACAGGGAATTTCAATGAAAGCTTATTTGTGTAGGCCTACGCATCAGAAAGCCTAGGAAACGCGTGGGAAATGCCATTTCCTGCAATCTGGGGGTCTTCTGGACCAAAAATTTTCTCTGTACGCTTCGCGCCAACTCATGGCGGCGCTCCGCTTAGATAGCAACTATAACGCACCCCTCCTTTAGTCAAAACCTGCATCCGCCCCTGTATAATATACAGTGAACAGTGTGTAATATTTAGGCCTAGACTCATAGCCTTCAGTTAGTTAGTATGAGATTTAACAACATACCAACACGAATGTGTTAAAGTGTCAACCAGATAAAAAGGTAAAGTTTAGATACGGTTTCAAATACGGTTTAAGTTCAAGTTCGGTTTCAAATACAGTTCAAAAACGGTGCAAGTCCTTCCCTTTAGTCGCCTCTTACGACAGGCGGGAAATATTGTGGGCATATGCTACAACCCCAGCCCACGGGGGACCTCATAGCCTTCAGAGTTGCCAGATAGCTGTGGTATCATGTCTGATCATGATGGATAAACGTTTTGCAGTTGCAATTTTTCACATCTGAGAAAGAATTCTGGTCAATAACTCAAGATAGCCTATATAGGCCTATGGAACTGGTATATTAGTTCAGTCTATTTTTTCAATAGCTAAATGATCATTAGTAGTCAGATTTGGTTATATATGGTCATGAAAAGGCCAACATGCAATCCCGAAGAGCTAGAAATGGATAGCACTGAACAAACACATGAGAAGGGGATTTCAACGCACACACCTACACACACAGTGAACAGGCAATGCAGGGCAGTGCCAGACTGTTACTGATTATCAGTGCTGTAGTACTCGAGACCGGTCTCGAGTCACGATTTTAAGGACTCGGACTCGTGACTCGTGACTCGGACTCGGTCTCGTACAGTCCGGACTCGTGACTCGGCTCTAAATTTTCCGAGACTGGGCTCGAGACCCGCAGAATTTGGGAATCACTTTTATGCAATTAATCCGTCGTCACATAGCTTTACCTTGTCCTCTGCAGTTTCTATGCAACACACGATATTTATGTCTTTCAATTATGTGCTGTATAGTGTAGATATTATAAAAAGTCATATGATAAAATAAAAAACGTTCATGGGGTCCTTTCCTATTTCCGCTGGTGGCCCACATGTTTAATCGGGAAGATCTCACGGGTTCAATGAAACTAGTTTGACTTTTCCTTCAGTCTCATCAGTGTCAGCATTATTTGTGATCTGTGTGTTTTTAATTTTTTCCTCTGTTGCTGTAGTCTTTTTTTTTTGTAGTTTTCTTTGTTTAAAGGGGAAATGCAGTCACCCCAACTTACAGTAGTGTAGTAGACTGTCCTGTTTCATGATTGGCTCTTTGGAGTCATGTGACAATATTTTTCCTCCTCAAATGTGAAATTTACTAGAAGTAACTGATTGGTTTACCTTGAATATGAAATATTGAAGTCCTAAAATATTATGAAAGATACTTTGAAGAGAAATAAGGAGAAAATTGTGAGATTTAGCTGTTGCTTCAAAATAAGTTTGGGGCGACTGCTCTTGCCCTTTAAAGTTTGATTTACGAGTCACAACATGTCACAGGCAAATTCTGTAATATCAATTGCCCTAAGTCAGAAACTTACCATCAAAATATGACCAATCTGTGTGAGCCCACACTGTACTTGCTTTAATAGAAACCCACATCTAGAGTCTAAACAGAAGAAACTCAACACTATGGTTCATTTTCTTTTAGTACAGTTTATATCGAAATTTCTTTGCTTTAAGTTTTGGCATTTGGTTTGAACCAGTCTTTGAAGTAAGTGTCACACTGTGAGGGTATTAGTCAGTTAGTATTGTAGCTCCATCTGTCCCACAGTTCCTAAATTACGTTTACTGCAAAAACAGAATATATCCAAAATACTGGTTCGGGTCGGTTCCGGCCGGAACCAAAAATTCAGTTCCGGTGCAGCCCTAGACTGACCGGTACCCGGCGTTCAACTGGTGGAGGTGGAAAAATTTCAGCCGGAGGTTGCAATATCTGTAGGTGTGGAGGAGGTCCTCGTTTTGTGGAAGAAAATCCACATCTACCCGGTGGGCAGCTGTGGGCGGTGGTCCGACCGGAAAAATTTCTGCCGGCGGTTTCTCTGGTTCCCTCAGTTTCTCGTTTTATTGGAGGAAGTCCAGCAGCGGTTGAAATGGCTCCCAAACAAAATCGTCCCCAAGAGGTGTTGGTGGTGGAGCTGGCGGGACCATCGGTGCTGGTTGGGTCGGTAGTGTTGGAGGATGCGCCACGTTCTCTCCGTCGTCATCTGTGATGACTATAGTGGCATCAGTTCGTAAATTTTTATTGTCTCATCTTGTTTTGAAGTTTGATGGTAAATCAGGTCAAAGCAGAAAATAAGAGACAAAGTCGGCCCAATTAAAGATGATAAGGGAGAAGTTATTATTTCGGAAGAGGAGACTGCGGATGCCTTAAATGATTGTGTTCTTTAAAAAGTTTTACTAGAGAGGATGGCAATATTCCGGAACCTTAAGTATTTTTTACTGATGAGGAATGTTGTAAGTTGTTGAACCTGGATATAACAGAGGAGATGGTGATGGAAAAGTTGAAAAGTCTTGAGAAGGGAAAGACAGCAGGTCCAGATGATATTAAACCAGACTATTTAAAAGAAACGGCACAGGAAATAGCAAAGCCACTACAAATGATATTTGAGAGGTCTTTTTAAAAATGGCCAAGATAGCAATAGAGTGGAAAAGAGCAAATATTACACCATTGTATAAGAAAAGAGATCGCTCGGATGTGTCAAATTTCAGACTAGTTAACCTTACATCTGTCCCTGGAAAACTTATGGAAACGCTACTCAGAGCATGGAAGTACTACCTCGTACTTCCATGCTCAGAGATACCATAGAAGAGCATTTAGAAAAGAACGAGTTACTCTTAGACACACAGCATGGCTTCAGAAAGGGACGTTCATGTGTATCAAATATGTTAGTATATTGGGATAAGTTAGTAAGGTACATTGATAAAGGTATTCCTGTAGATGTCATATATTTAGATCTGCAGAAGAGTCCCTCACAGAAGACTCTTAACAAAAATCAGGGCACATGGAATCGATGGACCTATATTGAAATGGACTGAAGAATGGCTAGGTAAACGGATGCAGAGAGTAGTGTCGAATGGGAAAGAATCAGAATGGATGGAGGTGTCAAGCTCAGTGGTACAAGAATCGGTATTAGGACCTGTTTGTTTTACAATGTACATGGATGATTTAGATATAGGCGTGCAGTCAGAATTAAATAAGTTCGCAGATGACACAAAAGTAATATGCCCAATAAGAGATGAAAGGGATAAGCAACAGCTACAGCAAGATTTAGACGTATTAATGTCATGGACTAAAAAGTGGCAAATGAAATTCAACGTAGGAAAGTGTTCGGTGATGCATTTTGGACATGGTAATCCAAAGTACAAGTATCAAATGGATGAGAAGGAATTGAAAGAAAGTGATGAGGAGAAGGATTTGGGGGAGTGTACGTTAATGTGACGTCAATGAAGTTTAGTAGTAGACAATGTGCCAAATCAACAAAGAAAGCCAACAGAGTTATGGGTATTATCAAACGAAACTTCATCAGTTTTGATCGCAAGGTTGTATTGAATTTATACAAGTCCTGCGGTAAGACCACATTTGGATTATTGCATTCAAGTTTGGGAGGCCGTATTTATAAAAAAGATTGTACTTTATTGGAAGGAGTACAACGGAGAATGACCAGAAAAAACAGGAATGGAGAGTAAATCCAATCAGGAAAGAATTATGATTGATGACAATTGAGCAGCGGTATGCGCCAGGACCTGATAACACTTTACAACATAGGCCTAACACCAGGAAAAATAGTACTCAAGCTGGATGATTTTGTAAAATTTATTAGGGCGGATACACTCTAAAAGCATCCCGGTTAAATTTAACCAGGATCGGGGTCAATAGTTTCCATACATTTCCTGGTTAAAATAACCGGGAAATCCAATTCAAAATTTACATTTTCCTTGTTAAATTAACAACTGGTTAGAAATCCTGATAAGAATTTAAAATTTTCCTGGTTAAATTTAACCAGGATTTCTTTTTTAGTTTTAACCAGGAAATGTATGGAAAACTATTGACCCTATCCCGGTTAAATTAACCAGGATTTAACCAAGATGATTTTAGAGTGTAGTAAAACCAGAGGAAGTTCGAAAAGAATAAGACCACCAGCAGTAAGATTAGAAGTAAGGAGAAACTCGTATATTAGCAGAGTGTGGGAAACATGGAACAAATTTCCAGAGAATGTTGTTACTGTTCCAAACCTCAACACATTCATGAATAGACACTAATGGAATGCGGGATCTTCAAGCCTCCTCTCCCGAAGAGCCATTCTCTCAAGCACTCTTTTGAGCCGAAGACGAGAGGGTGGCCATCCGGGGTAAATTCAGCCAAATTTCAGTCAAATCTATGAAGAAATAGCGAAATGCCAGGCATTTAAACACGATGTCGAAAAGTGACAGACATTTGCCGAGTGCGATAGCTTATAGCTCAGCTGAGCTAAAAAGTAATAACTCCACAAGTCCGATTTTTCCATTCAAATATCAAAATGTCCATTACCAGGCTCAGTACATAAAAATCTAACTGTAATTGAAACAGGCAATTCTATTGTGCCACCTCCCTTCGTTCCCGCGCGCACATTTTCTTCCCACGAGGTTATGGGCAAATCATGTCAATCGAGCAATCAACTTCTTGGAAATTGGCCACGCCCCTTACTGCCGAAATGAAAGTTTATCTACATTTTTTGGTAATTGTGTCGCCGGATTATGAAAGAACGTGCCAAATATCTTCTTAAGATCTGAATCTGGATCTGGAAAGGTACTGCACAACACTCCTAAGTGGAGTCAAACGTGCAGGGTGCAGGATGAGTTAGTCCTCCCGTCTGAGGAACCTCAAGGCGGAGATCTTGAATTGCTTGGGGTCCTCGAGATCTGTAATGTTCTGGGGGGGGGGGGGGGGGGGGAGAAGGTTCCAGTCTCTGACGGTGCGAGGAAAAAACTATATTTGTAGCAGTCCTTATTAGCATGTATATTAGAAAAACTGTTCGAGTGTTGGTACCTATAGAAGGTCGCCGGACCGGTTGTGAGAGGTTGGCAATTAGCAAAGCAAGGATCCGATCGAGGCCCAATCTAGCTTTGAAAAGAGCAACAAGCCTATTAACTGTTCTTCTGTTTTTTAGACTATCCCACCCTAGGTCCCTCAACATTTCAGTTACACTATACTGTGAGAGGAGTAGTCATTACAGACAAACCTAGCTGACGTAGGGCGCCCTACGTTGAATTTGCTCGATTTTACTAACTAGGGATGACGCTAGCCTAGGGTACCTAGGCCTAGTTCTCACCTACACTTTGTTCCCTGAACTAGTATGGGAAGCCCCAAAGCTTCACAAATACTAGGTCAGCAGACTGCGGACTAGGATGACGCTAGCCCTCAGTAAAGGCCCGTGTATGGCCGGTCGCCGATAGTGAGCTGTAGGCGAACGACCACAGTCCTTTACTGAGGACTAGGGATGACGCTAATCTAATGGTACACCTAACCACTATTATATTGGAACAATTCTCAAAATTCATCAACTTGAAATTTGGATTTGCCCATAACCTCGTGGGATAAAAAAATCAAGCTTCCCGCGTTCCAGCTATACAGTCCACGTGCATGTAAGGGCGTTCTAGACGTACGTCTAGGTTATTACAATGGGCGTCACTCGTGTTCTTGTTGTGTTACTATCCACACTACCGATGGAAATGGCTGCAACACATGATATTGATACGGCGGAAGGGGCTCTTGATTTAGACTTCCTGCAGGAAGAAGAAGATCGCCGGAGGCAAATAGACGAGGGCTCCGATTCCAGCGATGAAGATGTAGTGTGCTTTCAAAGATCGGGGCCCTCGGAGCCAGCTCTTCAGGACTCTGTCTTTCTCGAAGATATCGAGACGGTAAGTACGTATGAAAACTGAAACGTTAGGCCTAACTTACTGTAGGCCTACCGTTAGTAAAAATAACAAGACACACAGTCCAAGCACAGGCGTTCGAAACATTATGTACATATACTACACACTAGTATAGGCCTAACTATAGGGCACAACCGAAATTCGAACCATAGGGTTAGTTAGTTAGTTTGATGAGATTTAACGACACACCAACACGAATGTGTTATTATAGTGTCAACTAGACTAAAAAGGTAAAGTTTAAATACGGTTTCAAAAATGGTTTAAGTTCATGGTTTCAAACACAGCTCAAATACGGTGCAAGTCATTCCCTTTTGTCGCCTCTTACGACAGGCAGGAAATACTGTGGGCATATTCTACAACCCCCAGCCCACAGGGGGCTTGAACCATAGGGGCCCATACTGGAAAGTTAACAGTTTGGAGTAAAGTTCTGCAGAATACCCTGCCCCAAAACCCTTCTCACCGAGACTCCTGGAGTCGCGGTCGTAGTGGCCGTTTGATGGTTTTATGAGAACAAGTCAACGTACATCCTCCATCATACTGTTACTAACAATCCATTTCACCTGTCATACATTCTCATCCATCTTCACCTTTTCATCCAGGGCCCAACACTAACCCTTGCATTTTCATCCATTGACTAACAAAACCATTCCAATTCATTTCATTGCTTCATTCCATTACACTGCTCTGCCTTAAGTAAGTTAGTAATGTAGACCCATTGTTTGTTACACCTGGCTAGCTGGGCAGCAATTTATCTTTTGTGTTGGTTTAGGGGATGGGTTCTTGATTTCTTATGTGTAGTTAGAGCTGTCCTGGCTGCCAAGGTGTGAGGGTCTCGGTCTTCTCGGTCCCGTTGTATAATTGGATATTATTCTTTGGACTTTGATAATTTTTGTACCAGGAAGAGTCTTTCGTGAGTAATTCATTTATATTATTTTCCCCTTCCTGAATTCTCAATTGCTTCACCGTTGTTTTTGTTACCTGAAAGCACAGGTTTTAATTTAAATTATACTGGAACTACTTCGAAGGAAGCCTCCTCTCCTTTTTTTATTGTGGTTTGTAGTTCTGGAACCCATGGCGGACGGGCCACTGTAACAAATTTTGGTAGTACAGATGGGGTGTAGTATCCTATTTGCTGGTGGATTTTATTTTGTGAGTGTTCGATCCAGGGTTCTATCATTATTGTAATTGCAGTAAGAGGTCATTAGAATGCAGTCTGCAAAAAAATTAAAAAGTGAGATAAGGAGGTTAGAAAAGGAAATACAAAAGAGAAGCATGAGAATTCGGGAAGGGTCAATTTTTAATTCGCCGGCCCTCACACCTGGTGGGCAAGAGGAAGACGGGGCAGCTCTCCTCACCAGCACAAGGGTGAGTGATTTTGATTCTTTGGATAAGGATAGGGGTCAAGGCAGTAGGAGGCCAGTAGTTAAGCCTAAAGATTATGATGGCAAGAGTAATTTTGAGGATTACAAAGTTCATTTTGAATTGTGTAGTGATGTTAATGGATGGAAGGAACAAGAGAAATTACAGTTTTTCCTGGTGCAGTTGCAAGGGGAGGCTGTGCAATTCTATAGGGATATGCCGGACTCTGCTAAGGCAGATTATCAGAAGGTGTGTAACTTATTTCAAGTACGATTTGGTTCACATGGGCAGAAAGATTTGTACCGTGCTCGCCTCCGAATTCGTAAGCGAAAGCAGGGTGAACCGCTCGTTGAGCTAGCTGCTGATATTAGAAGGTTAATTAATGCTGCATATCCCGATATGCCGCCAGAAGTAAAGAATGAATTGGGTAGTGACTACTTCATTGAAGCTTTAGATAATGCCGTGCAGCGTACGGTTGTAAGGAGACGTAAACCCACGTCATTAGAGGCAGCACTAAAGGTTGCAATGGAGGAGGAAGCAATTATGCAATTAGAAGCCTCCAGAAAAGGCCCAAATTTAGTAGCTTCAACAGGTGAAACTAGCCATATGCAACAAATGCTTAATGATTTAGCTACGCAAGTGTCACAACTGAATGATAATGTCCAACAGTTAATGCAGAATAAGGTTGAAGTACAAGGTTCCCACGTACGTGGGCGGGGTTGCTGGAGTTGCGGTGAGTTAGGTCATTTTAGGAGGAATTGCCCACAAGGGTATGGCAAATATGGGGGACCACCCTCATTTCAACCTTATTACCCCCACGAGGGACCATTAAACTAAGAAGAGTTGTTCATGGAGCCGATGACCAACTCGAGGGTGGTATCGAAAACAAGGCTCAGGCTGTTGGCCAAACCATTTTTGCTTATGGGCGAGTAAATGGAGTTGATGTAAAATTTTTGATCGATACTGGATCTAAGTTTACATTGTTGCATGCCGATGTATGGCAATTGTTGCCTGACTCAGTCAGGAGGTCACTAGAACCATGTAATCTTCCTCTTGTAGGAGCTGGGGGTGAACCCCTCAAGGTGCAAGGAAAAGGGGTAGTAAACTTGGCCTTGGGGAAGGTTAGGACAAAACACACCATTTATGTAGCAAATATTGTAAATTCTGGGATTCTGGGTATCGATTTTCTTAAAGGTCATGGGGGAATACTCGACCTCCATAATGGATATCTTCAATTTGGTAGTGAGTATGTGAAATTATTACATGAGGACCAATTAGCAATGACCAAATGTTGTAAAGTAACTCTAGCTGAAACTGTTACCATTCCCCCCGGAAGTGAAATGATTTTGCCGGGGAAGATCCATGTTCCCTGTCCGGATATGAAGGAGGGGGTCATAGAAGTTTCAACCAAGTTCCAAGAAAAAGACTTGGGTTTATTAGTTGCTCATACGTTTGTTAAAGTGAAAACTAATGCTAAAGTACCTGTGCGGGTAATGAACTTACAGCAGGAGCCTGTAACGGTATACGAAGGGACAGGTTTGGGGCTTCTTCACCCTTCGGAAGAGGTTGAATTTGGGAACTGTAATGGAGGGACGAATGGAGAACACCATTCCCCCATTGGTGAGCTTTTTAATCATAGTACCAAAGATTTGGATGACAGTGAGAAGGAAAGGGTGTGGCAATTTTTGGAAAGGAACAGGGATGTGTTCTCCCTTGAGGGGGAGCTGGGAAGGACGAATAGGGTTTTCCACCATATTGAGACAGGGGATGCAGCCCCCATTAAGCAACATGCTAGACGATTCCCTGTGGCTCAGCGGGCTGAGGTAGAAAATAAAGTTCAAGAAATGTTAAATGCTGAAATTATTACTCCTTCTATTAGCCCCTGGTCTAGCCCAATAGTGCTCGTGCGGAAAAAAAGATGGCTCCACCCGTTTCTGCACAGACTATCGGAAACTTAATGAGGTAACTAGGAAAGATTCATACCCCCTGCCTAGGATTGAGGAAAGCCTTGAGGCATTAGGAGGTAGTAAGTGGTTCTCTACCTTAGACCTAGCCAGTGGATACTGGCAGGTAGAAGTAGCCCCCGAAGATCGCCCTAAAACTGCATTTACAACTGGGAGACAGCTTTTTGAATACAAAGTTCTTCCCTTTGGGTTAACGGGGGCACCTGCAACCTTTGAAAGATTAATGGATAATGTTCTGGCTGGCCTTCACTGGGAGACTTGCTTGGTGTACTTAGATGACATTATAGTGTTTAGTGAGTCATTCGACTCGCACCTCGAAAAGTTGCAACAAGTCTTTGATCGGTTGAAAGGGGCAAACCTAAAGCTCAAACCCACCAAGTGTTCTCTATTCAAAAGAAAAGTAAAGTACCTCGGGCATGTCGTGTCAAGTGAAGGTATATGTACAGATCCTGAGAAGGTAGAGGTTATTGAGAATTGGCTCACTCCAAGTAATGTCACGGAGGTGAGGAAATTTCTGGGTTTGTGTAGTTACTATAGGAAATTTGTCAAGAATTTTGGGCAAACAGCTGCTCCCCTACATCATTTAACGCAAAAGGAAGTTGGATTTAGGTGGACTGAGGAGCATAGTAAAGCTTTTAGAGATCTCAAAGCGGCTTTGACTAGTAGCCCTATTTTGGCCTATCCAGACTTTTCTCAACAATTTGTACTGGATACAGATGCCAGTAATGGTACAATTGGGGCCATACTCAGTGCCCTAGCTTCGCTGTTTCACAGGGGCGGCCCGCCCCGCCCCTCCTTTCGCACGCCCTGCCCCGTCTCTTGACTTCCTATCCTCGCCCTGCCCCTTCTTTCAGCCGCCCTTGTAATTTCCCGCTCTGCACTGCGCCAAATTATTAAAACGGCAGAGACAAGATAGCTGAACACGTTTATATGTCAGTGGTTATGCTTACTATAGAAACGTACAGCGTGTTGTTCACATTGCAATCTACTATCGAAGCACCATGCATTGACCTGCGATCCCAAAGTTGTTTGTTCAGCTTGTAGCTACGGAATACGACAATGTTGTGTGTCAGAAGCCCGGAGATCCGCTACGCAGGCTAATTCAACGACCAGCCTTCCAAAAATTCCCCATACGTACAGTGTGGAAAAACGCTCGCATCTGAGCGAACTTTCTCACGTGCTGTACGTACTGTAGGTTAACGCCTGTTGTCTCGAGCTCCAGTCTCTCAACTGCACTTGCACAAATCATACCGCTGTTCGCCGTACGCCAAACTCAGCATCTTATATTTAGGAAAAGTTTCTCGCATATTTATGGCATAATTTAGTAAAGTTATCTACGCGATTTTCTGGGAAAAGGTTGCAAGAAGCTAAGCGAGGTCTATACAGTATGCACTGGCTTGACATGAAGTAGTGAAGTTGCTGGGCGGGTTTCGTAAACCAGTTCAGTGTTTATAAAGCTTGCAGCTATGCTCGCGGACTACAACCAACCAATAAGTGCGGGCAGCTAGGCGCTGGGGCCCAGCAGAAGGCTACTCATTACATGTAAAACGTAAGATGGCTTCGCCAAACGCAGGCGCTCACAGATGTAGTCTGAGTTGCACGGTACACGTGTACACATAGTACACAGGTGAACATCGTTATCAACAAACTATTCAGTGACTTGATCGCAACACTGCTTCGCTATAGCGAAGTCACACATTGCAAATGGGTCAACACGAATACTTATACGCCCCTTGTGCCTCCATTTTAGGGTAGGGGGAAGGTTGAATGCAGCATAACGGAGAGAACGTTCATGGTGGGAGATGAGGTGGAGGCATAACTGAGCAACAGTTTTATGTGCCTGGAATTTAGAAGTTGAATGCAATGTATACATCGACCGCCCAATTGCATGATGATCGGGGCTCTTGTATAAAGTTTAATTTACATGCGAGGCGTTTTTACAGCACTCGAAAACTTTCATACAAAGCAGTAACTGCATCTAATCCGTATACACCAGTGACTGACAAATATAAATGGCGGACGTTGTGGACCGCTACTCATATTTCCCAAGTTTACAATTAGCCTATAACAGTAGTGCTGGTATAAAATAAAAGTATGAAAATACTGTAGAGTCGTGGGAATTTCACTTTTTATCGTCTTTAGCAAACACGCCATAACCTCCGCTAAAGCAAGCTACTGAGTTAGTTATTATATAATCAGTCCAGTGAATGACATTTTACTGACTGACAGATTATGTAATCAATCATGGACCTTCATAGATGCGATCCCACTTTCCTCGGCTGTGTATGCACTGAAACAATAAATTCTGGTCTTTCAAAACTTTTGCGGTTTCGCAAAGGAGTAGGACTGCTGTAATATGACATTCTACAAAATGAAACAGGCTGTCAAGTGAACACTTCTGGGCCAGCGATCACATGGGTAAAACCTGGGTTGCCATGTAAGATCCAGATATATCAATTTGTTTGTTACTTAAACCCATACAGCTTGTGTTAGCGTCTCCCATGCAACGAAAATGCGCCCTGTGGAAAACAGTACGTATACGAACTTTCGATCGCTCGTGCTCTGTTGCATAGCAAAATTACAGTGATGTTCATTCAGTTCCATGTTCTACTATGTCTCAGCTTCTGAATGACATAAAAATATATCGATATTATTTGACTTTCACATAGGGACCTGGACAGATTTCGAAGGCATCTTTTTGCATGACAAACAATAGCTATGAACTTTTGACCTACTGCTGTTTGTACAAATAAGCTTGGATCGCCGATGTTCATGCATTGCTGGATTGGTTATCATGTAAACTTTCCAATGGTAACCGTTGTTTTCAAATTTTCAACACTCCCCCATATGGACCAGGCCAAAATACGTACAAACAGACACAAATATGAATATGCATAAGTCTTGCACCAATGAAAAGACCCCAAGCGATGTGTAAACAACGCGACCGTTATCCGCCACAGACTTCTACACCGTGCGCGCGTTGTACAGTATGTACAGCGAACACGTGCGTGCAGTGGTAAACAAAACATTTGGTCACGACCAATCAAGTGTACGGGATGAGCTTGTGTATGAATTATACTTAGCAGTGACGTCTCAGTCAACCAATCCTCAGTTTAGACAGAAAAGTGTTTTGACAGGAAAGTGTTTTGAACAAATTGATATGATGATGATTTCTTTATCACAATCACCACGTTTGGGGAGATTGGTAAGAGGTGAAACAGGGTTTAAATATAATTCAGTGGTTTCATGTTGAATTTTTGAATCGGCTCGTTTGTCTCAAGAATGTACGTATGTACGTGTAAGTCAGTAACAACCAGTGTCTCTGAAGACACATGAGGACCTTAAAACAATGTACTACGTACTTTGGCTATCAAACATTGATATATTCCCAAATGCTGCTGCTTCAGTTTGATGCTGCTACACTTGATAATAATATGACTTTATGGTCATTAAAATATGTTGTTGTTTTCCAGAGAAAAAGATTTCATATATTTCGTGTAAGCTAACAAAGGTTATTTTGTATACTAAAACTGCACATCATTTGCCAATAATTAAAAGGGGATGTGTAAGATAAATTTCACTTTCAAAACCACATGCCCATACAAACAGTATGTAGTCTGTAGTATTAATTTAGTAATTAATATGCAGTCAAGAAATATTAAAGGTAAAGACAAAATAATACATATATCTATCTTACATTCACATTTTTCACTTGGCTAAAAACTTAGGGTCTGGAATCTGCATATTCTGTGGCTCAGATTCTTCCAGTCTATGGGTGTTGAAAGGTAAAAAAGACCATATTCTGGGTTGAGAGAGAAGCTAAAACCCAGGAGCTTCCGGGGGCTTCGCCCCCTGGGCCCCCATCGGGGCGTTGCCCCTGGACCCCACCAGGGGCCCTTCGGCGGGCCCTTGGACCCCCGGCCAATGGTGCGCAGCGCTTGGCGCGCGCAAATTCTGCCCTCCTAATGTTCCTCCCCCCTGCCCCTTTTTCACTGAAGCTAGGGGTCTGATACTGTCTCAGGTTGGGGCTGATGGCAAAGAACATGTTATTGCCTATGCAAGTAAGAAACTCACAAAATCTGAAGTCAAATACAGTACTACTAGAAAAGAACTTCTTGCAGTAGTCAAATTTGTAAAACAGTTTAGACATTACCTGTTGGGCAGGAAGTTTGTTCTCAGAACGGACCACAATTCTTTGAGATGGTTGTTTCAATTTAAGGAGCCCGAGGGTCAAGTGGCCCGTTGGTTAGAATTCTTGAGTGAGTACGATTTTGAAATCGTCCACAGAGCTGGTACCCAACATGGAAATGCTGATGCCCTCTCCCGTATGCCACTTGTTAAGGAAGAAATGGTCCAGACTGAGGAGCTGCGGAGGGGCAGGGAGGTTTGTGCCCCAGTGGTCTTAGCTGAGGATAAAGGGGACTTATTAGCTGCCCAAAAAGCCGATCAGCATTTGAAACCTGTAATCCAGTGGCTAGAAGAAGGGCTACGGCCAAGTAATCATGATGTGTCTGCCTTTAGTAGGGAAACAAAGGCTTATTGGTTCTTGTGGGATCAGTTAAAGCTTGTAAATGGTGTTTTATCTCGGGAGTTTTATCATGACAACCCGAACCAGGGTGTAAAATTTAGACAAATAGTAGTACCTAAGGCCATGAGGCAGGAAGTGTTTCTCAAAGCCCATAGTTCAGTAACTGGCGGACACCTAGGGCGAGTCCGTACATTTGCCAAGGTACAACAACAATATTTTTGGATTGGCTATAGAGAGGACATTGGTCTATGGGTACGGCAATGCACGAAGTGTGCGAAACGTAAATCACCCACTCGTAGACCCAGGGCCGCTTTGGCAAATTTTAATTATGTGGGCTTTCCTATGGAAAGAGTGGCAATTGATATTATGGGACCTCTGCCAATGTCTAAGAGAGGGAACAAATTCGTTCTAGTTGTAACTGATTATTTTACTAAATGGGCTGAGGCCTACGCCCTCCCGAATCAAGAGGCTGTTACTTGTGCTGATGTACTAGTGAAAGAATTCTTTTGCCGATTTGGTGTACCATACTCAATCCATAGTGACCAGGGGCGCAACTTCGAGAGTGGCCTGTTCCAAGAAGTATGTAAATTGTTGGACATTAATAAAACAAAAACAACTGCATATCATCCCCAGTCGGATGGCCTCGTTGAACGTTTGAACAGAACTTTAGCCACAATGCTAAGTATGTACGTGAAAGAGGAACAAAATGACTGGGATGAGTACCTTCCTATGGTCATGTCTGCTTACAGATCAAGTATGCAAGAAAGTACCAAGTACAGCCCAAATTTCTTAATGTTTGGTCGGGAAGTGAACTTACCATTGAATCTGTTATGTCCGACACCGGAACAAGATGAGTATGATTCAGACAGTTATGCAAAAAAATTACAGAATTGTTTTGAGAAATCTTTTCAGACTGTTCCAGAGCACTTGGGAGATGTTCAACGTAGACAAAAGAAGCTGTATGATATGAAAAAGTGGGGGCAGCCTTACGCCGAAGGTGACAATGTTTGGCTATATGTTCCAGCTAGGAAAAAGGGGCTAAGTCCTAAACTGCAACAGTTTTGGCAAGGACCATGCAAAATTTCGAAGCGGGTCTCAGATGCTGTTTATCAAATAAAGAGACTGGACAATGGAAAAAAATTTCTGGTACACTTTGATAGACTTAAGCCATGTTATTCCGCTCCGCCACAGGTAGCTTCAGGGGAAACTTTTGATATGCCATTTGGCAATGCAGAAGAAGTCGAACTAGACTATGATCAGGAACATTTACCTCTTTCCACTTCTGCAGACCCCGATGCAGTGCCTCAGAGGCGAATTAGACGTATGCCTGCATGGACAAAAGACTACGATATGTATTAGTGGGTAAACTTTACAAGTGGTACAGAATGCCTGTTGTGCAGGAAGTGTGACATGCGTGAACTACTCGACCTTATTCTTCGTAGCCATCTATCAACGCTGTCTACATGGTCGGAGTGCCGGATAGTAAAGCTAGGATATTATACCCTATAGTTTGGACAACCTCTGAACATTTACCCTTTTCAGATATGAACTAATTATGACTCTTTTATGTTATATGTGAGCAGTACAAATTTTGATTGCTGTTTCAGTGGATTGTGGAGACATATATGAAATGGACTTTTCTTACAAATGGTGCGTTGTGTGTAAATAATGTATATATTGTGTATTGCAAATGTGCCTCCTACTGCCTACCCCTAAAAATATGTTATGAGTTTGAAGCCTATATTTTAATGTTTAAAGGACTCGGGGTCGAGTTTTTGAGGAAGGGGGACAGTGTTACTAACAATCCATTTCACCTGTCATACATTCTCATCCATCTTCACCTTTTCATCCAGGGCCCAACACTAACCCTTGCATTTTCATCCATTGGCTAACAAAACCATTCCAATTCATTTCATTGCTTCATTCCATTACACTGCTCTGCCTTAAGTAAGTTAGTGATGTAGACCCATTGTTTGTTACACCTGGCTAGCTGGGCAGCAATTTATCTTTTGTGTTGGTTTAGGGGATGGGTTCTTGATTTCTTATGTGTAGTTAGAGCTGTCCTGGCTGCCAAGGTGTGAGGGTCTCGGTCTTCTCGGTCCCGTTGTATAATTGGATATTATTCTTTGGACTTTGATAATTTTTGTACCAGGAAGAGTCTTTCGTGAGTAATTCATTTATATTATTTTCCCCTTCCTGAATTCTCAATTGCTTCACCGTTGTTTTTGTTACCTGAAAGCACAGGTTTTAATTTAAATTATACTGGAACTACTTCGAAGGAAGCCTCCTCTCCTTTTTTTATTGTGGTTTGTAGTTCTGGAACCCATGGCGGACGGGCCACTGTAACAATACTTTTGCAAAATGATTCTAAGTCCGCTAGTTGTGCCTCCATTCTGAGAAAGACTTAACATACATCCTACGAACACTTTTGCAAAAATTATTTTAAGTCCACTGCCACGGCGGGAAAAAATCGGCAAAACGGGAAGCTCCTTGCCGGGAAATTTTGCATCTTGCGGGAAATCCCGCCGCGTCCAAAAAAAAAAAAGAGGCCAAAAAAAAATCTATAACGATGTGAGAATTTGGAATGATTTTAACACCTGCATGAAGAAAAATAACTGATCACTACTCTAGTTTAAACCTTTAAGAAAGAAACATTTTAATTTACCAGCTTACAAGGAGGTTTGTTTATGTGTGTTGTTCTTTTATTTTTAACTGAATCCCTTGGTCTTGCAACTCGCGGCTTCGATCAGCGGCCGCGCACCTCTAACGAATCTCACTGTACACAAAGCTAATGCAGTGCAGACTACAGGATGTTAAATGTTTCGGATACTGAGTCACTCCTACCATTACCTACTGTGGCTTTGTGTCCAGTGTGCCGTAACGTGCATGGTAACAAAAATAACGTTAAATTTGTCACTGCAACTTCTGCACTGTAAAGTACCTCAACCATGTGTTCAAATTTCTCGTAAACTGCTTTCTTGTATATCAAAATCCGTTACCCACTGTACACACTGATCCTTCGTGATAATTACAGTAAAAATCTTTCTAATGCATGTCCTGGGCCGAGATTTCACCCGTACAGTAACGTTAACTACTGTATGTACGGTACGATACGGCAGTCACTGTGCATGTCGTTATGACATACGAACGTTTGTTCGTTGCCTGGGTGCTCTCTTCGATATGCTGTACCGAAGCAGTGCACGTGACTTTGGCATGATCCACTAGCAAATGGGGTACACAAAAAGGGGAAATATTTTGCTTTTTTTGTCGTATATTTGGAAACTTATAGTTTGGAAACAAATAGTTTGAATAACAATGAAAACTTATGAGAAGCATAAAGGTAGAAATCATTTTAGTTCTTAAGGTAGTAACAGGATAGATAGGACAGGATAGAAGATTTTTTCTGAGCACACAGCGCAATATACCCCTTGAAAGAATGTGCACAATGCTACAGCTGATGAAGTGAATTTTGTTTCCAAAAAAGTCTCTCCACCAAAAATTTGAAGTCTTAGAGATTGATTTGAGACACAAGAATATTATTGTGGTTGGAATATCAAATATCAGGGTTTTCCCTGGGTTTAGAATTGAACGTCGCGGCTCTGCCGCGTCCGACGGTGGATCGCTGGCCTGGGGGTGGGGTATAAGGGGAGGGGGTATCCCCCTCCCCTTTTCGAAATTTTTTGAATTTTAGAAGTGTCTAAACGCAAAATAGTGGCACTTTTGAGGCGAATTAGTCAACAGGATTTCTTTAAGTTTCTGCCAAAATATTCACCATTGGTGCTCACAAACTCGTAATATTTTAACCTCTCCAAATGATAGCGATCATTGGCTATTGTTAGTAGTTACCGCAATTTCTAATGCAGCACAGTTCAGGTACGTCAGAGCGCACACAGTACTTTACTACTGTAGGTTACCCGGGTAGAGTTTTTCAGCCTTTCCCTTGTGATCTTCGCGAAATAGCATGGTTATTGCAACTAACAAAATGTATTTACCCCCATCTCATTCACGATTATGTTGAAATGAAGTTGCTTTTGTCTGTTTCGTACCATGCTTTTGTTACATTGCATTTTTCACCAGGAACAAGCCCCGCGATGCGTGTTTCTAACATCAAGCCGCCCCTATACTAGACAACGAAACAACTTAGCATACTATACTGTATACTTAGCCTACTATACAACTTAGCCTACTATACTGTATAATAGCCTAGCCTATCTCTAGAAATGAACGTTGAATGACAGCTCATAAATTTTTGCACGCAGTGCGTGTGGATGAGTAACGTTCCAAAACTAAGGCCCAGAAGTAGCGCGAAAGGCCGACTAGAAATTTTACACGTATCTTTGCCGTATAAACACATATACCCAAATGGATATAGGGCACGTGGCTCGACTTTCGATGTTGCTAGATTTCATACTTGTCAAGTTATCACTAACATTAACATGACTGATTTCATGATCTAAAGAAGTAAATTTTGGTGATACAGTTATGTCTACATAAGATATGCACTTATTACAACCACAATAATATTCTTTTGACTCGAATCAGTCGCCAGAACTTCGTATTTTTGGTGGAGAAACTTTTTTCTGAAGCAAAATTCACTCCCTCAGATTTAAAATCGTACGAATTCTTTCAAGGTGTATTTTGCGTTGTGTGCACGAAAAAAATCTTCTTTCCTGTTACTTCTATCCTGGTACTACCTTACATACTAAAATGATTCCTATCTCAATATTGCTCGTAATTTTTTATTGCTATTCAAACTACTTGCAAAAGTTTTATGTCCAAAGTTTCCTAAATATATGGCAAAATAAGAGCAAAATATTTTCCCAGTATTTTACGTACCCCCCATTTGCGAAAAATGGAACTTGCCAAAGTCATGTGCTAACTACAGCAGAGAGAGCACTCCGGCAGCGAACGAACGAACGTTCGTACATACACGGTGTCTGCCGTATCTTACCGTACATTTTTAACGGTGCTGTGCGGGTGAAATCTCGGCTAGGAGATGCATTAGAAAGTTTTTTACTGTCATTATCACGAAGGTGGATTTTTCATAAGAGTAACAAGAAAACAGTTTACGAGAAATTTGATCACATGGTTGAGGTACATTACAGTACAGAAGTTGCAGTGACAAACTGGATGTTATTTTTTGGTTCCGATGCACACGTTACGGCACACTTGAACACAAAGCCACAGGAAGTAGTGATAGGACTTGTTTAAAATTTGTAGCTAGTAACTGCACTAAAATATGGTCAAATTATTAATTCCCGTCTGATTTCTAAACTCACGAGGTTAAGGACCAACGGCACATTGTAGATATAGAAAATGTGACGTATTGTTTTCAACAGATCTATCCGACCAGAGATAAGGGGCCGATGGGTGGAGTCTTGAATTGTATGTGCATACCATTCACTAAACTTAGGCTAGATGTTACAAGGTTTACGGTCGGGTACCCAACGGGTAATGCTTTTTGGGTACCCGTGTACGAATTTTCTACCCAGTTTCAAAACAAAAAATGTGTTCATATTGTGAAGATTTGAAAGCAGCAAGATGCGTAAGTTGAGTAGATTGTTTGGCGGTCCTGATAATGCAAAGTTACGTATTTTTACAAAGGACACGTTATCAATAATATTGTCGGTCAAATGCTGATATTTCATTCATTCGTTGGGTTGAAAATTCTGAGACACAAGCCCCGCCTAGCCTATAACCTGCCAAACGGGGCATTTGGTTTTGGCTTTGCAAGTTGCGTCCATAGAATTATAATACCTGTGGTTGCGTCTCACGGTATAGTTTACTCGACTGCTCACGTTGGAATGTACATAATCATTACCAAATAATGACATGCAAACTTAAACTTGAGGGTTACGTGTGAATGAAAGAGGGCTTGCTGAACTCCGTGTACGTGTGTGGCATGCATACATACCGAACGCTTAGCTTTCTGTTTGCATCTTGAGACTTGCGTGTATGACTGTGGGTACGTATGAGCACGAAAGTATTACCGCGAAGGTAGTACTACATGGCTCGTAATTTTGCCGTGACAAGGTTTCGGAAATAAGCTTGTGGTTTCACTGCACATTGTATTAACAAAAAGGCGATCGTTGACAAAGTTTAAGTAACATTTTTTCAGGATACCGGAGGAATTTGTGATCCCCCTGTGGGCTGGGGGTTGTAGAATATGCCCACGGTATTCCCCGCCTGTCGTAAGAGGTGACTCATGCCGCTAGAATCCAATAGGCTCGTTTAGCCAAAGTTCCCCAAGAAAAGGCCGTTTTCCCGGGTGAAAAATATAGACGTCTTATGTAGCCTGATGGCTAAATCCTCCTATTTAATTCTAGCCTCATGAAAGGGGAGGACTTGCAATGTATTTTAACAATATTTGAAACCGAACTTGAAACGAAATTATCTAGTTGACACTATATAACACATTCGTGTTGCTGTGTCGTTAAATATTATCCAACTAACTAACTAACGGAGGAATTTTTGAACATCGCGGCTGTTTTTTGAACGTCGCGGTCTTCCTGTTTTTGAAGTTTGAACGTCGCGGCCCGCGACATTCAAAAGGCCCAGGGAAAACCCTGAATATGTGCATAGTTTATGTAGCGTAACTTTTTACCAAAATTTACTTCTTTAGATAATGAAAGCATGTCATTTTAATGTAAGTGGTGAGTATGAAATGTATAGTAACATCAAAGTCAAGCCAATTGACCTATCTATTTGGGTATGCATTTTACAGCAATGGCAAATTTTCAGCACTTTCTTTCACTCTACTTCTCGGCCTTAGTAAGAACAGAACCAATCTGACACAGAAGTGTATGTGCCCACAGATACTTATCTGGCGCAGGAGTATCCATGGTCACGACGTCGGAACTCCCTGACGGAGGTCGTTCTATTCAGCCAGTCTAGACCGTGACTTCGCACGTCAGGTTGGTCGGTAGTGCTGTTAAGTAAGTAGTTTCTTGGGGACGTATAGCTCCTTTAATTAGGGAGCAGAACTCCTTCGGGAGTATTGTTTGGTTTTCGCCCCTGGCTCTTCGCCAGAGAGTTGGGGGGACTTTTGGGAAAAAGTATCGGAACGTTCCCAATCCACACGCACTGCTTGCAAAACACGCTCCCCAGCTGTCTTTTGACGTTCATGTATGAACAGTACATACAATGTAGGTACTGAGCCTAATGGCCTGACTGTACGGCGCCAAAGAGAATTGAGCCTAGATCGCTTGACAAAGGAACAAAACTAAAATAAATGTAACAAACTTTGAAGAACAAAACACAATGAGACTTTACATACAGGGTTTGCGTTTCTCTGAAAAAGTCGTCGTAATTTTTCGTGATGGTATTTTCTTTTTTACGACCATTCAAAATTTCGTGTCGTAATTTTTAAAATTTCTGGCGTGAATGATTTAATATACAATGCCTACCGCGATAAGCCGTAAACGGCAGCGTTAGGCCTAGCCTAGCCTGTAGGCTATAGCCTACAATAACGTTAGCGCAACTTATCGATAAATTCAAGTGTGAATGAAATAATTTAATACCGATCTGTTTTTTATAATGAGAAACGATCCTTGGATAATAAATATTATTTTCACTTCCCTCAAAGAGAAATTTAACCGAAAATATCCAATACATTCTGTGTATGATCCGGCAACAGGTGTAGCTTTACCTAACGTTAGCAATATTAGATCACACACAATGACAAATGCATTTCCAAGTGTACATACAGTATGCATACATTGTATGTTGTATCACATGTATCCAGGGCAGCCCAACTGCCCAAGTATTACAGACTGCGCACACGTTTTACGAAGAATTTGTTGTGAGCACTCGTCAGTCTAACGTTAGTCTTCTATAGTACCAGTACTAGAATAACCCATGTACAGCAGCGCAGTAGATCCTGCCCTCGATGCAATGTATGCTACCAGTTTTAGAGTTTTTTATCGTTATGGTAAACTAGTGGAATGCGTAAGTGTGAACAATATTATAATTCAGCAGACCAGTGAGTGTTAACTGAGTTCAATTTCCTGTCGTAAAGCTGGGCAAGTCAAAATTTATATTTACGACTGAACTGTATTTTTGGTCGTAAGTAAAATTTCCGTTGGCGTAAAAAACGCCCGTTTCGGCGTAAAATGCAAAACCCTGTTTACATATTAATAATCCATGCACAAACAAGTCAAAGTACAGTATTATGAGTGCCAGATGTATATGCGTGAATTTAGTTACGTTAGGTTCAAACAAAGTCCTGTCGGGCTACCACGTACAGTCTGATACCAAAAACCCCGACGGCTACTTCTTTCAAAACTATTTTCCGAGCCCTGGCCTGAGATGCAACCATCAGGGCCTGGGAGGGCCGTTTCCTGCAATTTGGGAGGCTTCATTTTGCCAAAAATTTTCTGTACGCTACGCGTGAACACATGGTTGCGCTCCGCTTAGATAGTAAAGAACTATAATCACGCGGGAAATAATTTCCGGCTTGCCGGGAAATTTGCATTTTTTCCAGCCCTGTCCACTGCGCCTCCATTCTGGAGTGGAGTCGCAGTCGTGGTCCCGGTGGCGGTTTATTCAATAGCCACCGGGACTCCATTCTGGGGTGGAGTCGCAGTTGCGGTCCTCGGTGGAATTAAGTCCACTGCGCCTCCATTCTGGAGTGGAGTCGCAGTCGTGGTCCCGGTGGCCGTTTATTCAATAGCCACCGGGACTCCATTCTGGGGCCGAGTCCCAGTCCCAGTCCTCTGTGTTCTTTGCCACTTCAACTGCGACTGGGACTCTAATCTGAAGTGGAGTCGTAGTCGCGGTCCTGGTGGCCGTTTATTAGGAGTCTTGGTGAGAAGGGTTTTGGGACAGGGCATTCTGCAGTTGTGCCAACAGGGGAGTAACTGAGTCACTATTCTAGTATTCTAACTGTATTTTTTGAAGAAGTTTGGAAGACACATGCTTATTTGTTGTTTCCACTGTTGTCGATTCACTCCAAACAAAACAGCTTTACTTTCTTCACAGTATTTATGGAGTCTCGTAGTTGTACGTATCAAACTCAGAATTCACTTCCATGCTATTGCAGTATGCATGTGCGTATGCTATTGCATCCACTACGGGTTTGTACATATTGTGTCCCTCAATCTTACGCATACATACAGGGATGTAGCTAGCAAAATTTGAGTGCCGGGTAATTGTCTGATCTGGGGAAAGCACCTCACCCCACCCCATGGCATCTACCCTATTTTTCAGCCATTAATTTTTCATTCATCCCTCATTTTACTTTAGGGAGTAAATTTAGGGCTAGTTTTAGGTCTCGGTGGGCAGATTTGTGGTGGGCGGGGGCCGTGTGTTTGCCTGGAGTGCCGGGCAGAAATATCGAGTGCTGGGTGTCACTGCCCAGCGCGGCCCAACCGTAGCTACATCCCTGCATACATATGTGCGTTCAGTTGGCTGTGCGAGTAAGCAATCACTGCATTTTGTCCGCACGGCGGCTAGTCGACATGGGAATAGTCACAACGTTTTGCAAGACGTCTACCTTATTTTTAAAATTGCCATGTGTCATTGATTCAGCACCATTTCTTCCTGCAGAGCTAGGCTATAGCAGGCATTTCATGGGGAGCAGTGTCCAACTTGCTTCCTGACTTTGCCCTGAGGTAGAAGAACCTGTCTCAGCTTTCTGTTTCTTATTTGAATATTGGGCACAATCGAAATTCGAACCCTTGGGTCATTTAGTGTTACAGGTATAGGACGAAAACCCCAAACTTCAAGATATTTACTTCAAATCAGAATCAAATCAGAAATCCTTACAATGTGTTCTACCTTTTCACAAAAATAGTGTCAGTGCCAAGAAAGCTTAACTCATAAGAAGTGGCATAAGCAGGATTTCTCACATGAGCTGGACGAAAAAAGTTCGTCCACTCCGCGGGATAACGTACTCCTGGCAAATTTCATGTAAAGATATGTGAAAACAATGTACCTGTGGCACACCATATAGAAAAAGATTGCAGTCAGTGACAGGTACACTTCAGAGGCAGAAAGGAACCAGTTGTCTATAGGTCATACCAAAGAAGAAATACCAGTTTTAAATTTACTATGATTATGTACTAGTGTGACTTGCGTTGACTTGTAGATACCAGCAACTGACTCGAGTTGACTCGACCAAAATTTCTGACTTGACTTGACTTGAAAATGTGCTTGACTTGACTTGACTTGACTTGAAATGTGCTTGACTTGACTTGAAAATGAGACGAATGACTTGACCTGACTTGTGACTTGACCAAAGGGCGACTCATTACAACACGTAGTGAAAGGGGACATCTTAAAAACTGCGTTTTTACAGCGAGTGAATTCAATGTTGGATGGAGTATAAATGGAGTAGGCGGTTTATATGCACCAGCCAGCAGGGCTCGAAATAAGCATGAAAAGGGGCACGGCCAAGATGAGCAAAATGGCCCAGGGTAGGAATTAAGAAATGCCCCGCGAGGGCTATTTTCCATCTGAAAGGGTAAAAAAACGCCCTTGTGAATGTGTTCACGGGGGGCTATTTTGTCATTCACCAGGGCTCTTTTTCTAATATCTGTAAAAGGAAGTAACCAAGTACGAGACAATGAATATGGTTCATCATTTTTTCAACACTTAAACTGTACAAAATATTTACGATGTGTGAGCTAGAATTGGTCAGCAGTAATTGCTATCAATGTTTGAATTGATTAGCAATTGCCCCGTCTTGATTAGCAACTATTAAAATCACCTTTTGTGCTTCAAATGAGCTGTATTATTTGCTTGTTTTAATATGTCATGTTTAAATGGCTAACGACGAACGATCGGCCGTTAACAGTGCCCAATTAAACCAAACGCTTAAACAGAATTGCCTTGGAAGTTTTGCATTTTTTCCCATGTTTTGCTTTGATATATCTTTCCATTAAAAAAAAAAAGATGTCTATAAGCCAATTCAATGACGACGTACAGCTTCAAAAATAAAATGTTGTCTCTCTTGTGATTGTGAATTGGTTCATCCCTACTCACAGTCCTATTAATTCCCCAAAACAGAATGCAGTTTAGTTGGTTTGTACTGTTACTTTCTCAGTTCAGACAGTAATCGTAGGTACGTAGCCCAAGTCTCTCACAGAATTAGAACGGTGAAACAGACTGAAAGAAGCCTGCAATATTTGAATGCAGTCACATGGCTGTTTTATGCGATCCTATCGTGTATTATCTTATACATAAATAGAGTGTACAGTAGGCTCATACATGTTTGTTTTGTTAGTTTCATACAGCAGTACGTATTGCATGCACGCAATACATACCCCTACGTACATATCTGTTTGATTCATGCTGTGTGCAAATCATTGGAACTGTGGTACGAGAGCTCATTAAGGCTACTTTTCAGACATTGTATATTGCGTAAAATATAAAATTAAAGTACATCCCACACTTTTTATTTGAAAAAATAACATGCACGTTATGTATAAAAACACCCACTGTTACCACTTCAAACTATACGGTATCAACAAGAAAATTAGCGGTACAAACAGCGATCGAAAAAATTTTGCACTTCCTGTACCACGCCCATTGTCCTTGCCATGTACGGCAACTTCTCTACAGAGCAGGTGCATAGCCTAATGTGTGGTGTTTGCATACAATTACGGACCTATACAGGCACTGACTTAACGGTGCTTTCATCGTTCTTTTCACTTGAACAGAAGTACGGAACATGGACATGGCTGTACATGTAAACAGCGAGCGCAGTTAGTTGAGTCATGTTTTGAGAAGACAGGCCGAGGTGGATGATTTAATGGCTTCGGCTTCAAACAATACGGCAGTTATTACATGCTGCCCTTATCAGAATAGATAGGCCTACAACTACAGTACTGTAAGGCAGAGCCTAAAAAATATTGGTTGGTAATATTTGCAAAGCTCAGTTGGAATTGCTTCGCAACTGGGATTTCTTGGGTAGGAATTTGTGATGCGGCAGCGATACCTGCCTATTTTGTCCCTAATTGTGTTTCCTCATTCTTGCGAAACTTGGGGGTGATTTTTGTAACAATGACGATACCTCTTCACAGGGCTGTAACACCCGAGTCCGGACTCGGACTCAACTCCGGACTCGAGTCCAGTTTTTTCTGGACTCGGAATTGGCCCGGAATGGGAAGTCCTGGAATCGGAATTGGCCCGGAATGGGCTGCAACTGGACTCGGACTCGGAGCCGAGTCCAGCCGAGTCCACTTAAGTGAAAATTTGATGCCCCCTAGCATATGAGCTCATATTTACCACTGGGCTATCAGCCTACTGTCTGGGAAAAGTGCCTCTGGGTATGTTTGCAACAGTGGGGACATGGGACTGAGTTATTTATTGAGAATCAGCTGGGGTTGAAACTTACTCAGGTTGGAATTTTGTAGGCAGGGCAAGGGCGTTTTCTTGGGAAAAGGATTTGCTAAGTCCCCCTGGGACTCCAGGCTAGCCAGGTGTACACGGGAAAATTAATTGGTCTGGTCTTGTAACCAATGAACTAAATATTCAAGAATGTATGAAATACTGTAAAGAAGAGGTTTTAACAGAAATGGCCCTCTAAGTTAGTTGGAAAAGTGCTACATGATACATGCCTGGTTGAACTTTTATCATGCCTAGTTCCTGTAATGGCAACAGTGGCATTAACCATTGTCATTACCCAGCTACAGAAATTCTTTGATTGAAGAACTGACACATTCCTTCAGGTTATTCAAGTTAAACTGATTTATCCATTCAAGCAGTGACCACTAGTCTGCAAGATGTGAAGTTAAATGGGTTGGAGCCAAGTCCACCTGTCCCAAGTCTGAGCAAGGTCTGAGTTGATGGTCAGAATCCAAGTCTGAGTCCTGAAGGCCTCGAGACCAAGCTGTGTCCGAGTCAGAGTCTGGCAGCATTTTTGAACATATCTCTTTTGATGGGGTGTATGTACAGGTAGTGGGGGGGGGGGGTGCTCACTGACCTCTAACTGACTACCTAAGACCTATAGTGTTTACTTACACTAACTCAAAAGCAGTCTGAGAATTGTGCAATAGGCTATCAGTGATTATGCCAGGACTGCTGAGGGGGCAGGGTGCCCAAAGGTGGGGGGAAGGGGGAGCAACCTGAAACCTGACAATGGGGAGGGTTGTGTAAGCACATTAAATATAATACAGGCATCACATAGAGCATGATGTTTGGCCTTCAGAGGTAAATTTTTATGAACGTCATCATGGTAAAGTGAAATGGCTTGAAGGCCAAAGTGCATGCAGGCTGCAGTGTCTCTGGTTATACTCCATGCTCTTTGATATGTCATGCTATCTCTGCAGCTACTGCAGGCTTCAGGTTGCATGGACACCTTAGTCACTAGTAAAGCTAACAGGACAATGTTTGTCAATGCCCATGCAAAACCAGCTGCAGTTATGTATACTCATTCATGTAAAGTGCAGTGTATATGTATTGCACCAATGAATCGTATACAACACACATAGTTCAGTTGCAGCTTGAACAGAATGAGTTCTAACTGTTAGGCATAGGCCCAACAATATACTGCGCTTCAAAGTCCTTATGCTGGCTGCATGAAAGATCTACAGTACATGTCCAGTACATATCAGCAGCTGGTCTTGTTGGCAAGTGGTTACGAGCATTAGCACTTGCTAGATAGATTCAACCTAAAAGTTTTTAAAAAGCTTCTTACTCATACTGCACCGTGTGTCGTCCATGAGGGAGATGAGTTGTTCATGCTGCAGTACTATACATGATGATGAACTGATTAAAACTGAACCATAAAAGTTAAAACCGTACCAGTCAATGAACTGTTTTCCCCAGGTAAGCTGCTGTAGTATACTATAGGTAGCAAGGAACGACTACGTAACTTAAATGTAACGCAGAACTTTCTAGCAGAACCGGTACTACATATACAAATCTATAGTCTTGACTTACTACAGGTGTGCATTCTACTACTTCTGTGTTGTAAAACATACACTGTACTTCAGATCATGTAGGTCTATATATTGGTGCAACTGGGGTCAACTGGATCTGAGGACTGCCTTTAATTGTAACCAAGATTTGTGATGCTGGCAATATAGGCCTAAAGGCCTATAGCCTACTCTCCCAGTTGATCCCCATCCGGCCACCACCTGCCCTCTGCATATACCCTCATCAAAAGTACAAAGGTCCTTGAACTACAGTAAATTAAGTTTACTAAATTTAAGCTCCATTCATGCACATGACTGATCTGTACAGTTAGTACTGCAAAATTCATATCCTTCAACAGAAGCTATTGATATCCTGCTCTATGTTTACATCTTATCTGGATAAAACTTACAAATGCAAGAACTGCCCCATTTGTAGCAGTTTCATACTAAGCCTTCCTTAGCATATAGTCTACACAGTATAGCCTTTTTGTAAAATTTGTTACAGAAGACAGGATGCAAAAAAGTATCACCTCCTTCCATGACGCAAAATTTGCCTTTCCTCAAATCAGTCATAGCTACCGCAGTTTTTAGGGGAAAACTGCTGTTCCCAATCAAAGTACCCGACTACTGGTTCATTACTTCAATTAGTTTCTCCAATGAGCAGCAGCTTTGTTGAAGCATTTGCTGACCATTCTGGTACAATAGTATCCCAGCACTCAGGGGTTTACATTACAACTGACAACATATCCTGCCCTGAAAATAGTACTGATAAAAAGGGATCAAATTACTCATGGTCACTGAAGGTAAGATCACCTTTCAGTTTAATCTGAGATAAACTACCATCAAATGTCAACCTTCATGGCTATTGACCAATGCTTGAATGAGCACCTAATTGGTATTGATAACAGCTCTTGACAAGTTCTGGCATAGGAAGATTTTGCGAAATGCAGAGCCTATAATAACTGTATGGTTTGAATAGGATTTAGGAGATCCACTAACAATGTTCTGCAAGGCAAGGCACAGACCTAGTCACCTATGTTCATTGTTTGCATTGTGTAAGGTGTGTAACAATCAATAGGCACATATTGTACCAGTGAATGGATTAGGCACAACTCGAGGTATTATTTAGGTAACATACAGCTATAGTGTAGTTTGTATTTTCCTTGAATCCTTGAATCTTCCAGTGCTTTGGAGATTTGTATAGTCTCCTCTTAAACTCTCAGACCCAGCAAATCTGACTGCGTTTGTTGTAAAAACTGTTAATTGGCTTTGATTGTACTGTAAATAGTAGGTAGTTGCTCCAATACATCCTTGGTTCATACAACAAGCCCATGGTTCAAGTTGATTAAGCTATTCAAGCACTGACCATCAGCCTTTAGGATTACAAGGTGTGAAGTTCAATAACACAAAATGGCAGTGAATTAGCTATATGTTTATAGGCATCAGAAAATAATCAATACTAATTTTCCAAAGTTGTAAGTTTTGTGTACTTGAAATCAAGTAGTGTAACAGGTATGAAAAATTGCACTTCACTTCAAACCACAGAGATGATGACGTGTCAGTACAGGCATCAGCAGGCACAATTGTAAGGATGTTGCGACATATTTTTTGGACGGTGGGTGGGGTGGGGCGGGGCGGGGTGGGGCTACAATATGAAGATTTAATTTGCAGCTGGGCTTTAATATATTTTAAGCTAACATTTCTGGGGATATCTGTATGTCTTCACTACTAGCCTTTATGAAATTTGGGCAATTTTTGAGGGGCTAAGAGAAACTTAGGGGTGGGCATGCCCCCCAGAGAAGGGCACCTGAGTACCAGACATTGCAGTGGTTGTGTTCTAGAACTTTGTAAATATTCCAGATACTGTATATGATACTCATATAGAGTGGCTGCCAAACTTATTACTAAGTACACCTAATATTATTCTTGTACCCATGATAGTAGCTGGTGGTGCCTATAATTATACTCATGACCATGTAACTGCACCCATACCACCTGGTCAGATCCTGTACCAGTGCTCATTAAATTCCTTCAAGTTTGAACTTTCATACCTACACTTGGGTATGAAAGTTCTTGAGTCGTGACGGTGTCCATACTCGTGTTGTGTTACCCCTAGTCTGTGCTCAAGTTCGTAACCCGGGACTTGCACCCATACCAGCTTCTCACGACCTGGCATACATACCATACCCAAACTCAAAACCACATACTCATGACCAGTACCCGTGTCCGGGATCATGACCTGTTACCCGTACCTGTACCGGCCCCCATCTGTACTCATGGCCCGGTTCCCATACCTGTACCCAGGCCCATGGCTTGGTACCCGTACTCATGACCAGCTGGTACCTGTACCTGCACTCATGCTACTGTATTCACACTACACTGCGGCGCTGCCAATTTCCAAGGATTTTACTGCACATTTACTTATGGGATGGACTCGGACTCGGCTCGGACTCGGGTCCTCTGGACTCGGACTCGGCTTGGACTCGAGTGGTACCGGACTCGGAATTGGCCCGGAATTGGGGTCACTGGAATCGGAATTAGCTCGGACTCGGATTAGGTGGACTCGGTTACAGCCCTGCCTCTTCACACGGTGGGTTAGTTAGTTAGATGAGGTTTTACGGCTCAGTTTCTAACCAATTGGTTTAAGTCGAGCTGGCCACGGCCTTTTTTCCAGTTGTGGCTCACTGGCACACGATCGGGAAGTGTAAATGTTACAGTCAATTGGGGGGGGGGGAGGATGGCAAGATTACTTCTAGGAACCCCCTCCCCAACGAGTGCCAGCGTTCAAGACATGCATCCTTAAAACACTCGGTGATATGAAAGCGAAGTGAGGAGGCTTTACCATTATTGCATAAAAAATAAGTTTTAACAAGTATCACAGACATGCGTCTCCGTTTAACGTAGACCGAGTGCAAATGTTTGCTACATAGTTACTACTGTACAGTTTGGGCAATATATGTAAGCACAAGCAGTCTGTACCTGTACACTGTAGAGACTCTTGTCACAGTCCCTACTCCATTCAAGTGAGTTTGCACCCGTGCGACTTACGCTACATGTAACGGGATAAGGCACGTAGGGGGATTATTACTGTGTGTGTGAATGAAAACTGTTCCTAGCACGTGCGACTTTAAAGGGAGTGCAGTGCCGTGCTTCTTCTCTGGAGGAGAGAGTTATGAATACCAGAACCGTGATTCAGCAGCAGCATTGCGGAAAATTGCATTTAAGCGAATTTGGATAAGGCCCCTAAACTTAATACGGATTTCATGTTTCAAAAATAGTTCAGCAGGAGACCTGCCTGTTACTGAATGTGGTGTGCTATGATACGTAAAAAGGAAGTTTGCTATGCGATGTTGCAATGTCATGGTATGGTTAGAAATGCATGTCTTCAAGGCATGTTTTAAAACTTGCACAAATCTTTCTGCCACTCCATTTGAGGCAGGATGATAAGGCGACACCTTTACATGCTTAATGCCATTCATTCTGACGAAATCACTAAACTCACCAGATACATATTGTGGCCCATTATCAGAAACAATCTCTTCTGGCACTCCAAATGCATGCAGCAAACGCATTTCTTAATGTTTCAGTCATTTTACATGAAGTTATGCTTGACATTGGATACAGTATACTTCTGGCGACTTACGTAGAGTGAGCATCAACTATTACAAGGAAATATTGACCTTGAGGTTTCTCAACAAAATCAACATGAATGTGCTCCCATGTTTGAAGGTCATTTCCATGGGTGGAGTGGGGCTACAGGGGTACAGGGGGCTAGACAAGTCTCACAGTTTCTAGCCTTGCTTTCAATTTCCTGATCTAAACCAGACCACGAAAAGTAGCTTCTAGCCATGGCTTTCATTCTGCTGATGCCCAAGTGCTCTTCATGCAGTGTTTACAAGACACGCTGCTAAAGGGTACTAGGAATAACTACCCTCAGTCACCATAATAATTGAGCATCCTTCTACAGACAACTCTGTCAACCTACAAAAAGGTTTTAACCTATCATCATCAGTATTATTAGGCCATCCATTTAAGAGTAAATTGCCATGCTCTTGACAAAACGGGGGTTTTTTTTGTAACATCTTCTACTGTACCTCTTTAGAATTCTCTGGGAGGTCATTTAGGTAGTGGAAATGCCAGATACCTTCCTCTGGGGAATTGGCTGGCAGTTGTCAGTGGTAACCTAGACAGAGCATCTGGTTTACTGTACTGTGCTCTTCTGACTTCCAGTACTCTATGTCGTACTGATGGGAAGCTAGTATTAATGCCCACCTTTGTAAACGTGCTGCCGCTAAAGAAGGCACACCCTGTCTTAGGCCCTAGCATGGACATGAGAGGCTTGTGACCAGTCACCGGAGTGAATTTCCGACCATAGAGATGCTTATGGAATTTTTTAATTCCAAAAATTAGAGCAAGTGCTTCTTTCTCAATTTGCTCATAGTTCTTTTCACTGATAGTCAGTGGCATAGCCAGGATTTTTTGAGCAAGGGGCACTAGGGGGTCACAAACTTTTCCTAGGGGGGCAGTTTCTGAATTCTCTCCCTCTCTATATGGCTTGTACATACAGAACTGTGCATTCCAAAATTTTCCACAGGGGGAACCTGGGGTGGCACCTGGGGTGGCACGGCTTTGTCCTGGGGGCCACGTCCCCCTCTTGCCCCCTGTAGCTACGCCACTGCTGACAGTTATGGTGCGTGAAGCAAATGCGATTGGTTTTTCTTCACCGCTGGCTAAAACATGAAATCCCTGCACCTACTGTATGCCATAGGCTGATGTATCACACGCTAATTTATGGGTAAATTAATGTCAAAATGAGTGGAAACTTTAGCCAATAACAAATATGCTTAGGCTTCTTGGAAGGCCCTTTCATGCTCTTCTGTCCATTTCCAATGCTTGTATGGTTTAAATAACTCATTCAAAGATTGTAACAGGGATGAGAGATTTGGCAAAAATTTTGCACAGTATTGAATCGTCCCAAGAAATGACCTCAATTCACATACATCCTTAGGTCTGGGTGCCTCATTAATTGCTTAAACTTTGTCACGTTTAGGGTGAAGCCCCTCTGAATCTACCACATGTCCTAAATATTCCACAGATTCTCTGCGAAATTCACATTTTGAGGACTTGAGTTTCAATCTGTGTTCGTGCAATCTCTGCAGATTAGCATGCATCCTGGCCATGTGCTGGTGCTTTCCCTTGCCTACAACCATTAGCTGCTTGCCATAGGGCCGCAGGGCGGACATGTTCCCCCCAAAAAAACTTTGCAAAGCAAGGCCTTCAATTTTTTAAAAAAAGTAAATAAATAAATAAATTAAACATGTAATTCAAGATAGGTTAGGCCCTCCCTTTTCCTTGACTCGGTTTGAAATTAAAGAAGTGGACCTAACATTAGTAACAGAGCTGCCAACTAGTACGTTTTAAACGTATTAATACGTTTTTTTAGGGAAAAATACATTTGTATGTTTTACTGTGCTAAAATCCGTTTTTTTGAAAGTCCTGAGTATGGGTGTGTGAATCTGGCTGTCTGTGATAACGAGCGTATGCATTGTTGTGCCATTGCCTCCTGTGATTCTTACAGCTTGCTGCGCGGGCGCACGCATGCACATTGCAAAATAGACAATTGCACACATGATGCAACCGTACGCGATGCGCACAGTACATGGCGCACATGTACCTTCTCTTGCTCGCGCTGCACGTGTTTGCTAATGGCCATAAGATACTCACTGTTTGTGCTAATTAATGCATATGGGTGTGCAGTTTGTGTGAAAGGAGTATGCATGCAGTGTTCGTATATGCATGTATACCATGGACTTCTCATATAAGAAGTCTGTGATGTATACGTACATACATAGATACGGTCGATGTCTTTGTGCATATAGGCCTATATGCATTTTCTTGGATGATATCGTTCGCGTTGTGGATACTATCAAGGAATAATGGTGTCAAAAACTAGGCAGTTGCCGATTTGGTTTGAGTATACTGTAGCTTGGCACTAGGTTGCTTTTTATGCAGTAGAATCATGCAGCGTGGGATCATGATTTATGCTAGGTGAAAATGAGCATTAAAAATTTAAGGAATAGGCCTAGGCTAGGCTAATTAAACCTCACGTAACATAAGACCCAAAAAATTTCCTAGCCTAGGCTAGGCCTAATGTTAGGCTACACTTTTTACTGAGTAATGGCCTAATGTTACAGTAGGTCTGTATGTGCCAGTATTTTTTGAAAAGTTCCGCAATTTTCATGTATGATACGTCTTGTTTTGTAGTTGATTGCTCTTGCTGCTATGCTATCCTAACAAGGTTAAATATAGACTACTGAGCCTAGCCTAACTAGGGCCTATTCTTGTGAACAAACTCGCACTGAGAGGCAGTTGCTTATTTGATCTGAGTATGGCTTGGTGCTAAAGCAGGTTATTTGGGGAAAATGCCATATTGCTCTGTCCCGCTGAAAATCCTTTTTTTTCCCTGAAAATATGTTTTTTGTTACTAAAAAATGCTTTTTTTGGTAGTGACAGGTTGGCAGCTCTGCATTAGTGCCAGCAAAGGTAATCAAAACAAATGATCATTCTGTGATATTTGTAATCTGATCAGCTTAGGCATCATAATGTCATTTACAGAGGGTAATGGACTAACGGTAATGCTGGAGTTAAATCAGGGATCTGCTTCTAGTGGCAGCTCCCTGGTTAAACGCCCAGAATTTTGCAGACACTTTTAGAGCTTTCGGGATCATTAGATACACAACCCATTAGCCGTGTTGATTATCATCCATGACTAAAAGCAGTTTTGCCCGGGTGTCACCTGGCCAAATTAGCATTGTTATCTGTCTACAAAAAGTTGTAACGGGCATGTAGCCTAAACATATTGTTTCCCATAGAAGGAGAGGTTTCCCTTCCCTTGTCCAAATCGTCAGCGCTGTTGGCCCACGAGCAGTCTTATGACTGTCAAATGGCATGTTATAAGCAAAAGTTTGTCCACCTCTGTGCTAAAGTATACCATTTCAGTTGATTTAAAATGAACACACTAAACAGTCAATCTAAGTTCAGTGTAGTGAGACTTTTGACTAGTGGCCTAGCTATTTGTATATAGGATGAGAAGTCGTTCTTAGTTTTAGGGGAATTCCCCTCCCCCCTTGTCGTGTCTTTCTTGTTCCGGTAGCGTAAGTACTCAAGAAAAGACAGAGTCAAACCATTCCGATTTCCAAATGATTTACAATCTACAATCTACACGAGGTAGTCTTCTCAACAACTATAGACCAATAATATGTCGAAACACAAACATGTGACCACATCGGCCAATCACCTCCCTCCCTTGACTTCCTGTTCCAGGAAGTTCTCAAAGCTAAACATAGGAGAATCATTTGCATGAATTAATAAAATTAATAAACATGAAGGACTATTCCATTATGTTGCCAAGGGCAGAGCACGACACAACACCCCTTTAAAAAAATTTGTTTCGGAACGGTACTGAGATATAAAATAGTGCTATCATTTCATCGTTTTCAAGTGTCTTAAGTGCTTGAAATTTTCATTAGTTTAATAAGAAAACAATCCAGAAAATGAACATTTTATGGCTCCTTGGCAAAGCTGAAACATATTGTGACACAATGAAAGAAACAACAAAATATTCAAAGGTGGAGCTCATTTTATACAAATGAATAAAGCCGCTTTTGCCCATTTCACCTGCCTCTTACTCCCCCTATGGAGTAGGGATCAGCTGATATGGTTGTATTTTTATTTTTAAAGTAGTCAGCTCATGACTGACTGCCCAAAATGGTTTTTAAAGAGCTCTTGAAAACTACTTGGGGCATTGCTGTAATACATAATAATAACCATACTGGCGTACTCCTATTGCACTATCCGGAGGCTGACCATTAATATTGCCAGGGGGGTCTTCCTAACTTCCCTGAATACGAACTTGAGTTTGCCCCCCCAAACAAAATTTCTTAGAGCCGCCCATGCCTACAACTAAAATATCATCTTAATAACACATAAACCCCTTCCAGACCTTGTAATATCTGGTCCATTACAAACTGAAATAGAGCAGGGGCGCTGGAGATTCCATAGGGTAAATGTCTGTACTGAAATACTGTAAGCCCTTATGAGTGGAAATCATTAAATACTTGCAAGGCTTTCCGTCTACAATCATTTGCTGGTAGGCCTGAGACAAATCTAGTTTAGAAAATACTGTTCCTCCTGCCAAATTTGCAAAAATACCTTGGGGATTTGGCGAGGGATACTGATCAATATCAATACACTGGTCGTTTGACTTTATAATCACCACAAATACGAATGCTTTTGTCAGCTTTTGGAACCACTACGAGAGGAGTGGCCCAATCACTATGCTGGACTTAAGAAATAATCCCCTACAGTTCTAATCTGTCAAGCCTTTTGCCCACAACTTCCTTTGATGAGGCTTAAAAAAACTTAGGAGATACATCATCTTTTACCTTGATATCGTTGCCTTGTGATTTGTAAACCTTCAGGGTTCCAAGTTCTCCACTGAAAAGATCCTTATACCTACAGTACTGTTCTGAATTAACTGCCTGATCGCGGCCGCAATCCAACAAATTCATTGCGAAAGATCGCGGAGATTATCCATTGTTATAGCCAAGATGTCTGCGCGAATCTTCGCGGAACTTTAAGCTGCTTAAAGTAGTGGTTTTCACCTCAATAGCTTTGCCGGCACGTTCATGAACTTCAAAGAGACAAAGGGATGGCTAAGCAATGAAAGGCCCAGGACACTAGAAAATCAATACTCTGACTAGACCAATTTCAATTGAAACAGCTCTAAAGGAAGGAACATATTAAATAAGGTTAGGCTATAGGCCTGCTACGGCCGTAATAAATGGTACACAAAGATGAGGCTTCACGTACACGATATACAGTACTATACACGTTCTTTGCAGCATGGAAGTATGGCGGGACGTTGTTTTTGTAGGCAAAACGTAGATCACTTTTTAAGGCTTGAGTAGTTGGGCTAATCACCCCGTTCGTGAAAAAATAAAATTATGTGATAAGGCCATTTCGTCAAGTTTAACGTTACTGCGATACCGGGACCATATACTGTACTAACCTGCCGACTAGGCTGCATGGCCGTCGTCAAATTCGCCAAAAGCCGAAGGCCACGCTGAGTGTACATTTTCTGCGCGTGATGGCGGAAATATTCAGAGTCGAAACGTTTTTAAAAAGTTCCGTTGACCAGCCAGAAAAGCTGCGTCATAATTCTTTCCGCAGCGTCCTGAATATTTAGGTTAGATCAGAAAACGAAAGTCTATGCAATATATGCTGAATACTGAGCCTGTTCTTTCTTCTGTATTGCCTATACAGCTACAACTTAAGTAGTCTGATTATTTCGTAGGATTTTACGAAACTTCGTGTTTTGTGACCAGTGTTCGATTCCCCCGGTATCGCATCGCGAAATGCGATTCAAAATGAGGAACTGCGAGACATTTTCAGGACTGCGTCGCACTTCGTGCGATGCAAAATTCTAGTCCCATGTGGGATCACATTTACAGAACTCAATCCTGGTGATCAGAATCACCAAAAACTGTAGGCCTTCATTACACTAAACATCAAAAAAAAAAAAAAAAAATGCCGTCAGAACATGCGTCTACATATACGTAACCACATTCCCTCTCTCCCAGCCAATAATTTATGAATCACACACGAGCTGTCCGCTGTGCAGTTCTGTGATCATCAGTACGATTTCTTGAATCTTTTTTTTTTTACATTGTGATAATTAAAACTTTGACTGTTTTATCTTGTATCATACAAAATGTACATTTCCTAAAATCCCCTTAAAGAGAATATTTTCGGCTTTCAAGCGATATCGTACTGTAATTCTCGTGTTTGTGAACCTCCTGAATTTTGAATAATTATAAGTCGAATGATCTTCTGGAAAAGTTTTGGAGCACTATTTTCGAAAGAAGTCACGGCGTATTCCTCACCTGTACGCTAAGAATCGCAAGGCACAACCCACTGGCCGTTATTTATGCATGGAGAAAACCCGCGGTAATGAGGGGATAAATAAAAAAATACTGAGAAATGAGAATGCAATTCTGCAAACATAATAAGATGAATATAGCTCCAATCGATAAATAAACATTAGTAATTTCACGTTCATTGCTACATCATTACTTGACCTATTTTGCCCTGAAAATACAAGTTTCAGTGCCCTGAAAATAAGCGTTTTCCCTGCTCTGGGAGGGCTGCAGCGAACCCACAATCCCCCGCCTCTTACGCCTTTATGGAGGGAACACCATTGCAATGGTATCACATCTTATAGTTCCAGCACTCTCATGTTCCGGTACAATACAAAAGCCTCGCCCATAACCGTGACTGTCTTTCTCAGGGAGGGCGGTGATTTTTGCCCGACTCCAGACCCTAATTTAACTGTCCAATTTTCCATTCGACTGAGACGAAATATCTGCCCGTTTTAGTCAGGTTTCTGACATTTGTAGGGCCGCCCCCAGCTCCCCAGCCCGTACGGCCATGGCCTCGCCGCTTTTTCGTTTTCATTTCACACAGATGTTGCGATGGATATGGATCCCATTTTGACCCCACCCCTAGCCATTGGAACCTTTCTAACCAACCTCCCTATACTTTAACCTCTACTACGCAACTGCTAAAATTTTGAATCTTACCTACTGAACAAAACTTTTGAAGTCCGAGTCCTTGGGTAAAATATTAATCCAATTATAGTCCATTCAGTGAGAGAGAATGAAGATGGAAAATTCGGCAATCAATTTTCGAGACTTTGCCTCTGAATCTCTGACTCAGGGCCCTACAGAGGAGTGCAATACGGTATTGCCGGGATCTCTCTAAAATTCACCCGCGGCATACTGTGCCAACATGGTCCGAATTTTAACCCGCCCCTTGGGAAACCGTAGGTGCATTGTCATTTTACTGTCACACGCTGTATACACTATAGGCGCCAGCCTGCAGGTCTAGTCATGTTCAATACCATTCATTCACACATAGCATAATACTGTATTTCGTTATGTGCAAATACACGTATGTTGCATGCTGTTATTATGAGGGCCGCAGCAAATACCTGGGAAATGTAGCCCTTTTACGTGAAATAGCCAATCGCAGCTCTGGGTTTAACACTCATTCATTCACAAGCGGCCAGCGCCCATTTTTGCGTAACCTTTTTTGGAAGTCGTATGCCCAATTGGTCCCCGTACGTTTACGTGACGTCACACATATTGCCCGGGATTTTTTTTCAACCTTCGACAGCCAGCGCCATCTTGAGATTCACACATAAGCGATATTTCGTCCGATACCAAACTTTTACCGAATAATTTTCCCAAGAGCAGACTTATTCAACACCCATGAAAGAGATAAGGTACAAAATTTAGCTCGTAATGGTTGATTTTGCTGAAAATCTGCATGCTGAATTTTGGCCCATGACAGCTGGTTCGTAACATACGTAGAGCGGCGCGTTACCCAGGATATGAAATTTACTTCGTTAGGTTACTGTACTGTACGTACTACTATCATGCCTTCACGCTGAAGTGACAGTGCGATCGTAAATAGACCGTACAGTAAGTCAGACAGTGCTGTATGTTTTCAAGAGGTGGGCGTAGCCTAATAGGGCGGGATTGAACAATTGGTCGTTAACGGTGATTGGTAGCAGCCAATGGAAATTTTACATGTGCCAAGTCTGTGAATAAAGGGGTGGGGGAGCCAATGACGTCACTAGCAAAGTAATGCACAGAACGTTGCATGCAAATAAGTTGGGCCCATTGCAGGTGCCTGGGAAATTCTCGAGTCGAAGGTTTCTCATGGAATTGAAATGATACACGTACACAGTACTGTACCTGTAGTCTACATTTGAAATGTAGCAACGAGCTACAGTAAGCGCATAATGCGTGCTGCATTGGGCTATAAAATGTAATACAGTAACGAATGATGGGCTGCAAAAATAAGACTGAAGTGGGGTGTACAGTAGTTTCATTTATGCGGGCCTAGCGATTATCTATTACAGGGTCATTCACCATCGTATTGCCGCGGAAAATTGTATTTGCGGTTGTTCGAGCAGAAAGGTACATAGAAACAGCCTTCCATGGTAGTTAAAACGATAGTGGCATCTCGCCTTTCTACATGCTCTGAAGATGAATTAATACACAGAGGAAAGCGCCACTCATTTCACAAACTAGGAAATATATAGGATATATATCCAAAGAATGACGGTTCGGGACGGCTGATTAGGCTACTTTTCATGCTTTCCAAGGTAAGAGAACTTTCTGCAAAAATGAATTAAGGCTAACACTGGATTGCAAATTTGCGGGGCAACTATTACAAACAGGCCTCAACACGAAAATATGTATGATTTCTGAGAAAGGGCGGGTGGGGAATCCAGCCCCCTCCCAACTGGAGAGGCCAAACCTATTTCTTTGGAGGATTTGTTGAAAAATCGGGTCAGACCCTAGATAATGCAGACTTTTTTTCAAGCAGATGCGGTTGGGCCCTTCCCCCGAAAATATGCAAATGCCTGCCCTTGTTGAGTTGTTGACGATGATCATCTAATCTATGTTTCGACGGCACCTTCTTACAGATGACGTAAACTTGGCGATCGAATATTACTTTGTCTTTTAATAACAAGTTAGCACAATAAACTGTAGCACAGTTGGATTAAGAACACGCGTGGCGGTACGTCCAAAACGATGCCCCAGCCAAAAAAAAAAAATAATAATTTTCGGTGGTAGTTACTTCCACTTACCAAACTTTAAAATATACTTTAAAATGCATATAAAAATGAACCTTTCGCCTTTAATCGTTATGTTACAGCGTACACCTGTATACATAACGAGTAGTGCACCATGTTTGCAATGATCGAACACACGTTTTGTCCGTCCATCTGAAGTGTATGAAAGCTTATCCTGCTACATAAGCAACTGCAACGTTAAGTGAATGATCGGTACTTTTCCAGATCAACAGTTTACATTTTAAACTCACGTTCGATTATTGAACGACATTTTGATTTTTAAGAGACTTTGTCAACGGTTTTGCGCGGTTTTGTACGGTGAAAAACTGACCGCCAAACCCGCAAATAATTGTACGAATTTTCCACGAACCTTAGCGGTCGAATTTTTGTACGATTTTTGAAATCGCGCAAAATTGCAGAAATTCGAACAACTTCGCACAAAATCGCGCGAATTCGAAGAAATTTGATTCTTCGATATTGTTCCGGAGTTAAACGATCACAGTACTGTACTGTATGTAGCAGCTAGCAAGCCTGAGGGGCAGTGTGGAGCACAATACGAGGCTGCTATTGCAATAACGCTTCTGTCGGTAAGGACGGCTTGCCCGGCAGGCCAGTCCGTAGCGGTACGTGTTTACAGTAACAGATGCTTAAAATTCGTGTATTTTTTTGGTCAATCCTACCTTGCAGAGGCTAGCAGTTAGCTCACAATTTTCTTTTACTTCGCGCACGTCAAACCTATACTGTAAAGCACAGCACTCCGTTTGCTGCAATTTTGTACTTATGTGTTGTAAGGGTTCAAGCTTATTTATCGATCCGTATTCGTGTGCTTCATGCGAGTGCACAGGTAGCTACTTGCAGTGCTTGTTATGGGCATTGTCTGTTCGAATAAACACTGCAGTCATCTACGCTTTTGTTGATTGTAACCACAGGGCTATCGATGTCATTCGCTTATACTAGACAATGCACTGTCTGTTGGTAATCCGCTGCGATCATGTCTGCGCGGCCTAAGAAGCTTTAGAGATTATTTCGCGCAGAATTTCAGGTAGTTAATTCAGAACAGTACTGTATTCAAAAGTCTTTCAACAGTGTCACTGTTTGTTCTTCACTTGGCTCTCTTTTCACAGTAAAGATAGAAGCCCAATCCAAATGCAAACTCCAAGCCAATTTCTTCCCAACAACAGAGGTTGCCCCTTCACCTTAGCAACCACAATCGGCAATCTGGCAGATTGGTCCTGGTATGAGACGCATACTTCGGCTTGTCCTTACGGTTCTACAGTACCTTTCCTCCCCCATAAGCTTTAAAGCCATGGTTCGTTTCGTTTAGCGGGAGGTTTGGAAATTTTTCTCAGTATATGTAGTCTGGGAGAATAGACTTTGTCGCTCCTGTGTCCAGTTCCATAGGAATTTCTGGGCAGGGTCAAGGGGAAGTTAGCATTTGGGTCAAAACATAAAGTACATACAACATAGTCATATGAGGTATGGCTGGATTGTTAATAAGTTGAATTTTAAAATGGTGTTTACAGAACAAAAATATACCAAACCATTCAAAAGTTATGCCCATTTAAATTAACTGCCAGTTTATGTTTATTTTTCTGTAAATATCATGGAACTATAGGAATATTTTGAAAACCACATCTTTCCTCATATAAAACTGATTTAAAGACAAACCCTTTTGAGACTGGTAGTTAGAGTTAATACCAAGTACTCTATGGCTGCAATTCCTTCTCAATGTGTTTAATTTGTTAATTAGCAGTAATTACTAATGGCCTAATTTGTCCCTTTGTTACCAAAAAGTTGTTTTTTTTTTATTTCTCAATTAGACAATGATAGAAATATTTATAAATTTGTTTAAAACAGGTTCAAGGGGCATACTTATGAAACAATGTCAAATCATGTTCCTTGGCTACATGCTTGAGAAAACATTAATGAAACATGTGTCCCTCTGTTACCGGCAAGGGAGGGACAGATGTTCGTGTCCATGTGTTGTACACAGGTGGCTAGATTTTTACAGTGTATTGTGCACTTGTTTTTAAGCCATGCACTAACCAAACAAGAAATTTTATTTATGCATCAAATATCAGCAAATGGTAACAGGACATTGCTACATGCTGTATAAAGCAGTGGCTATCTGCAGTACTCATTAGGGCTGTGATCGTTTAGCGAAATTACTAAACGTTTAATCGCAAAATTTTGCGATCGTTTAGCGATTAATCGCAACTACCTATGATCAACATAGAGACTTAAAACGTGCTCTTGAACATTATGAATGTGTAAAATGTGTTTTAGTGACGTCCGGGGGACATAGTTTCCATGAACCTCAAACACGGATCCTCCCTCATAGAAGCTCAACTTTGATGTCGTATGTATACGTGTGTGCCATTCGTATGTATTTCACATTTTCAAAAAAAGTTAAAGTGAACATCTGATTTTCTGTAATGACTCCAAATTGTTTTTTATTTCGTACGGAAAAACAGGTTTTGCTATTAATCACTGGTAGTTTTGTACTAAACGTTTATTACACATGCGATCGTTTAGCGATTAATCGCTGAACGGTCACAGCCCTAGTACTCATGTGGCAGTGTGAGAGTGCTAAAACAAGCATGGGGCAACCCAAAATTTTCAACTGTTTATGGTTGTGAGGCAGGAACTACTGTAACAAACAATTTCCACCAATTTGCGATCCAGACAATCTTCCAGACTTATTTTAAATCAATCCCAAGTACCGAAAGAACGTACTTTAGTAAATTATTCTACCAGTTACACCATGATATCATACCAAGATCGGACTGATCCACAGTGTACAGTAGATCCTACAGTACTGTACATTTTTACCACGGTGTCTTTGCACTTTATGAACACAAAGACACAGTACATACAGTATGTCAAAAAACCTTTGTAGGACAACCAAAAGGATACCAGGAAAGCTACTTGGCTACAAAAAATACCGGGAAGTTAGTCAAGAAATATTTGCATTCCTACAGATCATATTGTTTCACTAAGATGTAAATAGTCATTCGGAAGTAGGGATTTCTGTTGAACTCTGTCCCCCCTCCCAGGCTTCATTTTTCTAATTTCAGTTCTCCTGGTGACCAGGGTTACCCACTGTATGCCCAGTGTTTGCAGAAAAAGTAATGTTATGTGTGATACTTGTATAATGTAACAGAAAATTAGCACAAAATTTACTGAATACAGTGCTGTACATACAGTATATGAAACGTTTCTGCCACAGTGATACAGTATGGGTATGTATCACAAAAATGTTACGTGGTGAAATGTTATCAGTCGATATATCCTTTAAAAGGGACGTTTACATAAAAATTCTTTAGTTACATCTGATAATTAAGTTGAATATATTCTTCAGTTCTCTTCAGTATCAGCAGCGCCATTTCATTATCATTACGCATTGTATTTCTTTATTATATCATGTATGTGAGTATGTCTTTAATGCAGAAACACAAACCTTATTACTCACTATTAAAGTCCAGCATTATGACAACAGTACCTTGCTCTAGTAAGAATGTCTTGATGTAGGCTATGTCATGATTTTTCAAAAGGTTAGTGATTCTTGCAGCTGGCTTTATGACAAACATCATGAATGCAAGATTTTTTTTTTCATAAATTTGTTATAGCCCACATGCAGTGCTGTATGCAAGTGTGAGGTGTCATTCAAGACAGTAGGTTTTTGTCACCATTACTGTACAAAATAAAGAGAAGTCCTCTGTTTAATATGAACTGAAGTGTATGAAATTTACAATTCTTGACAGACCTGTGTACAAGCACAATCTCATTCATAGTGTACTGCTATGGGTTCTTCATTTAAAGTACAGTGTCAGTGATGCCATTTAATCCTTGTTGTTCCCTCCTCCCTCCCTTTGAAAGACACTAGAAAAAATGTCCAAACATTTGGTTTAAGTATAAAATGATTGAGTAATTGATATTACCTATTTTACCTTCCAAACCAGGGATCAGGCATCACACAAGTGGTAATGAACACTTGTGCCCCTCCGTTACCATCCGGAATTATCCCTTAAACCATGAAAAAACAAGTCTTAATTTGAAATATGATACATGATGACCGACTTTCTCATGGAAAGCATGAACCAATGTAATAGCCAATATACATATGCAAGTTTGATGAATGTTGCTATTTAAGAGCTGCAGTTTTGACTTCTTTGGAAAGAGGTTTGAAAACACATGTTAAGTTTGTGTCCCTCCGTTACCATGATGCTTTTTGTCCCACAAGTTCTCCCTAGTGACAGTACTAATAATTCATAATATGGTGATCAAGGTAGTAAGTCCTTGCCTAGGTAACCAAATTCGAAATTGGGAAATACCCCTTCAAAGTTATGCAATGAGAGATAAAATGTGTAAGGGTAATTGTCAAATGTCCCTCTGTTACTGCTTGACCTTGCCCTTATGTTCCCTCAATGGAGACATGAATTTTACAGTAATTGGTTCCGTTTGACCGTTTACTTTGTACAGTCCAAAAAGGCTTTGGTCTTCTTATTGAGCTTGAGGGTGTTGGAATCGCATGGTTGTCAAATTAAGTGTCCAGTTTTGTGACACTTGTTGCATTTGTACGTCATAAACTTTATACAGTCTACTGCTGAGTGATCTGTTCCGTTACACCTACGTGTATAACAGCTGTTGCTGCTGGCACTTGTAGAGCCATTGCGATTACAGCCTGGTCACGATTCTTCCTGGACCCTGTCTTAATGTCCATTTTGTGTACCACAGCTGGAGTTTCTAAATTGCGCTCACATTTTGTTCAGCCATCTCCATAGCCAATGCACACTCAAGGCTTTTAGCGTATGTAAGATTTTCGTGTGCTAACAATTTTCTCTGGGTGGTGACATTTCTTATCCCACAAACAAATCTGTCACTTAGGGCCTCTTGAAGGAATTGACCGAATTCACAGGTAGATGACAATCTTTTAAGTTCTGCTGCATACGCTGAACCTGACTCCCCTTCATTTTGGTTTCAGTGGTGGAACTTGAACCTTTCAGCAATGACCAACAGTTTAGGAGTCAAGTGTTCTTTCAAAACTCTGATCACTTCATGGTAAGGTTTCTCCCTCGGTTTATCTGGCATGACTAAACTTTTTAGCAGGCCATATATCTTAGCCTCGATAACACTAAGGAAAACTGCCACTCTTTTATCGGTATTTACCTCATTTGCCGTAAAGAAGTTGTCCAAGTCTCTCTTTATAATGTGAAAAGCCTTAATAGCTTGCATCAAATTCCCAAACTTTTCCAATCAAGGCCATATTAAAAAGTGAATTGTTGGATCTAATGAAGAATATTTTCACTAAATTTAAGTGAAAAACTCCTCGTTGCCAGTGTAATATCTTGGTGATATTTTACAAGGTTGCATGGGTAAAACACAAATTATGAGAGAACTCCAAAGATACTGTAGGTTCAAGTGTATATATTTCAACTGTATTCCACAAGAGCAGAAAAGGAACCGAGACAAATAAAGGTACATTATAGCAAGCATAAAATCAGGGTGGGCTAATGGGTCAGAAGACTGCCCTCTACTGGAGTGTCCTAGACATAGCAAGGATAAAATCAGGTAGGTCTAATGGGTCAGAAGACTACCCTCTACTGGAGTGTCCTAGATAGCAGTTAGCTTGCCGTGAACTGCCACTGCTGGCCAAGGACAGCATAAACACCAAACTCACAATATATTACATGGAGAACACTGATACTGCTAATACAAAAGATTACAAGACAGTGTCTGAGCATTTCACATGGCCTCTTTCCTTGCATAGCCACCCATGAAGAAATAAAACAATGGAGCAATTCCCTTTTGATGGTAAAAGGTTCGCATGGTAACCCAAACTATTTTCATTTCGGTTTTACATTCGACAGGAGTCTGAAGATGAGGTTCTTGGAGAGCTGGCAGAGCCTCTTCCACCACAGCCGCAACAACAACAACAACCACCACCGGCCAAACGTCCAAGGGGACGTCCAAAGAAGCCCTCTACAGAAGCCCAGCCTCCACCAAAGAGACCACCAACACCGAAACCAGTCCTGGACGCCATCCAACAACAAGCATTCCAGGCTAGATGTGCTGACAGAGATGCACAGTTCAGGGCATTCAGAGCATTGAAGAATCCAACACCGGCCCAAGTGGAGGGCTACTGGTCTCTTCAGGTGGAGGATGAGATTGACCGGAAGCGCTGCATGGGGACTTGGAAATGGGATGAATTTACAGAAAACAAAGTGAGTTGTGTTGTTTTATAGTTTTTGTTTTTTAATTTTTATTTTTTTTTTAGCTCACACATGTACACAGTACATGTGTGAGGTTATCAAATGGGGCTGATGGCATCAACTTTTCAACAAAAAATCTTCTTCTTTTTGATGTGAGGAGATTTTGGGCTGAAATTTTGGGATATGATTGTTTGTCAGCAGAGCATTAAAAGCATGGTCTGGTGACCAAATTTGATGCTTTCAAAAAAGCAGAAAAATTTTCTGTGTTAGGCAGTGAAAACCCCATCTCAATAGCATCTTGCATTCAGAAGACACAAATTTTTGAAGAAATACTACATTTGCAGTTTCCCTAGTGCATGATGGGAAATCTGTGATGTCATCTGGGCAAATGGATTTGATGTAGCTTTTGTATTTCTTTATAATGTTAATATCACTATATTGAATATTCCATAATTTTATTTGCTGTACCATAAGTATGAAACAGTTTTTCACTATATCTACACGGAAAAATATCTAAACATTCCAACGGTATCAAATTTCAAGGACAAACAAGGTAGCCAATTATAAAGAATAACAAAAGGAATCTGAGGCAATCTGCCCACGTTGGATCACGTTTTGTGACCTTGAGGAAACTTGGAGGTATTTCTTATTAAACGTAACCAATCTTTAGGAAGAGATATCTTGAGTTAGGAATGGAGTTTTGATATGGGGTTTGGATGACATGTAATGAAAAATTTTTATATTTCATATAAGACCCCTACAAAATGCCATCAGACAATGCCTTTAACACCTACTTATTTTCATTCCATTATAGGAAAGTTAAGTTGGGTTTTAAAGCCATTTTTGTAGAGCTGAGTTCACTGTGCCTGCTGAACAGTTAGCTATTTATCCATTGTACTGATAGCAGTGTGCTTGGTTTTGTGTTCAGTTGTCATCTTGCAAATGTGCAGGCTGTTTGAAATTCAATCCATCAACACACATGTTTGTTCATCAAGTGGCCTCTACAGTCTGAAGCATCTCTGTGGTCAGTGTGGCTTAACACATGAAAGGAAATAGGTTTAACTCATTAATTGTGGGGATATCTTCCATTCTGTTCTGTTCAATTGAGTTGGTCAAGTAATTGCAACTTAATTGTTTTGAGTTTGAGTGCAAAAGGAGCTTTTTGAGAGTCTGTTTTATTTTGATCAGTGCAAACCCATGCAGTGTTCACTTGTGGAATCGAAGGTGCGATTAAATGGTACTTTGCAATACTTGAACAGTTTATTGCTCATCATACAAACTTCTTTTTTTTCAGGGTTGCTGCTAATAAAAGTGTATTTGCTTGATATGAGAAAATATGCAGTGATATTTGTAGCTATCTGTTATAAAACTATGTCAGTTGCAGGTTTATATTCCTTAACACATTTGTGATTTTACAGATGGGTTTTGATTTCTATTAATTATTACGTTTCTCTCTTCCCTCCCATTTGCCTTTGTAAGGTAAGGAGGTTTTTTGGAAGCAGATAAATAGATGATAAAATTTGGTTTTGTGAGTTTCTATTTTTAACAGACAAGAGAAATTGTGTGAGCTACACAACAGCATTGCTGTTCTAGTTTAACTTTTGTATTTTTTGTTTATTTTTATTTTTGTTATTTTTTATTTATATGTTTTATTTGTTTTATCTTATTTTGTCCCTATCTTTGCATATCCCTTCACAGGTGCTACTTCACAGATGCTGATGTGAATTTGTCCTACCCTGTCATTCCTTTTTTGTTATCTTACATGTCTGTCATATCTTTTTTAGTAGCTTTTGAATTTCTTAGGAAATTACAACACATTCTCTCCTTTTTTTCTCCTCAGGAAAAAATCAACGAAGACATCGTATACACTGGGTCAGAGGGGGGGTTGGAAGGTTTGTCGGAAGCAGCTCGTAGGGCAACCACAGAACTAGATTGTCTCCGACTGTTCTTCACAACGGCAGTCGTAGACAATCTAGTTCACCAGACTAATTTGTACGCTCAGCAGGAGGGAGCAGCTGAAAGTTCATATGGGTGGATGCCATTGGGGAGGGATGATATATTAGCTTTTTTGGGGGTGGCTGTAAATATGTCACTGATCAAGGTGCCTGGGGACGTACAGGTGTACTGGACAAGTGAAGAGCAACTGCGGCAACCTTGGTTTCCAAGTGTGATGTCAGGTATCAAATTTAGACGTATGTCTAGGTATTTTCATTGCACTGATAACACGAAGGCTGCCAAGACTTCTGATGGCAAATATGTTGATAAATTGGTCAAAGTTCGTCCCCTAATTACTTCCCTACTTTCTTCTTTTAGGCAGCACTTCAGTCCAGCACGGGAACTCAGCATTGATGAGCAAATGATCGGGACCAAAGCTCGCTGTAGTTTCATTCAGATCATGAAGGACAAACCTACAAAACGAGGGATAAAGGTGTGGGCTTTGTGTGATGCAAAAGTCCACTACTGTTTGAATTTCCAGATCTACACTGGTGGTACTGGAGAAACAGGTTTGGGCTTGAGAGTTGTGAATGATTTGATGTGCCATTACTTGGGCAAAGGGCACCATGTGTACTTTGATAATTTCTACACGACTCCCGAGCTAATGGCACATCTAATCAGCTACAACACGTTGGCTTGTGGTACGGTTCGACAGAATCGGATTGACATGCCAACGCGGCTCCAAACTCAGGCTTGGAACCTCAAGAAAGGCCAGAGCTGTTTCCTCCATAGCCACAGAGTGACAGCTTGCAGGTGGAAAGACAAGAGGGATGTCTTCTGTTTATCAACGGTTCATGGCAACACGTTGAAGATGGTGACCCGTAGAAAGGCGGGTGGCCATGGTGAACAGGAAGAAGTCCAGAAGCCTCTGGCTATCTGTGACTACAACACCTACATGGGAGGTGTTGATGTGTATGACCAGCTTCTGTCCTACCACCCTACAACACGCCGTTACAAGCGTTGGTGGGTGAAGATATTCTGGCGATTGTTTGACATGGCAGTTTTGAATGCTCTAGCAGTGTGGAAGCTGAAATACAAAGACTCACTGACTCGGGATTACCACACACAGTTCAGAATGAGATTAGCCCAGCAACTTGTGGCCCCATTGATGGAGAGGAATGTGCCTGTGCAACTGGGAGCTTACCGTGTTGCAAGTCGGCTAGTACATTATGGCCAACCACAGTCGTATGGTACGAAAAAAATTTGCACTGTGTGCAGGGATAGAAACAGGAATACTACACAGGGTTGTCGTCATTGTGGGGAGGGGGTGAGGCTCCATTTTTATTCTGAAGGGAATGAAAAATCCTGTTTCGTCAAGTACCATACGGAGGCAAATTTCTAACTCAACTTTGATTTCACTACCTCTCCAGTATATCAGCTTATCCACAAATCTCACTATTGCTGTGTCAGTCAATTGCCTGAATACTGGTCATACATCTTCTTCTTGTTCACCATTGGTTCTTCACAGTGCTGACATTTTGGCTGTGATAAATAAGAGACATTCTCTTTGCAGCTGCACTTGTGTAAAGAATTGGGGGTTCAAACCCTTTACCTCTTGTTTTGGCCAGTTCTCCAAATTTTGGGTGGGACCTCAGGATGTTCAAATTCCAAATTCCTGGTATGTAACCTTGGAAGCCAAGTTGTCCAGTCATTGGGGGTGGGGTGGAGGGGGCTGATTATTTTGTAAATCTATATATATTTGAAAAAATATCTCTACTATACTTGCAACAAATAATTTCTATGTATTTTTTAAAGAAAGAATCTAAGTTTTTATAAAGACAATCTGTATATCTTTGAAAGAAAATCTGTATTATATTTGAAAGAGTAAATATTTTTACAAAAATAATCTGTACATATTTGAAATATTTATTTTTGTATTGTATATATTTACCACTAGGTTTTTATGTTGAATTGTATATATATATATATATATTTTTTACTGAGCTGCAAATTAGTCTGCTGCTTGTGATGTTCCTTCCAGGGGGGGGGGGGGGGATGAGCCATGAAAAAAGAAGACAAGGCGGCTGTTCTTGAAGGGGTGTGGATGGGTGGAGTAGGGGTTGGGGAATTCAAATTGTAATATTTTTGTATATTTGTATATATTTCTAATAAGATTCAATAAACTGTATTTCTTCTGTTCTGTTTTTTGGCTCAACTTGTTGCATACTAATCAAATTTGAACTGGAGATAGTAGCTGTGCATCAGTTCCTTCTGGATTTCTACTCTTATAGGATGAACTTTAAATGGCACCAGTTGAACTTTGGAGACGATGCGAGTGCAACGAAAGACGACACTAAACTTCAACAGAATTTAGATTTGCAGTTTACACTTGTCATCTCATTTTCATAAATAGTGAACATAAATGTCAACAGAAGCTTAACTGAATCCCACACTTCAGTCTTTCAGTAACATAGTATGCTGTACCAATTATTCTTCTAAATACAGCTAAATATCAAATAAAGTAGGGTGCCCCCCCCCTTTCCTGTGTGCCAGTTTTAGAGCAACTTTGCATATTTGCATGAATAATGAGCATGAGTGTCAGAACTTAGAAAGTAAATTGAACTCATAAATTCCAATCTTTCGAATCACCTATATGTTTCTATACAAATTATACTTCCAAATGTAGCCAAATAACAAGTAAGGAAGGCCCTTTCATGTGCACCTACTAAACTTGTGTTATACAACCTATTCTTGTCTTTGTATCTTTCTCATTTTAGATCCAGTTTCGTCAAATTTGGTATTAAATGAAAGAGGAAATTATGCCAAACATTCTAATGCACCATCAAATACAAAATAATAGTGATCTGGATTGGTATTCTATGGAAAAAAACCTTATGACGTCATCTAATTTGCATACTTGCAAACAAATGTGATCAATTTACAAAAATAAAATGATCATTCAAATTTCCCATATCTTTGATATTTACAGTGACACAAAGGTTGCTGCACAAAAGGTTCTCAATTAACCCCAAAAATCCTGAAAGTATTCCACCTTTTAAACGCTGAAGTCAGGGCCGACGCAAGAGTGGGGTACCCCCCCCCCCCCAGTCATCCACACAGTTGGCAAAATCCTGCACTAGTCGGCAAAATGAAGGAAAGAGGGAAATGCAAACGAAGGAAAGTTAGAGGGAAGAAGAAAGAGGAGAGGGAGAGAAAAAGACCAAGCGAACAGAGAAAAGAACAGGGGAGGGAGGGGCAAAAGCAGGGCAAGAGAAAGGGGCTGGTGCAGACGAAAGACAGGAGATTGGAATGCATTTGTAGACAACGTTTTTCCAGGGAGGTGTTATTAGCTAATAACATCTCCCAGGTTTATCACAATATTTTCAAAGACCGTAAGCAACACTTTTTGAAACTTAAAACATATTCTGTCGGCAAAAAAGCTACATAGGGATTTTCAGTGTCATTGTATACTAAAGGAATTCATCGTTCATGTGGTTTCTGGCATTGAGTCGGTTAATTCTGCACCAGTCGGTAAAATGAAGGAAACATGAGGAAAAGAAAGAGGAAAGAAGTGAAAGAAAGAGGACAATTACTGTAATCAGAACCTAAAATTTTCGACGCACTACGCGCGCTGCAATGTCACTCCAGTTTCTTCAGTAGTTCCATTCCACATAGCTAGATTGCATAAGTCCTGTCAACCTTACCAAGTAACATATAGGCAGGGTACACAGGTTATGTAGAGGTAAATTTCATCACATATCGCAAAGCCTAGTTGCTGTTCTCTAGTGTGTGTCATGCGGTACGGTCAGTTGGTAAGCGACTCACCGAGCAAAGTTTGGCTATTTCATCGGATAGTCCAGGTGGTTTCGACACAGATGTATGTTGTCCCCGATGCAGTCTACAACCACAAAAAGAAAAACAAAAACTGTAAGTCTTAATGACAACATATTTTTTGTGTCAGCCTACCAAAAATTTTGGCGCCCTTTGCAATTTCACGGCACACTCAAAAGAACAGTATCAGTGCGTTACTCGGCTCTTGACATATTAAGTGATATAATGCTAAATATACGGTACTCTGCAATGGCATGGGATAGTAAGGCTCCTTCATATCCCTTCCTCACCCCCCTCGACATGCTGTTGGAACTTGGGGTCGCTGGCATGGCCCAGTCCCATGTCGGGAAAATTCTATCGCAGCCCATAGTCGGTTTACTTATTTTAGGGTCATTTCTGCGATGAAACCACAAATTTTCGGTATGCCCACTCTCCCTCAGTTTCGTTACTAATAGCTAAATGTAGAGCAAACCCTTTCCATCTTTTCAAGTAACTTAAGTCTGTAAGTAGATTTTATCGTTTTATGTAAATGCCGGGAATCTCATCTCATTTCGGGAAACTAAGTTAATGTTCTCTTGAGTCTGTCTTTCGGTACGGCTAGTGACTCGAAGAGGGAAGTGCAATGAAAGTCGTGCCCCATACTCCCCATAGGGCCCAACTGCCTGGACAGTTGACCGCAGTGGCGTAACAGGGGGGAGGCCATTGGGTCATGCCCCCCTCACGGATGCCAATTTTTTTCAGGTCCTAAAAAACATAAATGTTTCAACACAAATTTTACTTCCAAAGGTGGCATATGTGGCATCAGATTGCATGTAAGGACACCTAATTTTTCAAAGACACCCTTCTCCCAGGCCGGCGATCACACAACATATTGCATGCTCCCGGTCCCAAGGAGAGAAATCCTGGGTACGCCACTGGTTGACCTATATAAGCTTTAAATAAGTACAGATTCTTTTTAGTGTAGGCTTACCCAGAAATTTCGCGCGCTTTGCAATTTCAGTTTAGATTTCGGGAAAAACCTTAAATCGGGCGGAACTATTTTTCTCTAGTATGTACAAAAATATGCAATATATGCCCCACAATGGCATGGTGTAGTTCACAGGTTTTCTTCAAATCTCTCCTCACCAACCCCTCGACGGCATCGGGGGCTGCCGAGGCTTCGGGTCCCCCCCCCCCCTTGGGTAAATCCTGGCGCCACCCCTGCTGGACCACTACCGGTTGGACTAACGGTTCTAAGCTTTAACTGCATCTCTTACCAACACTTTCAGTCGGCATTTGTTTCTTCTCAATCGGCAGATATGGTACCACCCCCCTTCCCCCATCCATGATAAATGCTCTGACGACGCCCCTGACTGACATAACTGCAAATTCAGAATCATTTAAAAAGTAATTGATAATAATCTTTTAGCCTATGGTTCCCATCGTTTAGCTCAGGGGTCGGCAAACTAGGGGTCGCGACAAGGATTCAGGAGCGAAAAATAATTGTCAAATTTCTCATTAAAAATAACAAATGGGAGTGATTTTAAACTAAGAACCACTGATCTGCTTTATTAACACTGCATAACCAAGTAAAATCTGACTCCTTTCACCGACCCGTCAATTTGAGGGTCACCAAGATTCCGGAGTGGAAAATTGGGGCTACCAAGCAAAAAAGTTTGGAAACCCCTGGTTTAGACCAAGGTGTCCAACATTTATCCTGCACATACTACTTCCTGGATATTTTACGTTATCTAATACTGCTACTAAAATCCTAGTATGCACAACATTACATGCCCACTGTTTCGTTAGACAAACCAGGTACAGAATCCTAATACTTCTAGTGGTAGGCTACATAGCATTGAACAAAATTGCAGTATCACATATTATGTAGGTCTATCTATTACAGTACGAAACTCAAGAGGGCACTGTATTTATTCCGGTAGATTCGGGGGTAGTGGGGGGGGGGGCTAGAAGTGTCCCTCCGTAGAAAGGAAAAGGAGGCAATTTTTAATTATAAGTGAAGAAAAATAAAGCTGGTTCCAAAATGCCCGATTTTTTTCGGCGCACTTAACGCACACTTTTCGTCCACTGTTGCTGATCATGCATAAATAAGAACACAAATGGTGATACTCCTGGTTTGAGTAGCCTTGCACAGTCAATGCCATTAAAAGTTAGTGGATGAGCATTCTCTTGCCTACAAATTTGTACACACTCAATAGCATCTGGCGGAGGGCATCGTACTATTCCTTACCTGGGCTTTTCCCCTAACCCCACCAGGGCCTATTTGGGGCTCCTTGGCAGGCTGCGCCCTTTGGAGAAAGCTTTTTGCGCCCTCACTATCTGCGAATCGCGAGTGGATTATGACTATCAAAAAGGCCCATCAGGGGAAAAAGGTTCCTCTCCCCTGGCCTAGTATATAATATACAGTTAACAGTGTGTAATATTTAGGCCTAGACTCATAGCCTTCAGTTAGATGAGATTTAACGACACACCAACACGAATGTGTTATATAGTGTCACCCAGATAGAAAGGCAAAGTTTAGAAACGGTTTAAGTTCGAATTCCGTTTCAAATACAGTTCGAAAACGGTGCAAGTCCTTCCCTTTAGTCGCCTCTAACGACAGGCGGGAAATACCATGGGCATATTCTACAGCCCCCAGCCCACAGGGGACCTCATAGCCTTCAGAGTTGTCAGATAGCTGTAGTATCATGTCTGATCTTGATGGCCAAATGTTTTGCAGCAGGCGCGGTTTTACGGGGGGGCTTGGGGGCTTAAGCCCCCCCAAAGTTCGCTCAAGCCCCCCCAAAATTTTCAGAGGTTGTGTTATGTTATATTTGCGTGTACTGAGAAAAACAAAATTGTCCAATACACTTGTGCACATCTTGGTCCAGTAGAATTAGTTTGTCAAGGGAAACTGTCGTCTGTGTCTCCAAATCACATATTAGGTTCACGATTTCATACAATGGAAGTTGGGTCAGACAAGTAACATCTATGATAGTATGTACGTACATGTAAATCAAGTTAAAGGATTAATCATCTGTTGGAAGTTCAAAACGAGTCATTTCGTCGCTGATCTCGTCAAGCTATACTAGCCCTTTTAAGTCAAATCTACAGACCGAATTGTTATTCCCATTAATGTGAACAGTTCCAGTTGCTCGTATCTCTCAGTAACGTTTGCTACATTCTTCCAAATAAAAAAAAATATATGCCTGTATATACGTTACATCTATGTCATGGTCAGGGGCGGTGCCACTCAGGGGGAAGGGAGGCCTATCCCCCCTGTAATTTGCAGGAAAAGAGAAAAAGAGTAGGAATAGAAGACGTGAAAGAGAAGAAAAGAGGAGGGCGGGGTAGGCCTATATCTGATCCATATAGTTAATTCAGGGCTTCCAAGAGGCCATATTCCGGTTTCGACCAGCCTTTAGATACGATTTTATAATGCACAAATGAAGGCAACTTTTCTTAATAGTTCGAGAATATTTCTGTGGACTCCACGCACGTATTTTTGCGTAAAACTTTCCCCGACTAGAGGGCAGTAATGAGTCCAAAAGGGGACTTCAGGAGGTTTGTTGATACCCTTAGACAAAAAAGGCTCCTCTTTCACCTAACCAAAAATATTAAGAATGTTTTGAACTCATATGATCGGGTCCAAAAATATCCCAAAGACAACACCATTTTTGCATCTTAGCAACCTTCAAGTAACCAAAATTTCTCAAAAGGGGAGGGGTACCCCTCCCCTTAGACCTATTCCCTAGAACAGCCCTCTTTTACCCAACCAAAATTAGAATTCACGAAGTTATGAACATTTGCCAGCCATATATCAGTCAAAACTGTCCCGAAGACCGCACCATTTTGCATCTTAGCAACCTTAAAGTAACCAAAATTTCTCACAGGAGAGGGAAACACCCCTCCCATTAGACCTCTCTCCTAGGACCGCCCTCTTTCCCCCAACCAAAAATTAGAATTCACAAAATTATGAACATTTTCCAGCCATATATATCAGTCAAAAAATGACCCTAAGACCCCACCATTTTGCATGTTAGCAACCCTAAATTAGCAAAAATTTCTCAAAGGGAGGGGAACACCCTTCCCCTCAAACCTCTCCCCTAAGAAGGCCCTCTTTCCCCAACCAAAAATTAGAATTCACAAAGTTATGAACATTTTCCAGTCATATAGTCAAAAAATTACCCAAAGAACGCACCATTTTGCATCTTAGCAACCTTAAATTAGCAAAAATTTCTCAAAGGGAGGGGAACACCCTTCCCCTTAGACCTCTCCCCTAAGAAGGCCCTCTTTCCCCAACCAAAAATTAGAATTCACAAAGTTATGAACATTTTCCAGTCATATAGTCAAAAAATTACCCAAAGAACGCACCATTTTGCATCTTAGCAACCTTAAATTAGCAAAAATTTCTCAGAGGAAGGGGATCCCCTCTCCTTAGACCCCTCCCCCACGACGGCGATCACTCAACCCATGTCCCCTATCAAAATAACCTTGCGCCGTCCCTGGTTATGGTACTGTTTTTATTATCATTGGTTTCAGCGTGCGCGTGACCGATTTACATATTTGAGAGAAAATTTTATGATTCTTCCGTTTCAAGTCCCCCCTAAGCCCCCCCCCCCCCAAAAAAAAGTCTCGATCTAGAACCGCGCCTGTTTTGCAGTTGCACTTTTTCCCATTTAAGAAAGAATTCTGGTCGATATTGTAAGATAGCCTATATATGGAACTGGTGTATTAGTTCATTCTATTTTTTCAATAGCTAAATGATCATTAGTAGCCAGATTTGGTTATATATGGTCATGAAAAGGCCAACAGGCAATCCCAAAGAGCTAGACATGGATAGCACTGAACAAACACTGAGAAGGGGATTTCAGCACACACACACACACACACACACACCCACACACACACAATGCAGTGCAGTACCTGTTCTGATTATTCTGAGCAGGGAGTTCTAACAGCTCCCTGTTCTGAGTAACCTGAACTGTGTGCTAGTCCAGTGCACTATTATCCCATTGACCAAGTTAAAGACCCATTCACTAGCTCACAGAACGAAGTTCAACCCATATTAGATACAGTGTATGGACTCGCTGGATGAATGATTTTTTCTCAATGAATTATATTTTCAGTGAAAGTAAATGAACTCTAAAAATAGTTCGAAATAAATGAGTTTACTTCAAGAAATGAAAAAAAGACAAGTTTTTTTTTGCCGGTCTCGAAGCGAGACCGCAAAAAATTCCGAGACTGCAAGGGTCCAAGAACGAGACCACAGGGTGCCGAGACCGAGACCGGGAAAAACCGGTCTCGAGACCGGTCTCGAGTACTGCATCCCTGCCCTTGATACCGCATCATAGCAATGCCATAAAAATACTTCTTACTATACTTTCTTGATTTCCAGATGCCAGAAAATTACATCTAACACTTTTGATTTTTTTTTTGAGGGGATGGGGGAGTAGTAGAGTAAGACATACTAAGGGCTTGTGACGTCTAATCTGGAGCGGAAAACTACGCTTCTGGGGTATTCGTACTGGGGAGGGGATACGGGTAGTCTACAGTATAGTCATAGAAGCTTCCTCCTCCGCAGCCATACTGTAACTACTGACAGTATGGTAGAAAAACACACACAGTATTACACTTAACTGTAAGCTGTCTTTTGAAGGTGAAAAAGTCAGTACTAGGCCTTTGGAATGAATGAATGATGATACCACTCAACAGAGGTCTGACGGGGTATAACGGTCATGCTATTATTCCTATAAACACACACACACCAGGGGCGGACTGACAATGAACTGGGCCCCCGGGGAAAATGGGTATGTGGCCCTCCTCCTTCCCAACCTGAATCAACTTTCCCTCACCTCACCCTGGATTTCCGAATTTTCTGATTTTCATTAAAATTTCCGAATGACAGTGTGGGCCCCCTATCTGTGTGGGCCCTCGGGCAGTGTCCGGTTGCCCGACTGCTTAGTCCGCCCCTGACACCCACACCCACACACAAACACACACACACACACAAAGACTAAACAACAGGGAATACTTCGATTATCGCTCAGGATAAAACTTGTTTGCAATTAAATTGCTGGAGTGCATGAAACCAGGGAGTTGTTATCACTAGCGGCTCGCCATAGGGGCACGGGGGGCACTCCCCCCCCCCAAAGGTTTGCAAAGCATGGTCTCCCATTTTCAAAAAAAAAAAAATAATAAATAAAACATGTAATTCGAGATGAGTTAGGCCCTCCCTTTTCCTTGACTCGGTTTAAAATTAACGAAGTGAATAACTTTCCAATGCAATGTCGCAAAGGTTAAACATTAATAAAGTGCTTTCAAAACGACTATTTTTTTCGGCGCGCTTCGCGCGCGTTTTCTTTGTTGCTTGTTTGCTACTGTATGTACTTCAGACATCACCAATGGACCTACCATTAGTGCGAGGTAAGGTTATCAAAACAAATGACCAAGCTGAGATTTTTGTAATCTGATTAGCTTAGGCATCATGTCATTTACAGAGGGTAACGGTAATGCTGGATTTAAATGCCCATAATTTTGCAGGCACTTCAGAGCTTTCGGGGTCATTAGATGCACAACTCTTTAGCCGTGTTGATTATCATCCACGACTAAAAGCAGTTTTGGCCGGGTGTCACATGGCCAGATTAGCATAGGTATCTGTCTACAAAAAGTTGTAACGGGCATGTAGCCTAAACGAATTGAGTTTCCCATAGAAGGAAAGGTTTCCTTTCCCTTGTCCACATTGGCAGGGCCGTGGCCCACGGGGCGTCTTATGACTGTCAAATGGCATGTTATAAGCTAAAGGGTCTCCGCCTCTGTGCTAAAGTATACCGCTTCAGTGATTTAAAATAAAGACACCAAACAGTCAGTCTAATCTCAGTGTAGTGAGACTTTTTGGTCTAGCTATTTTTATATAGGATGAGACGTTTTGAGTTAGGGGAATTCCCCTCCCCCTTAAAAAATTTGGTTTCGGAACGGTTCTGAGATCCAAAATAGTGCTATCATTTCATCGTTTTCAAGTGTCTTCAGTGCTCGAAATTTTCGTTAGTTTAAGAAAACAATCCAGAAAACCAACATTTTATGGCTGCTTGGCAAAGCTGAAACATATTGTGACACAATGAAAAAAAAACAACAAAATATTTAACGGTGGGGCTCATTTTATACAAATAGATTAAGCCGATTTGCTCACTTCACCTGCCTCTTTACTCCCCCCTATGGAGTTGCGATCGGCTGATATGGTTGTATTTAGTAGTCAGCTTATGACTGACTGCCTGAAGTGGTTTTTGAAGAGCTCTTGAAAACTACATGGGGCATCGCTGTAATATATAATAATAACCATACTCCCTATTGTACTATCCGGAGCTGACCATTAATATTGCAGGGGGGGGGGAGGGTCTTCCCAACCTCCCTGAATATGGACTTGAGTTTGCCCCCCCCCAAACAAAATTACTTAGAGCCGCCCATGGTCTCAACGTTGTCTTTTTCTGCGCGCTTCGCGCGCACCCCCAATGCCCCATGGCCTTACGCAGAGTAGGGAAGTTCCCCCAGAAATTTTCAAAGCAAAATTTTTATCACCATCGATCTGTGTAAATTTACCGACTCCTTAAAGATTGTTTAGATGCAAGTTTTCAGCTGCGGAAAGTGCCATTTCCGGTACCTTAATAGGGGACAGGCGCTAAGCGAAGGGGGGGGGGGGAGCTCTCCTTGAGGATACTTTTCTTTCTTCTGTTCTTAGCATTTCTATTACTCATACCGCTAAAAAGTATGAAAAATGCGATTTTTTTCAGCGCTCTTCGCGCGCACCCATTCTAAATACTACAACTCCCATTCTTAACATTGTTCAAAAGCCCCGGGAAATCCGCAAAATAATCCATTCTCTCCTACTTCCTCAAGCCCTTAGCATTATCGATCCCATCTGACCGTTAGTCACATGAAGTAAGAATATAATTGAATAAATCAAATTGTGGCTTTTGTGGTATGTTAATTGCCCTCCTTATGCCATTTGAAGTTGAAGCTAAAATGCATCATTTTAATGCCTACAATCAAGGGCGCAAATCCCGGGGACAAGGGGGCCTTTGCCCCCTCAAGTGAAGAGGTGGGGGAAACCCTTATTTGGCCCCCCAAAAATGTGAATAGCAATACTCATTTTTTTCGCCGCTTGGTCACTTTTGACATCCCTTTGATAAATACACATGACAACAATACAATTATAGGCTATAACTGACATAGTATTTGAATGTCTGTTGATCAAGGCCGTATGGAATATCATCTGAAGCTGAAACCCGGCGCAGACGAATCAATTTTCAGTCGAAAACACTTAAGACACGTCTTAGTTATACCTTCACTTCGTTTCCTAATCTAGGCCAGAGCGATCTATCTCTTCATTTTGTGCCCCTGTTCGGCAAGAGAGCCCTACCTACCTGCCTACCGTAACACTACAATAATATGAATGCTGTTTATTCTGAAGCTGTAAATGTGATTTATGCCACGCATAAAAGCCCTTGATGCGTACGTAGTGCAGACAGCTGCACGTCATGATGAATCTAGTACTAGTATACACACACACGCACAGTCGCACATCAGTAGTATTAACTTTGTGCCCTAACTAACCCTTTTGACAAGTGTAAATGTTCTAAAACCCATGAGACTTTACACTAAAAAACTTCCGTTCGAAAGAATCTTTCTGCAGCTTCGGAAATACTAAAACCCAGGAGCTTCCGGGCGTTCGCCCCCTGGACCCCCACTGGGGCTTTGCCCCTGGACCCCTAAGGCGGGCCCCTGGACCCCACCCACGAGGGCTTCGCGCTTCGCGCTCGCGGTGCACGCTACGCGTGCACAGTTTCAAATCCACGCGTACACCATATTCGTTTTTGATCTCTCACTCTCAAACAGACATTTGCGCCCCTGCCTACAATTTCGTAAATACCCCAGAGCTTCCGGGGGTAGCGACTTTTTCTGAAGCGTTGGATGACCCTTAAAACTCTGGTGACATGAAAATTACACAGTTGGATATTTGATGTAAAAAGCATTTAAAATCCAGAAAAGAGCCACAATTTCCATTAAAATCCATAAAATATTGACCATTTTACGGGGTCATTTCTATTTCACACTTGTATCATGAATAAACATGTCTAAAATATGCAAATATGTGACATCGAAAGATGGACATACCATATACTGTATGGCTCATGTTAGTCATTGTTTTTCAACTTTAATTTAAAGGACACTGGTAGTATTGTTATCCCCCGAGGGGTTTGGTATGAAAATTAAAATTGTTTCCCTGAGAAATATTGATATCACTCACCAAACTGTAAACTATCTGATCAGTACTTAAGAAATAATTTATATAGGGTTAACAAAAGAAATCATAACACTGTGCAACACTCCACATCACTATTTTTGCAAAGGTAACGAGTTACTTCAGAAACCATCAAACTTTGAAGACGTGTATTTTGAGAACAGTCAGACAGTACAAGATATTGAAATAATTCCAATGAATCTTTCATTGGAAGACTTAATTCTTTAGCTGACAAGTGAAACAGCTCTTTTTTGGTGGCATGTCATACGACCTTTAAAAGAACCGTTTGATGATGTTGATGATGATGATGATGACTAAGAGACGTCATCCCATGATAATCATTATCTCCTCTATCTCCGCCCCTTCTAGCACGGTCACCGGTACCCGGCGTTCAACTGGTGGAGGTGGAAAAATTTTAGCCGAAGGTTGTAATCCTTCTAGGTCCCCGTATTGTCGTTTTGTGGAAGAAAATCCACATCTACCCGGTGGGCAGCGGGGGGCGGTGGTCCGACCGGAAAAATTTCTGCCGGCGGTTCCTCTGGTTCCCCCAGTTTCTCGTTTTGTTGGAGGAAGTCCAGCAGCGGTTGAAATGGCTCCCAAACAAAATCGTCCCCAAGAGGTGTTGGTGGTACTGGCGGAGCTGGCGGGACCATCGGTGCTGGTGGGGTAGGTAGTGTTGGAGGATGTGCCACGTTGTCTCCGTCGTCATCTGTGATGACCAGTGGTATCAGTTCGTACATTTTTTGTTGTCTCATCTTGTTTTGAAGTTTGATGGTAAATGAGAAGATAGCTGGTCTCCAGTCCACACGTGCTCACAATCCCCCATCATGTGCCAATCAGGTTCTCCGGCCGATCTGCAAAGGTAAATGGAAATGGTACCGGTTAGCATGCAGCTGTGGTTGACTTGGTATGTACATGTGCTAGGATATGTATCATGATGGTTGAAGGTAGATGGCTTTACAGACTGACTGCCATCTAATAAATACTTTATAGCTACACCTAAGTCTACACTCGAGTTGAAGACCGCGATAGCGAGAGCTAGTGGCTCAGCCGGCACTTTCGGTTAAGTCGTAGTAGGCTGCTGAGTTCAGGCAATCGAATGGCTCTGCCAGTGAGTTGACACCAGAAAGTTTGTTGCTCTGGCAGAAGTAAAATGGTGCCGGCGGTGATTCGCCGATGGATTGCCGAGGTTGCACTGCCGGTATTAAGCTGCACTCCAGTAAGCTGACCGTGGCAGTTGAAAACGTATCTGCTGACCTAGTGTTGGTGAGAACTAGGCCTATAGGCGCTATTGTAAACGTTGCAACAGTTAAATTAGTTGTGATGCTGCAGGGCTATAGGCTTAGGTCTAGATAATGCATATAACTGGCTACATAGTAGATGCAAATACTGTTAATTACACTTATACTAGCGTACGTAAGCTAGGCCTGAATTAGTCCTCAGTAAAGGACTGTGGTCGTTCGCCTACAGCTCTCTATACACAGTCCTTACACCGACCATTGAAAATAGCGGGGGATCGGCCGTCTGTGTAATGGTTGAAATTTTCTGTCTTCTCACAGCAAATTCTGAAAGAAAAATCCTAATTTACAACCAGGAATTTTCTTTTCCAGATCTTACAAGAGTATTGCAGCTGTTCTGGATCACCAAGAATTTCCGGAAAGTGCCAAAAATATGAAATGAAATCAGCAACTTTTTCGCTCTGTAAAATTTACTGTGTGACGTTGGAACTTTGTTTACAACAGTACTATGCTAACAAGCTACGTCGTTACGTCAGTATAGAATGCCTGCAGAGGCAAATGCCATGTGTATGCATAGGAACTACAGTAATCAAAATGTTGTGCGTGACGTCACAATGTTACGCACACGGCATTCAGATGTCAACAAATATTTCGAGCGCTACAGTAAATTGTTCAGAAGCGGCCAAGTTGATGATTTTATTTCAAATTTTCGGAACTTTTCCGAGGTTTAAAGTGATGAAAAGCAACTGCAATATAAGTGTAAGACATGGAAAGGAAAAGTTATGGTAGTTTATTTAGACTTTAGGTCCTAACTTTGCAATGAGAAGAAAATCAATTTCGACCAGCACTGTGCTGGTCGAAGACCCCGGGTTTTCAATGAGTCGGAGTAAGGACCGTGCTCGGCGACCGGCTATACACGGGCCTTTACTGAGGACTAGGCCTGAATACACGCCATGACTTTATTGTTATTTACGTGCACCTTGCGGCGTTAAACATCATAAGTGAACGTGCTACGATGAAATATAAGGCCGAAGTGAGAAAGATAACTGTAGCTAAAATGCTGGCTGCAATGCTAAGTACCCTACGGTACCTGTTTGTCTTCTCTGCAAGATAATGCCGTCTCGCAATGGCTGGTCGATGAAGCGAGACTATAGGCCTTTGCTGAAGCAGGCGCGTAGCCACGTAGGGGCAACTTAGGCAATGATGTACATGCTAACGCGCCGTAGTCGGCCCTAAATTAGCGTCTCTTCGGCCTCTTGGAGGCTAATTTGCCGGCTACCATGCGTTAGCATGCTCGCCATTGCGCCGAGGTAAAGTTGCCTTAGCAACTTCCTGAAAAGGCCTTAGCTTCATCACAATAGCCGTATAACATACAGAGCACCAAACGCTTACTGTGTCGGAAGCTTTGAAGCACATCATTGGCCAAAATGCACGCGTGCATGTGCGCGCGCGTGTTACTTTCCCTTCATGCGCCTTTTTTGTCAAGAGGACGCGTTCGACGCGTTGTACAGGTTATCTGGGTACAGATATGGATAGTCAGTAACAAGCGCGCCTACTCTGTGTACTTTTCAGTGACGGTACTATCGCGAATGTTACGCAGTCATCGCGTCTCGACGCACCATACGAAATGCGGTCACACACGCTGTACCTCACATAGGCAGGACCACTCCTAAAACAATTAAGGAATGTTTGTAAAAAAAATCTTTTGATCAAACAATCATGAATCATAGTGTACAGATGTCCTACTAAGTAATTACAACAAAAGCACTAGAGACGTAATGAGTAACAAAGGATTGCTTTAGCGTGTACATCAATGATTCTGCGTTACATATATCGTATAAAGGGACTCTAGTAGGCACCATATGAGAGCGCCCTCTGTCGGTAAGACGAAAACGCCGGGCAGCCCCATTGTAGCTGCACGTTTCTAGGGTAATGGAATCGACTTGAGTAAGCTAACCTACATCACGTGACCCTCCAGGTCGGCTTCAGTTTCGTCGCGTATTCCGCATTGACGTGCGTCCTCTAGTTATGTAGCTCAGTGACCGTGCCGCCAATGACGCCTCATCTTGAGACGCGCTCACATACGTTTTTTCGCTTTCCGATTTCAGATGGGCTGAGCCTGACCTGTATTTGGGATTCACATGGTCCTGTTTATATGGCGGTAGTTTAGTCCTGAAAATATTCTTTTTACTTCAAGCTGTACCCAAAGAATGTTAACTGACGGAGACACTTACTTTGGCGGTGTCATGCCCACTTTAAAATGGCTCTCTGACTCCTCATGGAGGCTAAAATATCGGGCGGAAGTGCGGATCACTGTTCAGTCGTTTTGCAAAAAACAAGAAACATGGATGTCTTACAAAAGTATTTATACTTGCTATTTCGGAACATTGTAAACCTAAGAAGTATCACTCAATAAATTCCATTTACAAGAAGAAGTTTATCTCTTCCTCTTGGCAGAACACAAAAGTACACTTGAATATGAAGTATCAGATTATGAACGCACGATGACTGATCTGAAGGTTACAGAATTATGGACCTTATGTATCGACATCACACTAACGTCATTTTGGAGGGAAACAATGAAGCACGCGTACACAAACGGCGTAGACAGGTAGAATTCGCCGCACGTGTAGTAGACGCGCGTATGCGACTAATCATCTGTCTGCATTTATTGGTGTAACTTGCATTGATTCGCGCTTTTCCTCCATTTTCCTCCAAGCGAGGGAGCACTTTCTTCTTTGTGACACTACAAGCTTCAGTGTCACGTAGTGCCCCTACAAAATTTGTACATGTTGACCAAAGCATGGACCGTTACATCATCGCCAAAAGGAGATGTTTTTGCTCGAGGCATGCTAAGACAAAGCTTAGAGAGTTGGATGACCAAATAAAGAAGTTTGAGCGAGGGTCGGAGTCACCGATATGTTGATGACGGTGGTCTGATACAGATCATTTACTTTCTATTGGTGGTGATTGGTGGACATGCAGAAGGGCGTGACTTTGAAAGAGAGAAAACGTACGGTTAATGGGAAAAAACATATCCTGAATGTGGAAGTCATGTCGAGGTGGTAGAAAAATAAGGTCTTACTATTGGTCATTCATTATATTGATCAACATATAGTCACTTGTGTGTGTATGGACTATATGTAGTATGTATGCTGCACTGTGGCCTAGGTAAACTACATGGACAAGGTTTTGCACTTATGTAACAACGGACGTTACATTTTTGCGCTAAATGTGATGCACGCGACATGTAGCATGTAGTTTACGCCATGTTGTGGGAGTGACTTTGAAAACAAAGAGATGTCACCGTTTCCCCCCCCCCCCGGAGATTTTTTTTATCAAAGGATCTGACTGGTAGTTTTATATACCGCAGAGTCCCCGTACAGTGGAGCAAAACACTGTCAGGGGTGGCGCCAGGATTTGCCCGACACGGAGACCAGCAACCCGAAGTCTCAACCAGGGTGATATGGTGCCGAAAAGATGTTCCGGAAGCAAAATTTGGGGCGAGAAGCGCGCCAAAAATTTCGGGCCCTTTTTGGAGCAAATTTGAAAAAGTTTGGCTTGTTTCATGGAAATTTTGAACAAATCTGGGTTCTTAACGACGAAAATTGGAAAATTTGGGTTTTTTATTGAAGAAATTGCCCTTATTTGTACTGAAATTAAGTAAATCGTTGGGGCGACTGGCTGTTGTCGGGGGCTACATATTTTATCGTATATACGTAACAGCTCCCCGACGAAACCGGAAAATTAAGTTCCCCGTCCCCCACCTGGCGTCACCACTGATGTGTCTGTTTCTGAGTGAGTTTTACACTATGTTCGGGTGCTCAAGAGTACGTACGGTACTGCTCATTTTTAGACAACTCATGAGCCTACTTTGTACAATACCTGTGTGGAATATGGGTACCCATGCTACTTCTGGGCAACTGTGTTACACAAAAATGCAAGGCTGATTTACCGTATGTGAAAATCAAATGTTGTACTGACTAACCACTTTTAATGAACACCTGAATGAGAACTGCATGCATCATATAGTGAGATTCTTTTCTTTGGAACGCCAATTGAGGAAAAGGGGATGTGCACTTTCTGCCACCTTTCACGCCTCCTAGCTAATTTGCACAAGGTATAAAGGCTATGTTTAGCCTACTTGCCTGTCCATTGTAACCACATTCATTTATCGTTTATTTAGCGTGGGTTGTCAATTCCAACAGGTACCGGTAAGTTTTGTGTTTTTGTGAATCGACTTATTTTAGTCTGTGTGTTGTATCTGGCAGGTGAAAGATCTATCGAACTTTTCTCTACAAAATAGATTTGATTTGAAATGTAGTTCAAACACCATTGTACTTTTTCCACGCACCTGCTTAAGTGATGTATGCCTATCCGCACGTCTAAAAGTACATCTAGTAAAAACATGATTTGATGTCATCCGTCTCCATAATGTATTTTTAACTGCATGAGTAAAAGCAGGTTCGTACTATCAACGCAAATCATTTCAACTTTTGGAAATAAGATGTTTACTTATTCCCCATTACTTTTCAACGTCATGTGGTGTAAAATACCATCATTGCTTAGTAAATTGTCACCAACTTGTATTTATTTACCTTTTTCTACGAAGCTGAGAAGGAAAGCTTTCCCCTTCTCTGAAATATGACTGGCATGGAAATTCCATGACGTAATATGAAAAATGCCCGAGTTACTCTATCTGTCATTCATATTCATATTTTTTGCTGATATACGAAACGTTTCCATGGCAACCTGTATGTAGGTGTAGCTAAAGATTATACATCGAAATTGTATAGTAAAACGCCTGCATCATTCACCACCTCAGCGATGACGGAGAAACCTAGTCCACCCAACGTTTATTCCCTGTAAAATCGTAAAGAAAATAATTAAAATGTTGCTTCAGCCCTCCCCCAAGAAATTTCATTGAAGGGGTGATAATGGCTTGTGTGTCAATCTGTAACCGTGTAAGGTGTCATATTAATAGTTTGTTTATTACAAGGTGGTAATTCCGGAAGTAGGAAGAACTTTGGTAAGTTCAGTTGATATTTATAAGCCATGCTGGGAAGATCAGAGTCGGGATTTAATTTCTTTTAGGATTCCATTCCAGTAAAAAGACCATACTGGCATCCTTCCTGCTGGCCTGGGTTAACAGACAATGTCTGTACAACAGGGATAATTCAAGTTTCGTTTATTTCCCTTTTCTCCTTTTTCTGTGTATGGAGGGGTGTTGGGGGCGGGGTTCCTTTCTTTGTGTATGCAGGGGTGTTGGGGGTGGGGCTCCTTTCTTTGTGTATGGAGGTGTTGGGGTGGGGATCTTTCTCTGTGTATGGAGGGGTGTTGGGGTGGGGATCTTTTCTCTGAGCATGGAGGGTGTTGGGGTGGATGGGGGTCTCTTCTTGTTGCTGCATCTCTGCGACCTCTCAGTAGGAATTATAACTGGATCCAGTACAAGCAATCCTTGGACTGCGTTCCATGTCCCATAGATTATCCTTTCAACTGAGCCGTCTGAAGGCCAGCAAAGATCTCTGACAAAATATTGTACATTTTGAATTAACGTTCAAGTCATAAATGTAAACAATTCTCGTCGAACTTTCTAAAACACAAGTTTTTGAAATTTTATGCGAAGAAAATGAGGCCAGAGTGTGCTGGAATGCACCGAATTTACATAAGATACGAAGTTTACGCACCTATCACCTGTTTACCAAATTTACCAAAGGAGCGGACTCTCTTTGCTCAACCCCCTTCCCCCGCCCCACTTCTTATCTTAAGGTTTCTCCAAATGACTGAACAACGAATAGCCTGCAGTATGCCGCACAGCTTGCTAAGCAGGGCAGCCACCTGTAGACTGTCATAGTAGCCTCCTGGTCCTATACAAACACTATCTAGTGGTATGGTGTCACACATACGTGGTACATCAAGTCTATAGAACTGATTTTAGAATCCAGTTAAAGACTCAGGGAGCGCATGGAAACAGAAAGAAGGATTTTTAATCACAAAAGTCATAATTATTTTCGACGATTGATGCAATGACCTATAGCACTGCTGGCGAACGGATGAGGTAACGAATTAAAGGATGGTGAACGAAATATTTATGAACTGAAAAAGTCGCCGTCTACATTCGTCTAAGTTTGAGAGGTATTCTGTGGCCATTCTTTCAAAATAATGCTCGAAAGATGTGTTTTGGAAGTACCGTACTGTAGGCTAAGGTGGGATTATATTTCTAGTGACCTAATAGTTACAAAAGAAACCTCATTAGCTCAATGCATTGTATGGTAGGAACCGTTTTGAAGTTTCTTTCACGGCACAGTATAATGTTTCAGGCAACTTTCCAAACAAACAAGAAATATACAAGTCATAATGGGTACGATTTAAGATTCAATTTGGAAATGATTGTAGGTTATTTCTTTATTTGGATGGTTGTGAATGACCGGTAGGATTTTTTTTTACGAAATTTATGCAGATGTTTCAAGAATCTTGTAAATAAAGATTGTTAGACACTTGTTGCGGGGAATTTTTAGAAAAGGAAGCGCATTGTTTTGTTGACAAACTAGACTTATCTATGAATAAATTAACCTAATTACTTCCGGATTTAGATTACATTTTTCCTAGGTGTCGGTTCTATCAAAGAGCTTTTTATGATGAAATTTTTAGTTTGATTACATAGTTTAAATGTGAGCAGAGGAGTGTTCCACTTTGTTATAACACCAAAAGTTGTTTAACGTGGAAAGCGCCAGGGGGACAACGAAAAGTGGAAGGGGGGGGGGTGGTATACAAACCACTCGAGGCCTAGTCCATCATTAGCAAAATGTTTTGAAGATATTCTATCCATAATTCAGCAAACTGTGTCCGACGTCTGCGCCACTTAAGTATATTGTCAGTGAAATTTTCCTGTATACGGTATCAACAGCTTGAACACTGGACTTCATCTAGCGAAACTATGATTCGGTGAAGCTACTGCTTGAATTGTGAGGGCGTGACATTCAACAAATGGGAACTTTAGGCAAGAAAAATTGAGAAAGAACCAATCAAAATGAAATTTTTGATTCGAATAGGTTGGGAACTATATTGCTAAGTTGAAATGACAAATCCTTAGAGACTAAAAGAGTTGAATAGCCAGAATTGACAAGTGGAAAATGTGCTGATTTGTGACGGAGATTGCAATGTGTGTGGTGGTGGGGACAGGGAGCTGCCATTGTCAATGGCAACTCCCAAGTTGGGGGTAGGGTTCTGTTCCCACAGTGTGTGCAGGCAATATGTAGCAGACGCACTATCCCTCGTGATTTTATTAATTACGTAGATTCATTTGGTATTCACACCTTGAAGCCAATTAAAAATGAAACCTTTTCTAAAGGCCTACACTACTGGAATCTGCTACATTTAAAAATAAATTAAAAGCCATCACACAGGTACTGTTTATAAGCCAAGGGAAATAAAAGCATGAAATCTAGCGCCTCCTGGGGCCTTTTGGCTTTTCCTCCGAAATGCCTTTAGAAGGACATTTCTTCTTAGGGTTGTCAAATTTCGCAAGCTTCTCTCACGTATTTATATAATTAAGTCACTCCTGCTTTTTTTCAAAACATATGTAACAATTAAGCCAGCCACGAAGTCACTTCTTACTGTTCACAGGTCCTTTCTTCCGCCGATCCGCCAAGGGCGTCAGAAAATAACTTTGGGTAAATATTTCCTTTGCGAACACCTTGTGCGATCGGAATAAAAAGCCGCGATGCCAAGGGATTTGCGTCTACGCTCACGCAATCTTATCAGTATCCCTGGGATTTGCAAAAGATGTTATTGGAAGTTAAAGTACCGACGATTATTTCGCTACAAACAGCGGTCGAATGGGTTGTTGTTAACGTGGGTTCACCCCTGATAGTGAACTTTTCAGGGGTCACTCCGGCCGTTGGAAGAATTCTCCGCTGTTTTATAACATCAAGTTTCCAATAAATTATGTCGCATCTTCAAAGTCGAATATAACCGCGGTGTCGTAGCTGAAATTAATGTATCCAGGTTGGCACCCGGGTCAACAACTGTTAGGCATGCATTGCACTACCTGTACAGTGCCCCTCGTGAGGTTTAATCCCACATGAAAAATGTCCCCAGTTTAATTTTCTTTGTTACTAAACCTCGCTGTGAACTATGCATATTACTATCAAACATGACAGTTCTACGAGCCTTCAAGTATGAATGGAGCATTTCGTGTGTTAATAATTCATGCTTTCAGCTTAAGGCGGACTTCTTATTTTGTTATTTAAGTTGCAAACCTAGAATAGGGTAACCAGACGTCCCCGATTTTCGGGGACGGTCCCTGGTTCCGGCGTTTTGTCCCCGATTCACAAGTGTCCCCAGACGTGTCTCCGAAAATGTCCTAGATTTAATAAGAAACCCATCCAGCTTAAGTATGATATTTTTTCACTACACATTTACAATCGTTGCAAATATTACTCTGTGTCTGTTGTTCTTAAATTACACTTATGAATAAGGAATGTACACAAGTACCTACCACATGCAGATGCTCACAGATAACGAAACAAGAACTACTGTAAATTGTATAATATGGGCAAGGGGATATAAACATTTTTTTCTTATTTTATTACCCTCATATCATAGGCATAGGAAACTGTTTCCGAGACTGGGGGGGGGGGGGTGAACCTTGTTTCGGATCGCCGTCCTCGGGGAGGGGTCTAGGAAAATTTTGGAGTATTTGGGGGTCCTCAGATGCAATTTGGTGCAACATTTTGGACAAACTTTACGGAAAATTACTCCAAATTTTTGACATTTCTTACAGAAGAGACAAATAAGGGGGTTTTGCCCGTGGATCTTGGGGCGGAAGCATACTCAGCCCCCACATTTTTGACTGGGGGCTAAAGCCCCCCAGCCCCCCGCTTCCTACGTCTATGCCTCAAATGACATTGTTTTGTAATTAATTATAAAATACTGATAAAAGGTATTCAGTAACGATTTTGCACATCAGAACCTTTAGAAACTTACTGGGAGGCTGCAACAACACTTTTGGCCTCAAAATTTTGATCAATGTTTCCCGAATTGCATGTACTTTGCCTTCAAATGCTTGTTTGCCCAAAGAGGGGGATGCAGCTACCCAGCCCCCGCTTCCGTCTTGTATCCCTTTGGTAGAAACTCCAGCGGCCGCACTGAAGTCAAATGCCCTGTTTGGAGTACAAGACAGGACAGAAAAAAGTGTTCAGCTTTGTGAGATCACCATTTTTACCTTTGCACCAATTACTCTCTAAATCCAAAAGAGTGAAATTAGGGACGGATCTAAAATTAAGACTGAATATTGGATCTAAAATTAAGACTGAATATTCACTCTGAAAGAGTGAGAATAACTCTTTTTGGATTGAAATCTTTCAGTCCAAATTTAGATTGGTCCCTAATTTCACTCTAAAAGAGTGACTTTTCACTGTAAAGGTTTAAGAGAGTAACTAGCACTTGGCAGTATAATACGTTAGATGGAGGAGGTGAGGGGGTGGACTGACCTCTCTCGTTCCGACAGCTTTGCTTAAAGTCTAGTGGACTTATAACTCTACTTTCAGGGAGCTGGTTAAAGAGGCTTAGACGTTGGGATCGGCAAGCTGCCAAGCTCTTTGCAACTCCATGGTGAAACCAGATCTTTTTTTGACATTACATTAGCTTTGCAGAAATGAAAATCCAGTCATTTGCAAGCGGTCGAAGCTCCCTGATCCCATCCCATAACTTCAAACCGTTTTCTTTATGATTAGGCTCTATGTAGCCTAACTATGTAGCCTAATCTAGATGAACTTTTTAAAGGTATAATTTCCTGAGGATATACCATTCACTTGTCTGATTATATCGTCCATGATGTTTCATGGTACGCCATAGGGCCCATTCGTCAAGTGGTCATTCATGGATCTATTCTTAGCAATAATCTATGGTAAGCCAGTTCCGGAAATTACCCACTGGGCAGTCTTTCTTACTGGCTCCTTACAGCTGTAGCAGCGTAAAAACGAGCGGTTCAAAGGTCACGTCCATTCTCGAGTCTTAAACTCTTAATCTCGTCTTACTACCAGGCAGCCATGAGCATTACCTTGTAATCACAACATTTTCTGTAGTTGAAATTAGGCTGTTTGGGGGTATGGTGTTGACTATAAATTCGGAAGGTTATCGACTGGAGGTGTTGATACTTCAGAATGAAGCACGCAGGCCTACACCTTAGGTCATAAAGCTATCAGAGGGGGCTGTGTATACAAGGTACAGATTACTGACATAAGTGTTCTTTAGTGACACAATTTACCGCGGCAGTGAGGGTAATCTTGACTGGGAGGGTTCGGAATATGAACGGCACCTGAATCCTCGCCAAAGACGCTCCTTCCATCATAAATACTTTGTAAATCAAAGGGCCTCCCCATCACCACCCCCAAGAAAAGTCCCACCTTATTTCGAATACGTAGCTTTCAACTAATATTCCCTGTCATTAGATTTTCTGGAATTGTTCAGCACCGGTCAGCAGGGAAAGGACTTCTGTAAGTCATAAGGCAAAAGTGATATTCAGAGTTTCGACGATCTCTGCGTGACCAGATTGTGTGGGGGTTTCACAAGCTAACACCAGGGAGTGGCAGCTTCCTCCTTAGATGGTGCGAAAGCACGAACGCAGGGCACAGTGAGCAGTACTTCCCTGCTATATGCATGTGAGCCTACACGTATAACACATTACATCTGTCGGAGAGGTCTGTTTCTTCCAATTCCACATGGTGTCAAAAGTCAAACTATCTTTGTTTCCGATGATGTTTGCTGATAGAATTTACTTAAGTTTGAATCTATAACAGGTAACGCATGTATAGATGACATAGGCCAAATGTACAAAGCGTAGCCTTGATCCAAAAAGGTACTGCATGCTGTAACACCGAGTCCGATTATATATTCTCCGATGTAGGCTGTAGAGCCACTGATATTTTGGAGATGAAAGCAACACTTATTAAAATGATAATAACTCGGACGAAAACTACAATATTATGAAATAAAGAAAAGCCTATTATTTTTTTTCTTGAGTTTGCTTCAGGGGCGGTGGCAGGCGGGTAAGGAGGGTCATGCCCCTCTTCTGATGGGGCTTTTTTTGCTTCAGTTTCTAAGGGGAAGCAGTAGTGTGTACGATGAATATGTAATTCCCGACGGTGATTCCCTGACAGTTCACCTGTTTCTGCTCCCAATGAGGGCAGATTCTTAAACACACTGTCAGGTTAAAGAGATTCATGGTTTCAGTTTCTTCCACAGTTTTCCGTGTAATATAGCCACACAGAACAACACCCCCCCCCCCCTCTTCTTACCGAGGAAGCTGTAGAAAAGCCTCAATAGTTTTCTGATAAGTTCGGGAATTTCATTGTCAGTCACATAGTTGTTATATGCCTTTTTGTGACACGAAAGGCACAGTAAGCAACATTAGGTGGGAGGTTTGGCCACTGTCATCGGGATGTGAGGTTTGGCCACTATAATCGGGATGGGAGATTTGGCCGTTATCATCGGGATGGGAGGTTTGGCCACTATCATCAGGCAGACTGGTGGCATTAGATATAATGCGCTTATCATTCACGATGCGGTCCATCCACCCCAACGTTGTTTACCTGATTTTGCTCGCAATTAGGGCAGATTCCACAATGAAACACCGAATTTTTGTTGCCTTTCGCGAGCTGTAAAGTTTCGTGATTTCAATTTCTGCAACCGCTCTGTTTAGTACAGCTAAGGAGAGAGTCCTAAAAATTTCGCCCATTGTGCAATTCCAAGGAGACACAAAAATTCCAGGCTACAACTAGACGCTACATCATTAAATACGGTACATCAAGTATATATATATATATTATATATATATATATATATCTATATATATATCTATCTATATATATATATATATATATATTCGCATGGATTCCACCTTAAGGCGACAGTTCATGCTAATTCAACGACATTAAGGCGACACCTGACATTAAGGCGACAGTAATGTGTCGCCTTAATGTTTTAGGTACCATTTAGAAAAATAATTTTATTGTCGGAAATAGGCTTAAATTGTTCATCTTGCTCTAAAAAGTATCTCTACCAAATTTGGTTAGGGTAGGGTTAGGGGTAGGGTTAGGGTTAGGCAGAAAAATTGAAATTTTAGTGTACAAGTCAATGTAACTGTCGCCCTAAGGTGCAATCCACGCCGGTTATTATTATATATATATATATATATATATATATATATATATATATATATATATATATATATATATATATATATATATACAACCACGTACACACACAGATATAGGCCCACGTGTATCATGCAAAGTATGTTTGTAAAGAAATGGTGAGGTATAAGATTTTTAAGAAACTTGATCCCTTCCACACCCCCGGGCCGGTTCATACTTCCAAATTTTTACGCGCTATAATGCTATAGGCCTAAGAACCATATATGACCATCCCTTGATCTTCCGGGCCAATCACAGATACAGCTCAGCGTTGGACAGTGTTCTAGTCGGGTAGATTTGTGACAAAATGTACCTTAACCCCAAAAAAATTCCTACAAGTGAGATTTCAGTGGTTTGTGGTAGATTTGGATGTGGGGAACAACATATCAAAAATCCACCAAAATCGGTTCACAAGATCTTTATTTAAATGGGTCATTTCCAAAATGGCCGTTTTTACGTCATTGTAACGGTAAATGCACCTAACTTAGCACTTTTTTGCTGATTACAGGAAGTTTTGCTGTACTCAAATTTTGTTTGGCATGATGGTTTTACGATTAAATTGACCAACAGTACTACTGTAGACCTGAAGCTTTCATAATTCATCCGTGATCTTACACTTAAGTCACAAAAACCACCCAAAACGACTGTTCTTTGCCTACTACTAGAATTCATGCAAAATACAAAAAAAGTCTTCTTGATTTCTTGCATTTAGGTTTCCAGGAGTAGTATTTTTACTTAAGCATTTTTACAATGTAGTAAGCTAGCAAGTGGCTGAGCGCACTGCAGAGAGAAACAAATTGTGGTTTGGTCCTTCAACAGGTTTGTCCAGGTGTGCATGGCCCCAGGATTTGCTCTACAGGGGCCTAAACTCTTTGGCGGGAGGGGTGGTCTGAAGACTTGAAAAGGGCAATGGGTTGCCGGGAGGATACTGAAAGTAAAATTTTTGGCTCCCGAAGCGAGCCGAAAATATTTCGTTTCTTTTGAAAGAATTTGAAAGTTTGGGGTTTCAGGAAAGAAAATCTGAAAAATTTGGGGGGGGGGGGGACTATCGTATAACCTGCTGTACATGAGAGGAAATTCAAGTAAGTTGTCGGGGGGGGGGGGGGGCTGGACGTCTTCGGGATTACATATTTTATCGTACCTTTAAAGGCTCCCTGACAAAATTGGGAAAGTTCCTCGAAGTCAGCCTTCCCCGATGGGGCCCTGCCCCCTGCTCCATCTGGTACCACCCCTTGTTTGTCCGTGTCTGTTTTCAAGAACGTTACAACCAGAACTATGTAATGTTCAATCCAACACGGCAGTGACTGCTTAGTAACCTGATTTAGGGTTGTTAATTGTTGGATATTCGGATGTTTCCATTTTCACACAATTGATTGTCGTGAAGCTGTGTTTTTCCATTGAAATAAGTCTCTAGCCAGTTCAAGTGGTAGCATCGCTGTTTGTGGTGTATAAGTTATGAGCCTATCCCCGTAGAGTTTACCGTAGGCTCTAACAATAGGCTATCACATGTGCAATTAATGGGCAAAGTAGCCATTTTAAGTGCAGTAAAGCTTTATTAAAAGATACTCTTTAGCCTACAGGTTAAGCTGCTCATCGGTTTGGTCGCACCCTTTTATAATCAAGTTAGCAGTGTATAACCTACACAATGCAGTCACATTAAATAGTTAAGCTCTACAATTGCAGTACCTGCCATCAAGAGTTTCAAAAATTGGTGGCTGGACAATTCACTCCTGAATTTTGACATTTTTTTAAGGGTAGGCTGCTATTTTGGACGTTTTCAGAGAAAACATCTTCAAACTGAAAATTATGTGGGGCTTCAGTCCCCCTCCCGAGCGGCCATGAATTAAGCTGGTGAAGTGAAATATTTGAGTGTGCCATCTCAACGCATACTCTATATGTGCAATTGCTATATCGCTCTTTGCTCCTTTCACACTGTACGTTACTGAGGTAGCCTTGTACCTACTTGGGTGGATTTGAGACAAAATGTACCCACCCTCCCAATTTATGTAGCAAGGATTTCAATCAGTTTTGGCAGGGTTGGACATGAGAGCAACACATTGACAGTCAAATAAACTTCTTGAGTCCCCAATAAATCAGTGTCACTGCTGACGAAACCTTGGCAAACTCTATGTCCCTAAGGGTTTATTCATTGAAGCCCTTTCCAATTACATCAAAATTCTATCAAAATGTGTTCAAGAAAATTGATTATAATGAATCATTTGCAAAATTGCTGATGTCATGGTGGACATATTAATACGCAGATCTATTCAAGTTGCACAGTTTGCTGATCACAGGAAATTTGTTCCACTCATGTTCGATTGATAAAATGTTGTTACATTTGAATTTTAAAGCAGTAGTACAGTTGACCTGTGGCCCATTGCCTTCCCTACAGAAAATATGTAAAGTAAACTTGGTCTTCTTATGTTTTGTCATTTAGGTGGCAAGGTAAGTAGGATAAAACTTTTAGCGGGTAATGCATGATAGCAATTGGTTTTGGTAACTGGACCTAAAAAGTACTGGGTTTTGCTTACGACTTATTTGTTTAAACACAAGAAAAGCAGCATTTGAGGACGAACTTAGTACAGTCATATTTATGTGGTATGCCACAACTAACAGCGCCGCTGCCAGGATTTCAAAGGTGTGGGAAAGAGACAGGACACATTACGTGTACGTCCCGGCGTTACAGCTTACTGTAGACAGATACCTATTGGTGATCCGGTCACGTGACACCAGAGTAAAGCTGCTTTTAGTCAGGGATAGTCATCAACACATTTAATGGGTTTGTACACTTAATGGTCGTGGTCGGCAAGCAGAAATGGGGGAAGTATTTTGGCACATTGCTCCTGTGAACTGTATTTCTTTAAGCAGGAACGGACGGGGGGCAAGTAAGTAACATACCCCTCCCCCATCCTTGGTGGGCCCCTGCAAGCAAGTGACCAAACGATGGCTCATTTATTTCGGTGAAACTTGCCAAGGTTAAATCAGAAACGTGAAGTAGGGTATCAACTAGTGCAAACGTTTTAATGAAAATGACACATGTAGATGTCTAGTTTCAGAATATGCTGGATGCTCTGTAGTTTGGCAATTTTGGATTTTTAACCACGAGATAACTCACAGATAAGATTTTAAGTATAAGCTAGAGTGTTTGCCATCGAACTGGAGCTATTATCATGTAGAATCAGATTGGATAAAAAGGGGGCACATCAATTGCAGGTCCCTAAAATATGATTATCGGGCCATTTACTGTCAAATGAGGTCCAAGTTCTATAACACGCTCCTGACATACAAGGCCAGCATCACACATGAATACACTACAGCCACAGTCTTTGATATAAACACAGGTCCACAATGTTTATACAACTGGATGATAGCAGTGACATACTTTTCAAGCCTAGGTCCTTCAAGAAGTATAGTCCTCAGAAAAGTATGGCGCATTCACTTTCATTATGAAAGCTGTCTGCGAATTATTTAGTAATTTTCCAGGATGATATCATTTTACAGGAATAAGATACATAACTGAAAATTCAAATTTGAAGAGATTTATTACTATATTAACAGAATTTTGAGTCAAACCTGCAATAATTCACTCAAGTTTGAATATACGGGTCTTTGAAGTTGTAATTTTTCACTCCTAAGGGCCTTCGTAATATAGCCACCTATTGCTACTGTAGGTTTATATAGGCCTGTAAGCTTGGGGAAGATCATTCACCTCACAACATTTCCAGTGATTGTTAAGTAGCTGGAGTTCAACATAGGTATCAATATAGGAAGCATAGGTATATGGGAAGGGAACAAAAAAATCAAACTGTCGTAAAATGGATTTTTTTTTGGGGGGGGGGGGTCAAGTAATGCCTTCAAAAACATTTTCAACTTCTAATGTCATAACTTTGCCTATAATGTTCACAATTTTGACTTACAACCTCAATATCTTGACAGTTATCTTACAATTTTTACTTTCAAATTCCAACTTGTAACCTTGATTGTCATTATTTTAATCTAAAATCTCATAAAGTTGACCAAAAATGTCATACTTTTACTTGTGGAGTACAGAATGTGACCTAATATCTCACCCTTACCCTTATCAATTTGACTTGAAAAAGTCAAACTTTTGTCCTAAATCATATTGTCTTGACTTTTAATTTCATTATTTTGACTATTAGGGTCACATGCATTTGCTTCTTTTATTCCATTATAAGGACTTCTGACCTCATAATGTTGACTTTAAAATGAAATATTAAGTTTCAGTTACATAATTTTGACTTTTTAATTACCATTTTTGTTTTATTAGTTTGACTCACCTTTTTGTTTGGAAATGTAAAGAGGAAGTTTTAGCTTTGAATTGTAGAAAGTGCCTTGACAAGTCAATAATTGTGATTTTTAAGTGAACATTTTGCTGATAAAAATGTCACTTTAATCGAATGAAAAGTCTAAATAATGACTCTAAAAATTATCAGTCAAATAGTCATGAAAATGAGATTTAAGAAACAGTTATGGCCTAAAAAAATTAATAACACTAGGAGTGGACTTTAAGGGATTAAAAGTTAATATTTAGACTGAAACAGTTAAAAATATGAAACTTATACTCTTTTGTATTGCATTTCAAGTTGGAATACTAAGATCTGAACAAATAGTTCGGTATCTGAACGTCATAAGAGGATTTCAAATCCGAAAAAAACTACTAAAATTTTTTACTTTAATAATTAAAATACTTGGGTTCCATGAGGAATTAACTTTAAAGGTCACGTTCAGGACAGTTTTAGTCGTTTTTTGCCCTTCCCATGTCCCTTTGCTGAAATATTTTAAGGCAACCAGTTTTGGACCTCAGCACTTAATAATTAAAGGCATTGAATGGTTATGCTTTCTCTCGCTTATAGACCTGGAATAATGTTAAAGTTATATAAATTATGAGGGCCATCTAACAATTAATAAAAGGCCTGCAAATTCATAAAATTTAAAAAAATTACATTTAGAAGTAAAAAATTACATTTTCAAGTGCCCAGGTTTTCAAAAATGAGATAAGTAAAGCAGCTTTGACATCAAATTTTTTTTATATATCTATACATCATACCACATACGAATTTTCAGCCATTGATCTAATTCCTGTGAAAAGATATCAGCTTTCAAAATATGACGAAATGGCGCTTGCACCTTTCTTCCTGAGAACATGGTACTGCGCAATACTTTTCTGAGGGTTTTAACTTCTGAACACTCTAAGCTTCAGCACTAAAAATTTCACAAGGATCATTCAATTTTACATAAACCCTTTAAAGTACGCAAGTTACACGTCTCTTTTCTGCAGTTTTTAAAATAAAACCATTATACGAAGACATCCAGACCTTCAATGGAAAGTTTTTATCGACGTCATTGTGACGTCATCATTGTGTTTTTGCAAAGGAACTTGAAACATTTAGTCGGATATAGTCATAGAAACATCTTTACGCATAAAATTGCCAATAAAACCCACATTACATATACCTTTTTGACATTAAGTAGGAAAAAAAGGGTTTAAAAAGCCGCCATTTTGGATTTGACCTAATTTCGGCCCTTTCCATGGGTGGATTTTGGTGGATTTTTTCCTGGGTACATTATACACCTCAACTAATACCAAACTGCATAAAACTCACTTGTAGGAATTTTTTTAGGGTCAAACCCTATATCTACCCGACTATTCAACTTTCATAGCTTTATAACGGTCTACTGAACTATGAAGCGGCCTTTATCCTTTCCGTTAGCCGTCGCTCCTGTTGGGACTTCGGATTGCAGTCCCCGTGGGAAGCTTGACCCTCCATCCCTGGCAAATTCTGGCCCCACCCCTGTTTCGTCACAAAGGAAGTAAGAAGTACAAAAGGGGTACGGTTGTTGTCCTACTTACAGCAATTGCATTTCTAATACACCGCCCATTCAATTTACTTCAAAGTCTTGGTACGGACTGAAGGGATCTGAAGTGGATAGTAGATGGTGCAGACTCACAGCGGATCGTGGTTAACGCTCATGTTACTCCCAGTCATGTATAGGCTACGTATTCTGCATGCATCCTGCAGTGGTGTCACAGACTACAATCGGTTTATAAGAATTTAGTACAACCATTATAATGCTGGTAATGAATGATGGGTACAGGGCTGTGACGTGCCATATATTGGGGAGTTGTCACGTCAAATCATGTAACAGTGAGATAGGCCCTACCTTCCCCTCTGAGAGTCGGCCACCCTTTTTTTCAGTCTGTCTGCACAAAGTGTTGACCTGTCAGTGTGGATTGGATTGCCCTGGCAAGACTAGTCATGCGTATGCATGATCCTACTACTTGATGAAAAGAGAGCGTCATGCTTTGAAAGCGTACTGGTTTGCTTCATCTCCAAGAAGTTGATTGCCACCAGATCAGCTGCCTGCATAACTGCCCATGATTTCGTGCTTACCACTCAACGACGCTATTAGTACTGGTCTACAGGGGCGTCCATTACGCCGACCCAAGTTCAATACACAGAGATCAGTGACCCCGCTGGTGTATAGTAACTTGATTACTATTTTCCCTAACGTATAGTTACTTTTGTGATGCAAATTCACCATCGGCAAATATTAACTGTATAATTTATGACGCCTTTCGCGTTCTTTATCATTTAGCTAACACATTCCAGCGCCTTACTCTTGAGACGAACATGTGTGCAGGTTTAACTAGCTTGTATACGCATGATGTGGGGTCTACGGAGGACCACGCCGCGATTGAACAGGACATTAAGTATCAATGGACCGGTTTCTCTCAAGGGCTTAGACAGACCGTTGTAAAATGCAATTTGCATCTCCCAGTCAAAGAGGAATTCATTGACAGTTTGAAGCCATTAGTTCCCATTTGAGTACCGTACTTAGTTGGTGTGACACAGGCTGTTTTTATTATATATATGTTATTATTATAAGTGATTTATCCTTTTGCTGTAAGCACGTGCTCACGAATGTTCTCAAAAGACTGAATACATATTTTAATTATTTGAATTGTTCAATAAAAAAGAAACTTTCAGGGTGTCTATTATACCTTAAAGGGGAATTTTCATCATCCCAGGCAGTTCCAATTCTCCCAACTATGCAACTTCTAGCTCCTCCCATAACTGTATGAAGCTACTCCTTGTGCAGGAATAAACATGTTTTATTGCTTAAGGCCATGTCCTGGTGAGCATACAAGGCCACAAAATGTAATAAAAGCTCTCTCTCTGCCTTGTGTGGAATGTGAGCTACTGTGCATCTTTCAAATTTTCAAACTTTGATGTCAATCAAAGAGCAGTCACCAACTGAGAATTTTCATACCCCTACACTAAAAATATACTTTAGGGTGATGACTGTCTGTCTTTAAGCTATTAACCAAGCCGTACACGACCTTCCAAAACTGGTAGTAGTGGTTAGTTTATACAAGTGCGTGTAACAAAAAAGAAATACATAAAATAAAACATTTCCAAGAAGGATAAAGCAGGTCATATTGTTATTTCCAGTAAGTTTTACAAGGATTTCATTGCAACTTCATGTCTTTCTTTTCGCAGGAGACTTTAATAAATGCGAAGTTGAGGGCGCTGTTATCGATTTTCCTGTCATCAGGGGGAACCCTTGTATCACTTGCTATTGCGAGGTGAGTGCCAATCGTAAGAATTATGTGTAGAGGGGCATTAATTTGACTGTACTATAATCGACTAACATCTTTTTAGAGTGACTGGTTGTGGCTAGTGTTTTGTGAGATAAATACTATTCGTGATTAGTGTTGCATGTGTGTGCGTGCGTGTTTGACAGGGTAACCAGGGAGCTGTGAGAGAGGGTAAGTAAGCTGAGCGCACCACCAACTTCGTGATTGCGGTGCTTTAAGAAGAGAAGGGCATAGGCCTACGTGTAGGACACTGACGGTATTACCCATTATCCTTTTTTATCTGAGTGAATCTTTGAAGCCATGCCCGTAGTCATACAGGGGCGAGATGTGTTAAAAGGCATGACTCTTGAAGTTTTTCTTCCGGAGGGGGCGAAAACTTTTCTAGGGGCCCTTGGCCCTCTTGGCTACTATACGGGCTTGCTTGTAGCAAGTGTCGATGGCAAGTTGAATGCTCTTCTTGGTTGAATCGGTAGTGATAATTGATAAGTTTATCATATCTGATCAGGTAATGGCCACTTCTTCATACTTCTATTTATATGGACTTCGATCTCTGATGTAATACATTTTGCATAGTCTCAAAATTCTCTCAATATCCCCCCCCCCCCCTTCATCATGGCCCTCCTAAATTATTATTTCAATTTGCGCTCTGCATCTGCCAGGTACCCGCTCTAAGATGTGTGTCTGCCTCGAAGACTGTGCACTGCTGTAAAACACGTACAAATGACTATGTTGGGTCAGCTGCCTTCAGAGCCAATGTGTAGTCGGATTGGGGGAAGAGGGAGCTGTACCCTCGAGTCAGATTACACTGCCCATTTACAGTACCTGTGTATTGTTTTACCTCTCAATGACGTTTCCAAAAAAAGCGTTGTGATTACGCAGCAGAATACAAAGAGGTAAAGTTGAAAAGTTTTGTGCATAATAAAAGAAATGCTTGAACCCGCGAGGAGGACATTCAGTGAGGGGTGCAACATATTTCATCTAATTAGTTAGGCCTTTTAAAGAGAGTGTGAAACTCCCAAAGCAGACTCTGAGCTCAGGGCCGGATTCAAGGGGGCATAAGGGGCGTACGCCCCCTATTTGCGGTAAAGCAATTTTTTTGTAACAGAATTTTACATCTCCAAGCCCATCTGGTTGCACCATGCACTTTCTGCAGACGGTCCCCCCGCCTTCTCATATTCCTGGATCAGGCCCTGGAGCTCACGCTCTTTATGACGTCATTATCTGATAATGTCATCAAATTTGAACGTAAATATAATTCCGTTCGCTAATCGAACAATGAGCTATATTTGATTGACGAGTACGCGATTGCTTTGAAACCCTGCTTGACTAAACGAGGCATTAGTTATGTTTAACCATTACCGCAAGAAGATTCTTGTCTCGGGTAGCCCATCGAAACTACTCAAGTATTTGCGTCTTTAACGATGGTAGGCTCAGGTCACCGAGTCTCTATTCCTAAATAAACCACTACTGCTTACTTGTAGCTGCTGCTTTGTGGTCTTGTAATTAGCTTTGGTTGAAAACCCAAAATTTGTCCCCAAACACCTCACGTTGTTTGTCTTTAAAACCACACAGTTTTGATCTCTACCATATCCACCAAAAGGTGTGGTCCAACTGAGAGTCTCCATACTTGGTTCAGTAAGGGGTAGATCTCCGCTTCCCCGTCCCGTCCCAGAAAAAAAGTTTGACTTTGTTATCGATAGTGTTAACAAGTCAAGAATTCCCACGTCCCTAACAAAAGTTGGCCATCTGAAAAACATATGATTTGTATGTTGTTTTTGACACGTAATTCGGCGTTTCTTCTTACGGAACCTACCGGCGAAAATACAATTGAATCGAACAATTAAAGAAACCTTAAGGAAAGACTACTAAAAATACTTGACATCATAGGTTAAGTATAGAGATGAAACTACACTATGTCTCGTATACAAAAACTGACGTACAGAGGAGTACTGTATGTGTATGTATGATGCGCAGTGAATGCCGGCGCAGGATGGATGGGAAACCATACACGGATGCTTTTTTTACAGATCATATTACATAAATTGAATAAATTTAAGGGTTGAATTGATCTTAATAGATTATATGAACCTGTGAATAGGTTTGAATGGATTTTAATAGGACAATCGGCCAAGAGTAATTTCAATTTGGACAAATGCCACGAATTGTGAATTGATTTATTCGAATTTGAGTACGAGATTGAAATCGAATTGAGACTGGTTTACAAATGATTGTTAATTGACTGAATGGACCGTGCATGGACTTGAAAATCAGATTTCTCCCATGTATGTTTCGAAGATAATTATTTTGATTTTTAAAACAAAATTGGATTGCATAGCTTTAAATTAAAAAAAAGAAATGATATTAGTTGTAAGTGGAAATATAAGGAGGAGTTTCATACACACTACTCTCATTTTTTTCGTAGTGATCTAAAACGATTTGAATCCAATGGGAAAAAAATTGAGTTTGATGAAATAGTGATTTATTGCGTCTACATGGACAAATACATCCAAATAATGTCCTATTGTATGATTGTTATAAGTTTTAATAGTTTCAACGGATTTTAACAACAGATGTCAATGGGAATTTAAATAAAATTAAATGGGTTTCAATCGATTATTAATTTGGATATTAATATGTTGAATGGATTTGAATAGCTTTTGGTATTCTACATTCGAGTACATAATTTAAATGGTATTCGGAATTAAGGTATTCGAATTTGAATAGCTTGACCTAAACTTAAATTTCATTTGAATAAAAAAGCATTAAATAGATTGAATTGATTCTAATTTTGGATTTGAATAGATTGAATGAATCGACACAACACAGATTTCTTTGAATTCAAATAGATTTAATTTTAAAATTTCAATAGAATTGACATTGCAGCAGTTGAATTCGAGAAAAAGGAAATACTAGTTGTTTAGAATGGAAGGGAAGAAATTGAGATACGAATTTAGAATTGATTTGAGAATCATTGATTGATTCGAACAGAATGATTTTATTATATTGGTTTCACACATGAAATGTTCCAAAAGTGTCATGATTCTTAAATCTTTCCTTATACTAACGTTTGCAGAACAAATTTGCAGTCATTTTTGTGTACCTTTCGTTTGATAGCAACAGACACCATTTTTTCTTTCTTTTTTTTGCTCTTCTTTTTTTTTTCTCCCTTCAAAATAGTGGTACCACTTTTCCCCAGATGGGGAATCACAAAAAGGAATGTGGGATAGAAGCTCCTTGGGCTTATTGCGTCGTTTTTGTGTCCAATAGCATGTTTACTGTAGAGCCAATCTGCGAAAAAGACTCGTACCAAAACTGTATCACATAATCTTTTTAATTTCCCACTTTGTAAAGGGTCCTAATAACTATAAATGATAGTGCTAGGTATTCATTGGTAGGGGCGTTTTTCATGATGGATTGATCCGGACTTAGATACACTCTAAAAAAACATCCTGGTTTAAATTCCTGGCTAGTTTAACCAGGGTTGGGGCCAATAGTTTTTCCATACATGTCCTGGGTGTAAAAGGTAAGTAAAAAAAACCAAGAATCTTGGTTACATTATACAGGAAAATGTGTTAAATTCTTTTACCGTGATTTTCTAACCTCATGCTATAATTCGTTAATTTGAGTAAGGAAAACATGTCAGATTTTGACCTGGCATTATCCTGCTTAATTTTAACCAGGAAATGTTTATGGAAAACTATTGACCACCCGGATCCCCATGGCTAAATTAAACCAGGCTGATTTTTTTTCGAGTGTATTGCTGTGTATCTATCACTATCGGTATCGTCAAAAGGTCCCTAAAATAAAAATGCAGAGAAAACTACCCGAACCCGATATCACTATTTAACGACAGATTACTTTACTTTCCTTTACGTAGGTGTCCTAATTTCTAATATTATATCTGATGTAAAAAATGAAACTGACGTGGCATTCTCTTAATCAAATACATGCCCTTTTACGTTCTATCCCAACGTTGATCAACATGTTTTTTTTCATAATCCAAGTACGGTTTAAACTTGAGTTGTGTAAATGTTAACTGCAGCGACACCGTATGAGAAATATTTCATGTTGACCGCATGCGGTTTGGATTTGGCCTTTTTTTTTCCTTTGACGGGCCACAGTCACATGCGCAGAGAAGGAGGTATTTGCAGTATACGCCCACGTTCAGCCATGAACCATTGGAGAATGACCTGTGACACAATGAAAGTCCTGACAGGCAAACTGTCCACAGCATACCAATGACACCAAACGCGCGAACTGGTAATGACCGTCTGACAGTCGGTTAAACACCTTTATAAGACATGAAGTTTTTGTATCTACATGGCTTAATAGCTCCCATGGTATATGTACAGCCATTCGCCACTCTAAGGTATTGAATCCGGTAATCGGACAGATAGTGAGGATAAACTTATCGCCGTCCATTCAACTCATAAACTAACCTAATGAAAAGTTGGCTACAACGCAATGGCGAGATATGCAGACCTTGACTTTTTTGTCCAGGCATGACATTCTCTGACAAGCTATTGTACCTCGTACACGCAGTGTTTCCATAGGAAGATTATTCAACTCGATGGCGGGAGTAAATAAGTAGTACCAACAATGCTTATTCTAATGTCACAATGCCTGGTTCCGATAATTTTCTCGGTTTTCCCCCATTCCCCTTCCTCTTGTTAAGATTGGAATTTGGAATTAGAGCTTACTGAATTGTGTAAGGGGGAATGGTTGAAGAGTTATCGACTCTAGTTTACCACTACATGATATAATCTGTTACTTTAGCTTGAGGAGGGGCGGAACAACACATGGTTCTATTGAGACTATGTCAGTGAACACTTTTGTCACCCTGATGCTGTACTATTGACCGTTTTAGGACATACACTGGTCGTCACTTACTGCGGGCCGACATTATGGATTAGACGAGCGGTACACAAACAAGGCTTAAGAAACGTTACTCACATCCTTGAATCTTGTGGATGACTGACAGTGAAACGTGGAATTGTTCCGATATGACGTTTATAGACTTACCCAATAATTACCCTCTACAACAATGGAAATGGCAAAAAAGTGCCCAGAGGGCTTTGGCCCCCCGAAGTGATGTAACCGACATGATGCTCTATCTTTTAGGTTGTATGTGAGTGTGACGGAGTTCTTGTATGTGGCGTGGAGCCTGAACAGGAAGGAAGGGTCTGACGAGCGAGAACTTTGTGAGGTTTTTTTTTTTCACTATCATTTAAGTTAGGCACATTTACGGCACAAAGCTCGCTAATTTTATTGACTCAGAAAACACAAAATAAGGTCGTTGACGTGTATAAGGTACTGTGAGTTTTTATGGGAATAGTCCAAAATTGTATAACATTACATTACTGTTACAAAGTAGTTGTAGGTAACATATTGACAGACCGAACACCGTTTCCTATGAAGTATGTATTTTAAAAAAAAAAAGGTGGCATGATAACTGGCTGTGGAATAACGCGAATGAGCCTGGCGGAAGTGGATCATTTTCGCTCCTGTAAGAAATAAAAAAGTATGGGGCAAACAAAAATGTCATAATGCAGGCTCCTTCGTTACGTCGCCTGGGCGCTCTACCTACCACAACGTTTATTAACGTTTCCAACAAATCGTTGAAATATCGCGTCGTGTAATCCCGTATTTCATGTAATAAGTACACGGTCTAAAACGGCCGAGAATAAGCATGAGCATAGGTAGAGGCAAAGGGGCTCGCGGGGAGGGTGCGGCTGGGCGGGGCTAAATAAATCTGCCTGTCAAGAAAAATGATTTGGGGGGGGGGGGGGTGGGGGGGGGGGGGGGTGGGGGGGGGGGGGGGTGGGGGGGGGGGGGGGTGACGTCACTCGGACAGTATGAAATCCACGTGACGTCAGACGAACCCGTGCGTCTTAAACCCTACCCACTCACTTATGCGTTACGCAACACAGTGAAGGAAGAAGTAGACAGTATGATTAAACTCGGGGTAATAGAACCCTCAAATTCTCCGTACGCGTCCCCGATAGTGCTAGTCAAGAAAAAAGACGGGACTAACCGATTCTGCGTAGACTTCCGACGATTAAATAGAGTCACGATTTTTGACGCTGAACCAATCCCCGACCCCGAGGAGATTTTTACTCAGCTAACGGAGGACAATTACTTTTCACGACTGGACTTGAGCAAAGGGTACTGGCAACTACCTTTGAAGCCAGAGGACAAGATGAAGACGGCTTTCATTGCCCCTAACGGGTTATTTCAATTTCGGGTTATGCCCTTCGGGCTTGTAAATTCGCAAGCTTCATTCAGCAGGGTCATACGAATTTTGCTGTAAGGAATTGACCAAGTACATAACTACATTGACGACATTTTGATCCACACGGCAACATGGGACCAACATGTACTGACATTAGAAAATGTGCTACAACGACTGCGAAATGCTAATCTCACTGCTCGACCAAGTAAATGTGCTTTTGGGTTGGGGAGAATTGACTTTTTAGGGCATATAGTGGGAAAAGGGTGTCTCGCTCCACAACCAGACAAGATTACAAAAATTCAAAACGCCAAGCGACCCAAAACGAAGAAACAATTGCGTTCGTTCTTGGGACTCGCCAATTATTATAGACGGTTTATTCCAAATTATGCAGTTATTGCTTGCCCTCTAACGGACAAAACAAAAAACAAGGAACCTAACCAAATTGAATGGGGAGACGCTCAAGATTTGGCATTCCATACACTTAAAGTGAAATTGACTACTGCTCCCGTTTTGAAACTACCAGACTGTTCAAAACCGTTCATTTTGCGAACCGATGCGTCCGAAACCGGACTGGGGGCGGTGTTATTACAAGAGTCTGATGGGTATAAATTTCCAATTGGGTATGCGAGCAGAAAGTTACTGGACAGAGAAAGGGCGTATTCCACAATGGAGAAGGAATGTTTAGCGTTGGTTTGGGGTGTTCAAAAATTCCAAGTTTATTTATATGGGACGCCTTTTGTGCTCGAGACTGATCATCACCCTTTAATATATATGCAGAAAGCCAAGGTGGCCAACCCGCGTATTATGCGGTGGGCTCTATCTTTACAGCCGTACAGAATTCAAATCCGAGCCATAAAAGGCACCGATAACCTGGGTGCAGATTACTTGAGTAGGTGTGACTAATTGAAAGTTTTTGTATGGGCAGTTAAAATGATTGCATTAAGAGTTTCGAAAATATAATATTTTCGAACTTAAGGGGGGAGTGAAATGTCACGAAGTGACCGAGCTTGTTTTGCATTGTTTAGGGCCATGGAAGGTACGGTTTGAATATTCATGTCAGGTGGTTGTTTGTCACGTGAAGGAGAAGATTAGTATTGTGCGTAGAGGTATGTTAGGGCTAAAAGGACCAGAGGGATAATCTGTAAAGGCACGGGCAGCCTTCTGTTAGGCAAATTATTATGCAAAGTAAGTCTCCTGTGAGAGACAGTATGATAGAGAGCTTCGACTGGAAGCAAGAGAGAAAGCAGCGAAGTAGAAGGAGGTGTGTGTATAAGCTTTCCGGGCAGAGCAGTGCCCAAATCAGGCCTTTTGGAAAGTATACAGCCAAAGGCAAGGGTGAAATACTGTCTGAGCCGAGAATTCTGATCGGCAGCGATACGAGACGGCTGCATTTTTCAGGACTACGTAATTCGTAAACTTACCGTCCATGGCCTAAAAGTCGGTCTTCATGGGACTCAGGTCAACTGGTGACATAGCGCTCATCATATACTAGCCACTATATACACGATATTGGGGCAGCAGAGAAACTGTATTGCAGTCACGAAAGAAAACTTTACGATTGAGTATGAAATGAATATATTGAGAAATGAACTGAGAGAGTGAGGTGTTGACAGAAGCCCGTTACAAAAGAGATGCCTTGTATATAGACTGACCAAAAGCAATTCGAATTCGACACTCCAGAACTAATAATAATAATCTTGTATATATGTTCACATAAGGAATGCTTGTTTGTCCTTTTTTCTGTGTGTACTTGGCGTCACAATTATTTCGAAGGAGCGAAAAACCCCGAATTGTGACAATCAAAGTGAAATCGATAGAGGTAAGCAGGACGGCGTTTAGACAATGGTCCAAGCAAGTATAAATGGGACTTATCATAGTTGATTTTCAGACCTGAATGTTTACAAAGCAAATTTAGTACCTTGATCGCTTCACACAAGGATAAATCCGACCCATCTGTAATAATTACTGTATCATCAGCATACTGAGATACTTTGAGTGAAACGTCAGAAATAGAAATGCCCTTGATACGATGGCTAGAGTTGATTAGAGCGGTGAGAATTTCAGTACAAATAATAAAAAGGTATGGACTCAATGGGCACCCTTGAAGAACACCACGTGAAATCTTAAAATACGCTGATAAATAACCAGTTTGAAACACAAGTGGTGACGTTACTATAAAAACTTTAATCCAGTGTTTAAATTGAGAACCAAAGTTAAAGTAGGAAAGTGTACACTGTATGAAACTCCAATCTAAGCGGTCGAATGCTTTCATAAAATCTAAGAATAATAAACCACCAGGTACAGATTTTTCGTTACATACCAAATAAGGTCTTGTACCAATCTGATGTTTTCACCTATAAATCGCCCTTTCAGGAACCCTGTCTGTTCATAACTGATGATAGTATTCAAAACATGTTTCATACGAGAAGCTATACATTTTGCAGCTATCTTATAATCTGTATTTAAAAGGGCGATAAGACGCCAATTCTTCAGATACCGAACATCCTTTCCAGGCTTTGGAAGCAACGAAATAATAGCCCTACCCTGTTCATCCGACAAATAACCTCCTTCAAATGCATACTTAAATGAGTTCACTACGAGCTGCCCGATATCGTCCCAAAAAGCGAGATAAAATTCAACCGGCAATCCATCGGATCCCGGGGATTTGTTTTTGGCCATAGAATGCAGCACCTGACTACATTCGGACAATGATAAAAGCCCTTCACAATGAGAACTCTGATCATGAGAAAGAGTGACATGCTGATAATTCCAACCTTGATAAAAAGTAGATGGGGACACACTATTATCCTTGGTGTAAAGATTTGCGTAAAATCTTTCAGCCTCTAATAAAATAGCGTTGGGTGTGTTTAATTTTAAGTTATCGTCAGTAATTAGCTCGTTGATAGAATTGTTGATTTTATTACGTTTTTCCAGACCTAAAAAATATTTTGTGTTCTTTTCCCCCTCTTCCACCCACCTCGCTCTCGAGCGGATAATTATGCCTTTTAGTTTAAAGTCGTAAATATTCTCAAGTTTTGTTCTTGCATCGTTAAGTAACCTCTTGACCTCCTCAGAGGGGTTAGAGGAATAAAGCTGCTCGTAGAAAGAGATTTTTTCAAAAATACATATCTCTTCTGATTTTCGAATTCTAGCCTGCAACTTCGAGTACTCGATAGAGACGGATCTTATATAAAGATTATTATTATTTTATTTTATTTTATTTTATTTTATTTTATTTTATTTTATTTTATTTTACTTTACTTTATTTTATTTTATTTTATTTTATTTTATTTTATTTTATTTTATTTTATTTTATTTTATTTTATTTTATTTTATTTTATTTTATTTTATTTTATTTTATTTTATTTTATTTTATTTTATTTTATTTTACTTTACTTTATTTTATTTTATTTTATTTTATTTTATTTTATTTTATTTTATTTTATTTTATTTTATTTTATTTTATTTTATTTTATTTTATTTTATTTTATCTTTTGTTATTTTATTTTATTTATTTATTTATTTTTTAAAGATTGAGACCATGCTTTGAAAACATTTTAGAGTGCGACTTGCCATCATGCCCTATGGGGAGCCGCGAATGCTGTTCCTACAGTATCGTTTCTCACCCTTTCCTTCCCTTCCCCCTCCCCATCCCTCCCCATCCCATCCCCTCACCCCTCCCCATCCCACCCCATCCCACCCCTCCCAATCTTTCCCCATCGTCCCCTCCCCCATTCTCCCCTCCCAAGTCCTCCCCTCCCTCTCTCAGACGAGATACCCGTATATTCAAGTTGAAGTAGTAATAAAATTACTTTTACTCTTCAGTCAAAAGTGAAAGTAGCCGTAAGTACTTTCTTTTGCAACATTAGTCTGACAATTTGATGGATTAGATTAGATGAGGTTTAACGTCCCAGTTTCCAACCAATTGGTTCAAGTCGGGACGACCACGGCCTTTTTTCCAGTTGTGGCTCACTGGCTTGTTTTCCCTACTCCATTGTTTTCATGCTGAGCACCAAGCACAAAGGCAGTAGGTTCCACAATTTGATGGAAATAAAGTTATATATTCACTCTCACTTCGAATAACTAGAAATAACTAGATACACCCATGCGATCATTCACCTCTTCCGTAGTGGTGCGATCTGCCTTGTCATGGATCATGGATTACATATGTGTAAGAAGTCCGCGCATGCGGTACACAGTAAATTGCAACTCCTTGTGCGATTACTTGTTCGCCTGTAACTGTGTGAATGTGACCTACTAGTTGCTGATACAAGTCAGCTCTTCCACTTGGAAAGTTAGGAGGATACATTACAAGTTCGAGAAACTACAAGCGTTCAAAATTCTCAAAAAGTAAGCCCGATCAATGAATGGTTCGTGTCAAAGCAAGAAGCTGACAGTTATCAGTGGCGGCACCGGCGGGGGGGGGGGTGTCATGGGGGCATTTTCCCCAGTCAGAAACTTTTCCCCCTAGGTGCCCCCACTCAGCTCCTGATGAAGTAAAATGGCCTGACGTGAGGAATAGCCTAATACATTAAAATTATTTCGCATCTTTGCATTGGATGATGTATTAAAAAACCAAAATATACCAACTCCTGAGGCTAATAACTTTTTACCCATATGTTGGAACCTCAGAGCTTCCAGGGCTTCGCCCCCTGATCCCACCAAGGCCCAAGGCGGGCCTTGACGTACCCCACCCACTTAAATTAGGTAACATGGCCATGCTGACGGGCGGATCTAGCCTAATAATAGAATTTGGGGGAATCTCAGTTGCATTTGATGACTGCATTATGAATCAAAATATATCCTTCCCCAGAGATATGCTAAAATATCTCAGAGCTTCTGGGGCTTTGCCGGCCCCTGGACCCTACTGGTCTTTTCCCTGGACCCCACTAGGGGCCTAGGGCAGGACCCCACCCGCTAAAGCTTGCTCTCAGAGCTTGATTTCGCGATACAAGCGAAAAACTTTTTTGTCCCATTTTGCCTCCATTCCCCCCCCCCCCCCCCCCCCGCACTTTCAAAATCCTTGCTGATAACGATACATACGAAAGTATTTAAATATGTTAAACATTAATTACGTTATTCCTCTTGGAAAATGGTCAGGCTCGATTTTGGGACCGTTGTCATAATTGTTGACTGAATGATTGGCTGAATGCTGCATGGCTTTTGTGTCTTCAGTCTTCAGTAAAGAACTCCAAAAAGGCAAAGATGCCATCACAGAGTAAACAGTCAACAATTGAAAAGCCAACAAGGGAGACACAACCACCACAAAAAGTGCAAAAGTGCTAAATACATATACAAGACCACAAAACTGGGAAACCACTAAGTAACGAGTGCAAGTAAAAGCAAACGACAATGGCGCTAATGAGCTGACTGGGTGAGGACCCATGTGTTTGTAGCAGGGTCTCTGATCCAACTGAAGGGGAGGATCCAATTGGAGGTAGCAGCACGGAAGGATGAAACAGATGGTTTAATAAGAATTTGTTGTGTATATTTACACTTCCCAACTCAGGGCGAGCGTCTCGAAAGTTTCAGGGATACATGCCTGTTTCTAACGCTAAACGCTAAGCGGACTTCCGTTATTTACTCCCTTTTCCCCTCATCATCATGCACGGAGCATGATGATGCTCCGCAATGCGAGCAAGGAACAGTTATCGTTCAAGTAGTAGTAGTCGGGTAGATTTGTGACAAAATATACCTTAACCCCAAAAAAATTCCTACAAGTGAGATTTCAGTGGTTTTTGGTAGATTTGGATGTGGGGAACAACATATCAAAAATCCACCAAAATCGGTTCACGAGATCTTTATTTAAATGGGTCATTTCCAAAATGGCCGTTTTTACGTCACTGTAACGGTAAATGCACCTAAATTAGCACTTTTTTGCTGATTACAGGAAGTTTTGCTGTACTCAAATTTTGTTTGGCATGATGGTTTTACGATTAAATTGACCAACAGTACTACTGTAGACCTGAAGCTTTCATAATTCATCCATGATCTTACACTTAAGTCACAAAAACCACCCAAAACGACTGTTCTTTGCCTACTACTAGAATTCATGCAAAATACAAAAAAGTCTTCTTGATTTCTTGCATTTAGGTTTCCAGGAGTAGTATTTTTACTTAAAGTGGCCATGACACGTAAATTGGAGTAACGGGAGACTAATTTAGCCTAAAGTACACAAAAAGCTCTTTCTAAAACTGTTTTCATCACCCTTACAGCCTTGAGCATTAAGAAGAAATTAATGTTTCAAAAAATTGCACCAAAAAATAGACTGTTGAAAATGAGATTTCAAGCCAACACGATAATGACGTCATTTTAGGAACACTAGCCTCCGTATACCGAACCTGGTGTACAGCATAGCCTATACATACGTAAGAGATAGTAATGATTGTAGTTCGGGGCATGTCTTGAATTTGAACTTTATTCTGCCTGTTTGGAAGTGGTGTCGGTCTGTTACATTTTGGGGCTGCAGTAGGCTATTACTAATAAATACAAATGCCCTTGATTCGTAACCGAAGAACGAAAAAACTCGGCAGTGTACTTTTCTGTTCGGTCTGCAGTAATACGTACAGTGTGTGGACTGGCAGCAGCCAGCGAAATACTGTGCACACTCGATCATAGGTTAGTTCCACGATTTCCACTGACACTTGCACGAAAGCAACCTAAAGTTCATACTTTGACTGCCTACATAAAATTTTCCAAGCTAAAGTCCCTTTCAATTGCTCCAAATGCTTCTCATTTTCGAATTGTTGTGGTGTTGTAGGCCTACTTTTACCTCACCTTACAGTCTCAAATCGATACGGTCCTATGCGCCGTAACGAATTACTCACCCCATCTGCACCACTGACGTCTAGTTCAGTATCGCCTTCGCCTTTCTGATTACAAATCCAAGAAAACTCACTTTACCCACAGTCCGATCAGGGATTTGCCATTAGAGGGCAACTCCCTGGCTCAGATCCGCCATTCCAAAGAAAATATTAAATTTGATTTCACATGGTACCTACTACGAAACAGTGCTGGTGCTACATTGTGTAGTATCAGGTATGTTGTGTACTGGAAGTACTTCCATGCTGTACCTATGCTGTTGCGTTGTGAATGTTTGTACGCGGCAGCTACTTATCATGACACCAAGACGAAAAACCTGCGAGAAATGCATTTAATTAACAACTGGTAAGCACGAGAAAAGGGATAACAATTCCAAAATTTACAACTTTTCACACAGGTTTTACATTGTATCGACCTTGGTAACCGGTACAATGGAATGCAAACACTGTATCAAATGTCCGAAGGATACCACGGCAAACAACGATCAGTTCCTAAAGTGACGTCACATGACGTAACAAGATTTTGAAAATTTTCGGGAAGACTAACTTTTCAAGGCTGTAAGAGGGTGTATATTTTCTCAATTTTCGAGCGGAAAAATAAGTTGTAAACAAACAGGATGGTTGATTTTCGTTGTAGGAAACGTATTCCTAAAGATACCAAAGGGTTTAAACCGTTAATTTACACGTGGCATAGCCACTTTAAGCATTTTTACAATGTAGTAAGCTAGCAAGTGGCAGAGCGCACTGCAGAGAGAAACAAATTGTGGTTTGGTCTTTCAACAGGTTTGTCTAGGGGTGCATGGCCCCAGGATTTGCTCTACAGGGGCCTAAACTCTTTGGCGGGAGGGGTGGTCTGAAGACTTGAAAAGGGCAATGGGTTGCCGGGAGGATACTGAAAGCAAAACTTTTGGCTACCGAAGCGAGCAGAAAATATTTGGTTTCCTTTGAAAGAATTTGAAAGTTTGGGGTTTCAGGAAAGAAAATCTGAAAAATTGGGGGGGGGGGGGGGGGAGAATATCGTACAACAGGCTGTACATGAGAGGAAATTCAAGTAAGTTGTCGGGGGGGGGGGGGGGCTGGACTTCTTCGGGATTACATATTTTATCGTACCTTTAAAGGCTCCCTGACAAAATTGGGAAAGTTCCTCGAAGTCAGCCTTCCCCGATGGGGCCATGCCCCCTGCTCCATCTGGTACCACCCCTTGTTTGTCCGTGTCTGTTTTTAAGAACGTTACAACCAGAACTTTGTAATGTTCAATCCAACACGGCAGTGACTGCTTAGTAACCTGATTTAGGGTTGTTAATTGTTGGATATTTGGATGTTCCCATTGTCACACAATTGATTGTCATGAAGCTGTGCTTTTCCAATGAAATAAGTCTCTAGTCAGTTCAAGTGGTAGCATCGCTGTTTGTGGTGTATAAGTTATGAGCCTATCCCCGTAGAGTTTACCCTAGGCTCTAACAATAGGCTATCACATGGGCAATTAATGGGCGAAGCAGCCATGTTAAGGGCAGTAAAGCTTTATTAAAAGATACTCTTTAGCCTACAGGTTAAGCTGCTCATCGGTTTGGTCGCACCCTTTTATAATCAAATTAGCAGTGTATAACTTACACAATGCAGTCACATTACATAGTTAAGCTCTACAATTTCAGTACCTGCCATCAAGAGTTTCTAAAATTGGTGGCTTGACAATTCACGCCTGAATTTTGACATTTTTTAAGGGTAGGCTGCTATTTTGGACGTTTTCAGAGAAAACATCTTCAAACTGAAAATTATGTGGGGCTTCAGTCCCCCTCCCGAGCGGCCCTAAATTAAGCTGGTGAAGTTATACGGTATTTTTCTTAGAGTAGTGAAATATTTGAGTGTGCCATCTCAACGCATACTCTATATGTGCAATTGCTATATCGCTCTTTGCTCCTTTCACACTGTACGTTACTGAGGTAGCCTTGTACCTACTTGGGTGGATTTGAGACAAAATGTACCCACCCGGCCCCCACCCTTCCAATTTATGTAGCAAGGATTTCAATCAGTTTTGGCAGGGTTGGACGTGAGAGCAACACATTGACAGTCAAATAAACTTCTTGAGTCCGGAATAAATCAGTGTCACTGCTGACGAAACCTTGGCAAACTCTATGTCCTTAAGGGTTTATTCATTAAAGCCCTTTCCAATTATATCAAAATTCTATCAAAATGTGTTCAAGAAAATTGATTATAATGAATCATTTGCAGAATTGCTGATGTAATGGTGGACATATTAATACGCAGATCTGTTCAAGTTGCACAGTTTGCTGATCTTTGTTCCACTCATGTTCGATTGATAAAATGTTGTTACGTTTGAATTTAAAGCAGTAGTACAGTTGAACTGTGGCCCGTTGCCTTCCCTACAGAAAATATGTAAAGTAAACTTGGTCTTCTTATGTTTTGTCATTTAGGTGGCAAGGTAAGTAGGATAAAACTTTTAGCGGGTAATGCATGATAGCAATTGGTTTTGGTAACTGGACCTAAAAAGTACTGGGTTTCGCTTACGACTTATTTGTTTAAACACAAGAAAAGCAGCATTTGAGGACGAACTTAATTAGTACAGTCATATTTATGTGGTATGCCACAACTAACAGCGCCGCTGCCAGGATTTCAAAAGTGTGGGAAAGAGACAGGACACATTACGTGTACGTCCCGGCGTTACAGCTTACTGTAGACAGACACCTATTGGTGATCCGGTCACGTGACACCCGAGTAAAGCTGCTTTTAGTTAGGGATAGTCATCAACACATTTAGTGGGTTTGTACACTTAATGGTCATGGGTCGGCAAGCAGAAATGGGGGAAGTATTTTGGCACATTGCTCCTGTAAACTGTATTTCTTTAAGCAGGAACGGACGGGGGGTAAGTAAGTAGCATACCCCTCCCCCATCCTTGGTGGGCCCCTGCAAGCAAGTGACCAAAGGATGGCTCATTTATTTCGGTGAAACTTGCCAAGGTTAAATCAGAAACGTGAAGTAAGGTATCAACTAGTGCAAACGTTTTAATGAAAATGACGCATATTGATGTCTAGTTTCAGAATATGCTGGATGCTCTGTAGTTTGGCAATTTTGGATTTTTAACCACGAGATAACTCACAGATAAGATTTTAAGTATAAGCTAGAGTGTTTGCCATCGAACTGGAGCTATTATCATGTAGAATCAGAATTTATTAAAAGGGGGCACATTAGTTGCAGGTCCCTAAAATATGATTATCAGGCCTTTTACTGTCAAATGAGGTCCAAATTCTATAACACGCTCCTGACGTACAAGGCCAGCATCACACATGAATACACTACAGCCACAGTCTTTGATGTAAACACAGGTCCACAATGTTTATACAACTGTATGACAGTAGTGACATACTTTTCACGCCTAGGTCCTACAAGAAGTATAGTCCTCAGAAAAGTATGGTGCATTCACTTTCATTATGAAAGCTGTCTGCGAATTAATTAGTATATTTGCAGGATGATATCATTTTACAGGAATAAGATACATAACTGAAAATTCAAATGTGAAGAGATTTACTACTATATTAACAGAATTTTGAGTCAAACCTGCAATAATTCACTGAAGTGTAAATATACGGGTCTTTGAAGTTGTAATTTTTCACTCCTAAAATATGTTTTTCTAAATTTCCGACCCGTTCCATGGCCCTAGACCAAATGTCAGAGGGCCTTCGTAATATAGCCACCTATTGCTACTGTAAGTTTATATAGGCCTCTAATTTTTAATTTAAGAGATTTAAGAAACTGTTATGGCCTAAAAAAATTAATAACACTAGGAATGGACTTTAAGGGATTAAAAGTTAATATTTAGACTAAAACAGTTAAAAATATGAAACTTATACTCTTTTATATTGCATTTCCATTTGGAATACTAAGATCTGAACAAATAGTTTGGTATCTGAACGTCATAAGAGGATTTCAAATCCGAAAAAAACTACTAAAATTTTTAACTTTAATATTTAAAATACTTGGGTTTCATGAGGAATAGGTTAACTTTAAAGGTCACGCTCAGGACAGTTTTAGTCGTGTTTTACCCTTCCCATGTCCCTTTGCTGAAATATTTTAAGGCAACCAGTTTTGGACCTCAGCACTTAATAATTAAAGGCATTGAATGGAAATGCTTTCTCTCGCTTATAGACCTGGAATAATGTTAAAGTTATATAAATTATGAGGGCCATCTAACAATTAATAAAAGGCCTGCAAATTCATAAAATTTAAAAAAATTACATTTAGAAGTAAAAAATTACATTTTCAAGTGCCCAGGTTGTCAAAAATGAGATAAGTAATGCAGCTTTGACATCAATTTTTTTTTATATATCTATACATCATACCACATACGAATTTTCAGCCATTGATCTAATTCCTGTGAAAAGATATCAGCTTTCAAAATATGACGAAATGGCGCTTGCACCTTTCTTCCTGAGAACATGGTATTGCGCAATACTTTTCTGAGGGCTTTAACTTCTGAACACTCTAAGCTTCAGCACTAAAAATTTCACAAGGATCATTCAATTTTACATAAACCCTTTAAAGTACGCAAGTTACACGTCTCTTTTCTGCAGTTTTTAAAATAAAACCATTATACGAAGACATCCAGACCTTCAATGGAAAGTTTTTATCGACGTCATTGTGACGTCATCATTGTGTTTTTGCAAAGGAACTTGAAATATTTAGTCGGAGATAGTCATAGAAACATTTTTACGCATAAAATTGCCAATAAAACCCACATTACATACACCTTTTTGACATTAAAGGGGAATTTTCATGATCCCAGACAGTTCCAATTCTCCCAACTATGCATCTTCTAGCTCCTCCCATAACTGTATGAGGCTCTTCCTTGTGCAAGAATAAACCTGTTTTATTGCTTAAGACCATGTCCTGGTGAGCATTCAAGGCTATAAAATGTAATAAAAGTACTCTCTCTGCCTTGTGTGGAATGTGAGCTACTCTGCATCTTTCAAATTTTCAAACTTTGATGTCAATCAAAGAGCAGTCACCAACTGAGAATTTTCATATACATACACTAAAAATATACTTTGGGGTGATGACAGTCTGTCTTTAAGTAGGAAAAAAAAGGGTTTAAAAAGCCGCCATTTTGGATTTGACCTAATTTCGGCCCTTTCCATGGGTGGATTTTGGTGGATTTTTTCCTGGGTACATTATACACCTCAACTAATACCAAACTGCATAAAACTCACTTGTAGGAATTTTTTTAGGGTCAAACCTTATATCTACCCGACTATAGGCTAGATCTTTTTCGACATTTATGCCTTGAATGTGGAATCGCTTGTCGCTGTGTACACTGTAGTAGTTGAATGATACCTCTTTTGCACCGGTTGCTATATGCTTCGAACGTACACACGGTCTATGTGTGTACAGTACACACGATACTTTTAACCTGGAGACTTCAGGTCCCGTCCACTCCCTTCGCTATCAAGATTAATGGTGCTTTTAAATTACAAACGTGCTGGCATTTCCTGGGCGCAATGAGTACGAATTTGCTTTCATATGATACACTTGTGCATGCTGTGGCCGGTGCTTCGGTAAGTTTGTCAAAATCTCTTGTTCTGATGATCACACCCTCGCCTCCCCTACTCCACAACACAGGCGCCCCTTAACATTGTATAGTATACCATATACTATGTATAGTGACATGACCTAACAAGGCCACTTTCGAATGTCGTGCATCGATACAGTCAACAAAGCGCGTCAAAACTGCTGTCACAATCAGTGCGTCAATTTTTGATGCAGCACGCACATGTAGCAAACTCCCTTGCTAATGCGCGTGAACCTGTTTTTCAAGCACTTGCACGCAAAGATATGCAGCTCAAATTGAACGCACAAACTGCCTACACCGAACCTTTACATACAGCTCTGTACAAAAATTGTAAACAGCGCCCGCTGGCCTTATTAGGTTACTTCTGATTTTAGGCTTGAGCTGGAACGCTGAACTTGTCGTAATGGTATCTCTTGAAAGGAAAAATTGGTGGTAAAGATTTATAGTTCTCAAATAAGGTCAAGTCTGCCAAAACTTTTTCAGGTACAAACAGATTCACATTCTCTTGTCTTGTTTTTTAAAAACGAAAACTTTCTTAAAGTGGCCTTGTTAGGTTATGCCATCATATTATATAGACGGAAAGGTATGTCACAAAAATCCTAGCTCGAACAAACAACTTACGTTTCTGGCACAATTACTGCACTTTTCTCGCCAAATTTGTCTGTGTCGAGACTTTTGATCATAAGGTACCTCAAGGCAGCTCTTTTTCCCGAATATTTTCACTTGGCATTGTCTGAAGGACGAAATTTCGATGGAGTAACAGTATGAGGATGGTAGCTGCAGATAGGAGAGCATTCAGCACTTCCACACTATATAATAAAATACTCCTAAAATATTCTCTAAAGTTCTCTTAACTTTCTAAATTTCTTCCAGAATTTGTTTAATTATGATTCACTTTTTATTATTGCAAATCTTGCAGATATATATTAGCATCAATATGAATAATTTTTGAACTTTAAATTTCATAAAATTTGAAAACCTTTTGAAAAGTGGAAGGGCTAGCATTTTGCACAAGCACTTGTGACAGTTGAACTGTAACTGTTGTACAGTCTTCAATCACCACAAATGCTCATAGTAAATGCAAGCTCTTCCACTTTTCAAAAGGTTTTCAAATTTTATGAATTTCTGTGTTCAAAAATCTTGCATATTAATGCTAATATGTATCTGTAAGATTTGTAATAATCAAAGCAAAATATAACTGACAAATTTTGGAAGAAATTCAGAAAGTTAAGAGAACTTTAGAGAATATTTTAGGAGTACTGTTTTATATAGTGTGGAAGTGCTTAATGCTCTCTATCAGCAGCTACCATCCTCATACTGTTACTCCATCGGAATTTCATCCTTCAGACAATGCCAAGTGAAATCATTCGGGAAAAAGAGCTGCCTTGAGGTACCTTATGATCAAAAGTCTCAACACAGACAAATTTGGCGAGAAAAGTGCAGTAATTGTGCCAGAAACATAAGTTGTTTGTTCGAGCTAGGAGATTTGTGACATACCTTTCCGTCTATATATACTACATAGTATATGGTATACTATACAATGTTAAGGGGCGCCTGTGCTCCACAATAGCCTATTGAGTATTGTGGCCTAGGCCTATGTCTGTTGTTAGTGTTTAAAACCGGGAAAGAGGTCAGGTCACAATGAAACCGTCTGAATGACCACCCCCCCTCCAAAAAAAAAAAAAAAAAAAATCCAATGTCAGCCCATTCCGCTCCTTTAAATGCACTAACATGAAGATGATAATTTTAAGAAAGGGCTTCAATACTGAATATTAATGTAGATCTTACCAGTTTTGAAGATAGGCCTACTGACAAAGTCCAAGTCCACACAACAAAAGTGTAATCCAATTATAATCCAGTGAATTGATGAAAAAGATGGTAAACTTCTTTGAGCCCGATCCCCAAGTCCCCCCAAGCCTTGCAGTGTCCAGTTCCACAGGTGCTATCTGTATGTATAGCGGTAGGGCTATTTTTGCTGGAGCGGAGCCGTTTTGGCCTTAGAAATACACGTATATAAGCCGAAAAATTTACCCTTCTATTTTCAGACAGAAAAAGAAATTTTTCTCGAGCCCCAGGTGGAATGTATTTCCCTAGCCCTGGCTCGTACACCTATGTCTTCCTCCCGCTACCCCACTTCACCCGATCTCCTGCCCTGTAAAGCGGAGTAGCCAGTAGGACCTCAAATGGGCGGCTGGTTTGCCGATACTGAGCTATTCTGCAAAAGATTTGGCAAAAGCAATCTCATTTTTGAAGAAATGAGTTGTTAAAGAAGACCAAGAAACTTCTAGTTCAACCAATCGGGGAGTTGCACTGCCAAACAGCAAAAGAACGTACTACATTTGGATACGTAAGTTTTCGGGGATTTCCATTGGCTTCATGAACTTGTGAACTTCGCCCATGAGTCATTGGACCTCCCTCCTTTTCACATACTTGACGCCTGTAAAATTTATATTGGCTACTACCAATCACCGTTAACGACCAACTGTTAAATCCCGCCCTACTAGGCTACACCCACCTCTTGAAAACATAACAGCACTGTCTGACTTACTGTACTGTCTATAATTTATGATCGTACTGTCACTTCAGTGTGTAGCCTGATAGTGGTACGAACAGTAACCTAACGAAGTAAATTTCATATCCATGGTAACATGCCACTCTACATACGTTATGAACCAGCTGTCATGGGCCAAAATTCAGCATGCAAATATCAACCATTACAAACTAAATTTTGTACCTTATCTTTCTCATGGGTGTTGAATAAGTCTGCTCTTGAGAAAAATATTCGGTAAGACTTTGGCATCGGATGAAATATCCCATATGTGTAAGTACCAAGATGGCGCTGGCTGTCGAAGGTTGAAAAAAATCCGAGGCATTATGTGTGACGTCACGTAAACTTACATTGACTAATTGGGCATACGACTTCCAAAAAAGGTTACGCAAAGATGGGTGCTGGCCGCTTATGAATGAATGAGTATTAAACCCTTAGCTGTGATTGGATATTTCCTGTAAAAGGAGCTGCAATTCCCAGGCATTTGCAGCGGCCCTCATAATAATAGCATGCAACATAATATGATACAGTATGTGCACATAACGCAGTACAGTGTGCTGTTTGCGAGGGCTGCAACATGCGGTTGCATCTTTATTTCGGAACAACTTTTTAAGTAGAACCCATTGCTGACTCAGTGTGGGAAGCCTCAAGCGACCCAAAACACTGAGTCGGCAGACTGCATACTTGAGTAAACCAATTTCCTACTAAAGTTTCAAAGACTGCTACCTTCGCGAGACTTAGCACGGTTTAGTACGGTACGTATGTACAGTATACAAATGCATCATAGTTTTACGGACTGTACTGTGCCACAAGTAACTACATTGTTTTAATATTACAACTATAAGGCCTGCACGTCAAATAGCAGTGCAGTTAAAAAACAGTAAACGACGAATCGCCGTCACTCACTTGTTTTTACATAAACACCGATTACAACAGTACCGTGGGTGTATTATTTCTAACGGTAGAGGAAATTACCGTTATACGAAGCAAGCACAATGAAGCCATCGACCTGTGTGACTTGCCTATTCACTGTGGCTGCATGGAATGCGGGGCTATTGTTTCCTTACGTATCCCGCACTCAGAGTGGATTATCGGATTAGAGCGCGCTCTAATTTTCCTGGTTACTTTTGAGCTGTACTGTACCAACGACTTACAGGGCTATAATTGGATGTTACATAAAACTGAAATTTGCAAATGACTACAAACTTGATTGCCATTATTATCACCTACTGTACTCTATGTTGTATGTGTCAAGGGTGAAATGGTAGACCAGTTGTACTTTAAGTCGAAGATGATGTGCATTGCTGACTGCTTTGTTGTCATGTCTGGAAGCAGTTGTTCCTACAGTACTAATATCATAGGGTGTGTCCTGCCTTAAATGCTAAAATACTTGCAACAAGTAGAATGAAATTAGTCGGGATGGAATTGCCTTAATAACATGGAAATTTTAGTAGTATTTGTAGTTATGTAACTTTTATATGAATATCTTGCATAAATTCATGTCCAGTTTGGAAATGTCTAACCCTATTTGAAATGCCTTGCCTTATAGTCAAGAACATGGAGCTTCCTGAAAAGCTTCCTGCTACAGTATTATGTTGGTAGGGATCTTGAAACTTCGCCTAACATAAAAAGCAAAAAAGGATTTGCATCCAAAACAGTGTTTCCACTAAGAAATTATCCAGTGAGTCAAACTGCCCAATGCAAAATATGACTCATTGTTAAATGCAGAGCATGTGCACAATATGCCTAAATGCCCAGAAAACCCTAGTTTTTTTTTTCGATTTTTTCTCCAACATCAGTGCGTCAAATTTGGAATCAATTGGGTCAAAACGGCGACATAGTGGCTTACCGGAAACACTGATCCAAAACTATTCAAGACACCTTGCAAAGTACAATAGGTGGTGTACAGAGAGCACATTTTTTGTTTCATCTCAAAGAGCCTTTATTACTGTAGCTATGTACCTAAAAATGAATATTGCATATGCCAACTTCACAGGCAATGACGGGAACCCCTTTCACAAACCTTACAATGTACAGCATGACCCCTACATGTTACATACCCTGAGACTATCATTAAGGAACAAAGAGTCCTTTGTTTATTAACCAAGACAAGACCTGGACATTAACATCCACTTGTTATACTGTGCATGATTGTGCAATTACTAAACACATACATTATGCCTCATACAGTTAAAAAGGAATTTCACACATTCACAACGGCAACTTAAGAGACATTTCTATGTATTTGTTTTTGCAGTTTTTCTTCTATAATTTTGCAATATTTCAATGAAGTTTCAAACAGCATCCTTTTGGGAAACTATCATTGGGATGTTCTCAATATTGCAGGGGGCATGGCCCCATTTTCAAACTAGAAATTTGAATTTGCATGGCAAATCCGACTTAGCCTCTCCGAGAAAGAGGTGTGGGAGTTGTTTTTCAATCGGGAGAAAGGAGATGGAACATAAGGCATATTAATTAACCGCACGCTAGAGACATTTTAATTTTTATAAGCAAACTCATGACAGTAGAGTTCATGAACTGATGGAGTTATTTTACGTAAAATGTCCTGAAAGTGCAGGTAGCTAAGCATGATAAAACAGTGGGTACCGAGGACTTAAAGATTATTAGTAAAGATATTATTATTCAAGTGAATTGAATTTACTTTTATCAGTTGCTTCGCGAGCCAGATGAATTAGTGGTCTTGTGGGCCAGAGGCTAAACGAACCCACATGCCGGAGGTTCCTCACCCTTGCTGTACTGAGCCACCGTACATACCCTAATGATCTAAGTGCTAGTGGCCCGGTAGGCTACTTACACATACCGCTGTGTTGTTTTAACGATGGACATGAATTCATTCATTTTACATTGACTGCAAAGTCGAAACTTTTGGCAATTTAATAAACGTTGGCATGCCGATTTATTATCTCAAAATTAAGCATATAGCCTAGTAAGTTTCAAGTTTCCCGACGAAAATCGCCTGCGTCTAAATACCTCGTTGCTAAATCAAACAGGCTTTCTGCTGCCAGCTTCCCGGCCAGATCCCCCGCCTGCTCCTGCTGGAATTAGCGCCACTCGACTCGCCTTCTGCAACTCCAGCTGTCCAGTGACACTAATAGCTGGTACTACCTTTCTCAAAGTGCTGAAAAAATTTTGTCTGTATTCGGACGTGACAGAGAATCACTTCTTAACGATTGGTCATCATTTAAAATTCCCACTTGAGATTGGGTCAATTTAAAAATATTCAGACTATCCCGCATGCGCGGAGCTGCAGATCGAATATTTTTTTCAATATATCAATCAGATAGTCTCTTTTATGCATTATTTTGGTATCGTAATTTGTTTTAATAGATTCCCACCATTCGTACGTTTCAAGAAGTCATTTGAGCATTTAAAATCCTTCAGTTTAAGTCGAGGGGCGACAATGAGAATACGAAAAACTTTGAGATTTGAAAATGAAGGATTATGGTCAACCAAAATTCAAAACGAACAACTTGTCTCGAAAGTAGATCCATACATACTTTGGTCTACAGGTGACATGCAAGTCATGAACAAACGTGCGTTTGTCTGATGTGTCTACAGTATACTGTATGTCAATGGTGCGTTACACAGTACGTGCTATAAAGGTAGACCTATAAAAATACAAGTAAGCCACTACATCTTACGACGACATTTTTATTACTCAGTTGGCCAGTGCATGCGGGCCAAAATCACGAGTCTCTTCTCCCAACAAGCCATGTTCAACATCTAATTGTGATAATTTTTGTGAAGTATATGATCAGTGGAAAAACGTTGCAGAAATTTTCAGATTTATTTGCCCTATTGCTGTAATTTCCAAAATATTTGCGAGTTTTATTCTGTTTGCACCTGAACATTTAGAAGCTGCGTAATCTTGGTGAAAAATCATCAATGGCGACGAGACAAAATACAATGTTCTTCCGCTCTGAATTCATCCGCTTCATAGAGTTTCCGTATTATAAGTTTTACCTTTTTTGCGCAATGTAAAAAAAAATGTCTACTTGGGTTGTAGTTCGCCTTCCCAAATGATGGAAATACGATTCCGTACACGTAGCCTTAGAGGCTACGTAATAATTTACTGTGTGAAAAATCAAAGTCAATGGGTGATTTCTCAAATAATGGGGGACATGTCCCTCTGTCCTCCCCCCCCCCCCCAATTGCCACCCATGTCACTGTATATCAAGCTTGCCCAACCAGTTTATTGTGAAATATTGGGCAATTACCATTCCAATGCATTCATCGTGGATTGTGAACTTTGCTAAATTAATGTGTGCCTAAAGTACTGTACAGGCCTACTCCATGAGTTGTTAGCAACTTGTAATATTATTCTTTAAAATATTCTTTGTGACCCAAACACTGTGTCTTGAGCCAAACAAAGCCAACTAATTATGTCATCAGTCCTTTATTTGTCAGAAACTGTTTATGTCATCAACCGTTGAAGAGTCTTATTAAATTTACCACGTTATGTATGTATCACTGGTTTCAATTTTCATGTTTGATGTGTACTTCTTTTAGCAATTGCTGTTTTAGATTTGTAGTAAATGTATTAGTGAGCAGATGGACAGATTGATGGAGGGACAGACATGCTGGACCATGGTGTAGGGACAGACAAGTGAAAAATGCTGGGGGAGGCGACAAAAATCAACCAAAGTCCAGGGAAAGAACAGCAAAATTTCAGAGTTAAACCGGTCAAAATGCATGTCACAGAATGCTAGAATGTTTTGCCTAAATGCAAAAATGCCTAAATTATAAACCTCAACTTCTTTTAAAAATTTTCTGAATCAAATTGACCATCATGTACATCAAACTCTAGTTTTGACAGCTTTTTAGAGGTTGCTGTGTTTTGAAAATTTGGACAAAAAAAATATTCTTGCTCCTCCTCACTTCAGAGAGTTTTTCTTAAGAGTACAGTATGAATGGTGCCTAGTTTTGTTAAAAATAAATAAATAATGCTTCAGTTTGGGATTGGGAGGTGTAGTCATGGCCTATCATAGTCTTAGACCATTTATCAACTGATCATGAATTTTCAGTTACAGTATATACACACTATGGACAAGAGCAAGCTTGGTTGTAAAGGAGACCCCTAAATTAAGGTGACCACATTTTGGGGGATTAAATCGCGATCGGGGACGCTACTGGACCAGGAACTGTGTAAGGCACATATACATGGTTATTGTGCAGTTGACTACAGTAGATGTGCGTGTGTGTGATCACAGCAGTAATAGAAATCAGTAATACTCTGATCTCTGTGATTGCTGATACCTGTTAGACTGTTTAGACTACGTATGTTGTACTTGGGTGCTACAATATATACAATGATGTTGATGTAATACTAGGCCTATAATACTAGCTAGCTGGCTGTTCAGCTCCCGTCTGAAAGGTACACAGTAGGCTACACAATCAAAAAAATACTATTTTTTACAACATAATAATGTTGGGAAATTTCCAATTTCAAGGACATTTGTTCAAATCGGGGACATTTTCAGGGACACTTAGTCATCAGGAACAGAACATTGGATTCGGGGGCTGTCCCCGAAAATCGGGGACGTCTGGTCACCTTACCCTAAATCTTATTTATGGATCTGCTACTGTAACTGCAGAGCTCTCATGGGCTACATACTGTACTGTACAGTAAAGTGCACTCTCATCTGCCTGAATGTGACTTTGTCAAACTACAGTACAGTACATACCGTAACAGAAACTTGAAAGTTACTTTGACTGTATAGTAAGCTACAGTGTATTGCACATTGTTTGTTCATTGAAAAATTCTGTTAATACTCACTACCTGTAACTAGAAAATGTTTGACAAGGAAAAATTATCACATGCAATGATGCAAATACAGTTTGTAGATTCAAACTATGCATTATTGGGTTCATGAGTATTCCACAAGTTTACACTGATAACAGTATCAGTTTGATTGATGGAGCATTATACAGTTATTTTGTTGCATGGGTGGGGGGAGGGGGCATGGGGGAGGAAGGTGATGAATGAGTGAAGTGAGTATAGAAACCAGGATGATGTGCACAAAAACTGAGCTCCAGCACATCCATCATACCATACTTGTGCAGGTTCAGTATTGTACAAACTGTACAATCATGGTCAAGTGTGCAACTTTCAAGTTTTTGAGTCAAGGGTCAAGGAGTCAAGAATCTAGTCAGAGAAGTTTTCTATATATTTTATAGCAAGGGGGGGGGGGCAGGATCTTGAAAGGGCTTGTGCCACTGTTGCACAATTGTAGTTTTATACGTATTTATTGTTGTTGTTATTACTATTTTTCTGCATTAAAGCAGGAAGGGGGAGAGGGGAAGGTGAGGGGAAGAAGAGGACTTTTAGTTCAGGTAAAATAGTCTATGAATAGCTCCAATTACAGTACCAGTACTTTTATAGTTTTCTTATGACTGACTTAAAGTAGGCCTGAGTAACATTTGCAAGGGATGGACTTAGACATGGTCACAGCCAAAGCTTCAGAAAATGTCTTTTAACCATTTGGGAAAGTTTGAGGGTATGCTGTGAGTGTATTCCTTCTGCATAGAGGTCTCAAGGTAGGCTACCATAGCATAAATCAAGTTACACCTGGAATATTTCATGTAGGGGATTGAAATTGGTTTTGTGACAGTTTCTGGTTGTCCAGTTTACAGTAAGAGATTTTGCTTTACCTATACATAAGCAACCAAGATTCTCCATTCTATCTAGCCTTAAGCACTTTCATGTGGATACAATCACATGTAGGCCTACTAGACTGGGCACTCAATGAGCCTGAGTGCCTTACTGACAAGACATCAAAAAGAAAACTTGGTGTTCATCCCAGATGTATTAAAGTGACAGTGTCTTTAATTAGGCTAAACAGCTTCCTCTCCCAGAGGTAGCCTACTGTACAATAATCAAAGGAAAGAAAAGTCACTATTTTATAGCTGCCATGTAGTTTGTGTCATACTTGGAACAGTACCACACCTAAAGCTGTACTCAAAACATTAGATCCATTGTAAAACTTTGAAGAAGCTTCATGTTTTGGTAGAAATATTTATATCAATATAGTAAACGTTAAAAGTTAAAGGGGAAAAAAAAAAGAGTTCATTATGAGTAGTGGAAATGCTTTTGAAGGTGTGTAGGATACTGTATGTGTGACCTCAGTAGGATGAATTGTACTAAAGAGGCTTTCGTAGTGTGACGTGTCAGGTATATATGTGTCACATAGGCCCTCTTCAATTTAACTTTTGTTTTTTCTTCATTTTAAAGGGAAGCACTGTGGCCATGACAGTATTTTTTCCACTGGACACTGCACGAACGAGGCTACAAAGTAAGTTTCATTTAAAAGTATTGAAAATGCTAAATGAAAACACTAATCAGTACTGTAACACGCCGCCAAAAATTTATGTGTGATTTGGGGATAGGCTGTTTAGTCAATGTTGTTAACACTCAAAAAGTACAAAACACAGCTCTTTAAGTTGCACAGTCAAACAAACAAAACAAATGAGCAAGCTAATACAGAAAAAGAAGTGGTCAGTCTACAAAGTTACCAAACTGACAATCAGCAGCTCTCAAGTAAACCAGTTCCCAGCATGTCTATAGTAGATGGTGCTGACCACTGGTCCTACACTTGTAGGGATGAATTTATTTTCCAAGTTAGGAGTATAAAACAAAATACTTAAGGCACCATGACTTATTTCTGTTGTGAAAATTACTCCTGATGTTTCGAAAAACGGATAAAATAAGCTATAACTTCTGCAGCAGAATGCACACTGTATGTACGGAGACACATCAATCAACCGTTCTTTTGCCGTACAACGAAAGCGCCCTCACAATTTTCATTGCTTCACTGGTTGAATATGCATGGATGTATTGTGTTAGCATTCTCCCTTACTTTTATTTCTAGGCACCATACTGACAGTGTTCACTTGTACCAGTCTTTTGTTTCTACTGTATCCCTTATGACAAATATATCAGGGGCTTCAAATTTTCCAGATCACTTTTCAAAACATTTTGTGTCTGTGCTAGTGTAGAGAAGTGTATATAAAGGCATTGCCAGGAGAAACATAAAAGAGGTGTTATGTTATATGTACAGGGTGTGGTGTCATCTTATACCCAGCAAAAATAAGTTGTATAGTAGAAATTGACTGACCTAGGTGATGTGGTTGACTTTATTGACTTATTTCCTGCACCCCCTGAATTTGAAGGGCTATTGTAAGGACGTCTTTCATGCTTCTGCACCAGTTTCTCTTATCCTTAGGTGTAAATAAGGGGGCATCCCATGAGACCAAAGGTCCACGAGACCGAAGGTCCGCGAGACCAAAAATCAAAAACAAAAAGGGTCTGCGAGACAGAAAATGAGAAAAGGTCTGCGAGACCAACAGTCCGCGGTACTGCTACACTGCGCTTCAAGTTAATGCTGGCACTTTGCAGTATTTACCTTTTGCAGACTAGTGCATTGCCCCTGCAACACCACCCGTCTTGGTATCAAAAGTTCCGGTCTCGCCAGTGGATTTTTAATTTTGGCCTTGCAGACCTTTGGTCTCGTGAACCTTATTTCATTTTCAGTCTGGCGGACCCTATTTTATTTTCGGTCTCGTGGACCTTATTTTATTTTCAGTCTCATAAACCCTATTTCATTTTCAGTCTTGCGGACCTTCAATCTCATGGACCTTTCGGTCTCGTGGGCTGTAACCATAAATACTGTAAGGTGAAAATCCTGTATGAAATCTCCTAAATCTTTCACCTTTCTTGTCATTGGCTTCATAATCTGGAACAGACAGATTGTGACACCTACACCACTGCATACACTTCTAATGGTTCCGCTGGTTTTCTCATTCTTTCAGTATATTCATGTCTAGCTACGTATGTCTGCATTCCATTTAGATCATCCCAAAACTGTTTAAGGCTTCTTTGACATTTTTAACATCTTTTTGGAGGTAGACTGGCAATTCGTCTTATACGTTAAGTGCTGGTCCGCTGAGTCTAGATAGTAAGACAAAGGTAATGTTGTGCCTAACATTCTCTGGAATGGCTTTTACAGTAACTTCTAAATGGTGAAACCATTGTGAAAATGATTCCTTTTGTGGGCTGCCATGAAATAGTTTTGGCAGTTCATTACTAAATGGCAGTTCAGATTTACTGTCTGTCATTTTGGGTAATAGAACTCTGAGAGGTAAAAAAAATATAAATTAGGCTAACAGTTACCATTAAATTCCAAAAAACAATCTCCCATGGGCATTGTTGAATAGACATGGGAGGTACAGTACCGCCGCAAAATCTGTCACACTCCACCTTGACTTTCAACTCAACGTTCGTTGATCAACTAGTTGAAACTTTTCAATTTCAACTCGTTGTCAACGGCCCCTCCTCCTCTCTGAGCTTTCCTTTGAAGTTGCGCCCTTTGTTAGTCAACGTGGCTCCCTTTTCATGCACAACAAGAGGGCACAAAGGACTGGGAAATATCAATGGGGTGGTTTGCCGATCGATATCCAAGGGATTATATCCTTCACAGAAAGAAGTTTCTGGATGTGTGTTACTGCATGCTTAGACAACAATCAGCACACAGTGACTAACTGTATGTTAGCGCTAACATGTTTCCGTTTTCCTAAATTTGGGATTCCGTTTTGTTAATTTTTCATTTTCCGTGATCATTCCGTTTTCTCGTCGTTTTGCGTGTTTCGTCCGTTTTCCAATAGTTAAAGAATTTGCACCATGAATTGTACGGTTTACAGTGGTCACGGGTCTTGGTAGTCTCGCGTATGTGTGTACGTTTTTCACGCCACTAAACTGTAGTATAGTAGTAGTAGTAGAGTAAGTAGACCTTGATAAACAGTAAAAGTATCCATTGTTCTCCACCTAGAGTGTTTTAAAACTGAAAGTTTACAACTTCTGCTCACATTTGTAATGTTTTTTTGTCACTGCCAGTCAAAATCGCGAATTCTGTGCATTTTCCATAACGTGGAAAAATGTTGGTTTTAGACTACCGGTACTGTATGTGCAGGACACCTTGCGGTATATCATCTCCGGTGATGTTCGTTTGTTGTCATGCGTTTTTAAATTATTGGAAATGGAGCATACCGTACGGCAAACGTCACTTCTGAATTGCCGCAATTTTAGACCAAAAGCCATTAGGCCTAAAACTGATTTGTAAAGCTTCTTCAAGAAGATTTGCAGACCTAGTGGCGCCCATTTTTTGGCACCCGGGTTTTTTTTTTGTTTTTCTTTTGAAAATCATGATGGTACTATAGGTTGATGACGGCAACTTTATTATAGGCCTAACATTGATTTTCCGCCACACTATAAACCGCGTGCATGAAAAGTTATTGAAGACAATATTTACCGACAAATTACAGTTTTATGATAACCTTATGATCAACTCCGACTCGCTTTGACTTAAAGAAAGGTACATTCAAATAGCTCAAGTCGAAAGTTTCCAAAAAATATCAAAATCCAGGTTTCCAGAGGTCACAGCCTTAATTACAGAAAATCCCACCGGCCCCAACAACGACCTGCCGTGGCCAGTTGCGAATGCGTGCTGGGCGACGTTACCTGAATACGCGCTAAAACCCAAGCCCGTCCACTCCGTTTGGAAACACTCCCTTCTGCCGATTGCAAGTTGGAACAATAAATACGATGATGAAAATTTTTTCGATTGCATCACTCCTTATTTCATTATTTTCTTGGGGCTTTTCTTTAATTCATTCATTTCCGTCATTTTATTTGTGAAATGACGTTTTTAAAGAACGATGTACCCATGTAAGAAAGTAAATATTGTATGGTCGAGTGAATGAGACTGAACTCAAGCCTAGAGATATTTAAAAGGAAAATGCATTATAACTTCCCGTTTTCGCAAGAATCAAGCCGACCGTTGTCGTGTCAATTTCATAATTCTGATTTCCGAGCAGGCGGGTCCCGCTTGTTTCTCTCCTGGATTTCTGCATAGCGGGAAATTTACGTCTTCTCTTAAAACTCTCTCAAATATTTTTTTTCCTCGGTAGTATCGCTTAATGGTTACCCTGGTTAAAAAAGTTTATAAACAAATAATTTTACTCTTAATACTTGGAAGATACATTTGGCATCTTTTGCTAAGCATGAGCTAATGAAGTAACTTGCTGTTACATCTGAAATAATTAGAGCTTTACGATAAAGTACTTTGGAAAGGGAAAAAGGAATTCGTTCGATAGCAGATTTCCAGTAGAGCAAGGTCAAACATGGGCTCTTTATCGCACTTCGCCTGAGTCACACTGCCGCAAATCTGTAGACTTGGCCAAGTCTCTCGTGAGTGTTCTCGTACTGCTAGCACCTACAGCTCACCATATTTACCTTGGGTTTAATACGCCCTCTATCGGCTGCTTATTTGTATTGCTTCTCAACGAGAGACTTGGGACACTTGGTTTCTGTGACGTCATACTAATGAGCTTAGTACATTATTCATAAGGAGGGGGCGTCAACCTCATAATCCAATAAACAGTCCTCATGTGCAGAAATTAGTATCGTCCAATTAAAGAGAATATTATTTGATATGACATATTTTTGGGGGGCCCTGGGGGGTGGGGGGGGGGGGGGGTGGGGGCCAGGGGGGGTGGGGGGGTGTGGGGGCGGGGGGGGGGGGTGGGTGGGCAGTGGGGGGGCGGGTGGGGGTGGAGTGGGGGGGGGGGTGGGGGGGGGGTGTGGGCTGGGGGGGTAGGGAGGGGGGGGGGGGTGGGGTTGGGGGGGTGGGGGGGGGGGTGGGGGGTGGGGGGGGTGGGGGTGGGTGGGGGGGTGGCGGGGTGGGGTGGGGGGGGCGGAGGTGGGGGGGGGGGGAGGGGGGGGGGGGGGGTGGGGGGGGGGGGGGGGGGCGGGGGGGGGTGGTGGGGGGGGGGGGGGGTGGGGGGGGGGGGGGGTGGGGGGGGGGGGGGGTGGGGGGGGGGGGGGGTGGGGGGGGGGGGGGGTGGGGGGGGGGGGGGGTGGGGGGGGGGGGGGGTGGGGGGGGGGGGGGGTGGGGGGGGGGGGGGGTGGGGGGGGGGGGGGGTGGGGGGGGGGGGGGGTGGGGGGGGGGGGGGGTGGGGGGGGGGGGACACCCCGAACAGACAGGGACACGCCGCCACTGCCCAGGGCACAATCCAGCCCCCTAAAACTCGGTTGAGCTAATACACTAGACAAGAAGGGCTAGTCGCGCCCGTTTGTCTACAAAATTGCTTCAATAGCGACCCACAAATGTCACGGAGACAACCTGTACCAATTATGAATTGGCGAACTTTCACCGTCCAGATGGATATAAACCCAACTCAACAATTCATGACCTCAAAAATTTTGGGGTTCTATTCGTTAAAATGCACAGTCCTATACATGCAGGAAAACCGTTAGAATTGCTCTTGTGATGGAAAAAATCTCCACATCCATACTCTGTCTCGCGCTAGCCTAGGAATCGTGAAACCCCCCAAACCTCCCAGTTACCAAGCTTCATCGCATTCAAAATACCACCGCCCATGTTAATCTACCTAGCCCACAGCAGCTGGTTATATAAAACACTACCTTGTGTGTATTTAATTGTCAAGGTGTCCAACAATCGAACTATTGCAGCAACAAATATTAATTCTTCAAACTATTTTCTAGAACAAGGACCGCAAAGCTTTTTCACTCAGAGCCAGACAGTGCAGTTTCATTGCAAAACAAAACTACACATCCTATCAGTGTCTATCTTCTATGACACTACATAATAGATTGTACAGATCAGTTTAAAACCAGTTAACTAGAAACGATATTTTTTCAAAGTGTTGCACATACTATCAAAAGAACCCATGTACTACTCTTAAAGGGAATTCTGCCTACAAAGACAAAATTCAATGAGTATGCATATACAAATTGCCCCCCCCCAAAAAATTTCTCTGAGGGTTTACTGGCAGGTGAGAAAACCCCACATTTCTCAATAGCTCGTTACAGCGTTTGGAATGATACTTAATATTTCAAAGAAATGCATTTTCTCCTTTTATTCAAGATATGAAGGTTAAACATTATCGGGAAATCTGTGATGGCTCATTGCCAGCAGCATTAATTTGACATAGGAATTGAATTTCTTTATGTATGTTGTGATACCGTAGGGAATATATTGAGCAACTTCTCACCTATTTGTTATGCCCTTTACAGTATGGTGTAGTATTGTGCTAAATCTCCCACATGGAAACATATTTGCCAAACATTCCAACAGTGTTCAACAATTTTCAAGGACAAATTGGGACATTTCATAATTATAAAGAAAAAAAACAAAAGGAATCATGAGGCAAGTGTGCCCACATTACATAACATTCTTGTTGACCTTGATGAGAACTGGAGGTATTTTTTGACAAAAATAAGCTACTCTTTAAAATATAGATATCTCGTAGATAGGAAAAGGAGTATGATTTGCCACGGGGTTTGGGTAGGGCATAAAATACTGGAGTTTTTTTCTCTCATCTCCACTATGAGACCCTTGTTGAAAAAGCCCCTGTAAAAATATGACCTTTAATTATTAGCCTTTGCCAAACTGAAATTATGATTGAAGCAGAGGAGTTGCCCCCCCCCCCCCGTGTTTTTGTTTATTTTATTTGACTGGATGATTTGTCTTCAAAAATCTTTATGAACCTTGTCCTTAAATCTTACCTCAGGGACCCAACACATCCTGCCTTTGGCAAACTCTTTGAATTTTAACCAAAAGGGGACAGGCTCCCCTAGGGGACCTGTAAAATATCCTTTTTGAAGACATGATATGTTTACCCGTGGAGCAGGCCTTCCAAACGCACCTCTATCGGTTGAGCTGGTGTTGATATAAAAACCATTGCTCTGCTACAGAAATCGATGATCCTAATGGGACTCTCCCTATTTTTATATCCATGCGCAGTAGAAAATAAGTGAGGTGTTACGAGTTTGTAATAAATAAAAACTGTGGCAGTTCAAAGCTTTGGACATAAATCTATCGATGGGTAAGTGTCCTTTTCTTTCAGAGTTTTTTTATTTCTGAAGGTTAAGTTTTCCTCCGTTTTTGTTTGGAACCCTAAAAAATCGTATTGTGACCAAAACTTGGTGGTCAAACGATGCAATTTGCACGGCCTCACGACTTTGGATGTTATTATTCGGATTGCTTTTCCTGCAATGAAATCTGGCATTTGTCTGAACTACTGTGTAGGTAGCTATGCGTGTTGCTATGACGTACATTTCAACGAAGAGTAGAAAAACGTGGCACCAGCGCCCGATTTACCGAAGAAAAGAGCATTGTTCGGCGGCCTAGATTTTGCAAAATTTTCCAATTTTGTTTTTTTCTATGGTTACTTATGAGGTTGACTGAATTTTGGTGGCGTGCTGTGTTCTCTTTGCAATGTAGGCGAGAACTAAGTTCGGAAATTGCGCATTTACGTGGATATTTCCTTGATTAGTCCATAATGCCATATAACCAATCTGTCTAGATTGGACGAAAATGCTTTATCGGCTGATAGAAAAATAATGCGGCTGTTCTTATTCTAGTTCAGTGTTCCTCTCTCGTTATCTATATTTTAGGTATGGACTTAACTGTGAATTGGCGAATAAGCTTAAGTGGATCATTTATTTATACTGATTTTGCCCTTTGGATCTTTGCTGATTTTATTTTAGTTTCTCTGTTGTTCTGTACGGCTCGAGTGTTTGGTTCTATATAGAGCTATGTAGTGAGGTGTGGGCGTAGCTCAAAGCAGGGCAGCTAGGGGGGGGGGGGGGAGGGTAGATCTGCCTTCCAGGCATAGGATGTGGGTATTACGCAAGCTATGGCGAAACCTGATCAGGGTAACCCAGACTGTAGTTAACATTCACGTCTGTATGAGGTGATTTAGATACCATTATGTTATAGCATATGCTTCTCTTCACATTCGAGACTTACCATCTTATTGGCCAGGCTAGTCTTGCTGTTTACACGTGTAGAGTCCGAAGCTAGCGCTGGGCACTTGGTGTTAGTACAGTGTTGTGTGGGCGGTGTACTGCAAATTAGCGACCGCACACGGAGGTTTATTGCACCTAGCTGTTTTTGATAAGAGTGTTTTAGGGTTACAATTTCGGTAACTTTGGTGTAACTTCAGAAGAGACATTGTGAAGTACAAATCTTCCAGTCGAAATAGCAACTCCCTGATTTGAAGATAAGAATGAAATGATTGTTATCTTAGATAACATATTGTCATACCACTTCAGAAAAGCACACCAACAATTATCCAACCCTTATAAATCAAAATATTTTGTTTAATACTGCATTAACAGCACTCAGAAATTCTTTTTAACAAATAAATGCTCAAGCTTACCAATTACATATTGTGGTATTTAAGAACCTCATAAATTATGCCTTAATGATATCACCTCACCCTGAGTTTAGGACTGGATAACCTGTAGAGAGAATGATATGTAGGCTGTTGTTGTGAGAGGGCCTTAAGCTATTTGCACCAATGATTGAAAAATTGAAAGGCAGATGGAGTCCCTTGGAGGTGTACAAGCAAAGCATACAGAAATAATTGAAAATGACTACCTCTTTAGCCGTTTAGTTAAATTTGATTCAGAGATGTCAAAGTTGATTTGTAGTCTCAAAGGTCTGTACTGATAAAATTGATTTGATTGAATTTTATTTATTTACGTGTACAATATAAAACAATGAAGACTTTGGAAATGGTGAAAAGACACAGAGTCAAATAAAAAAAAAAAATATAATGAGAAATAAGAATGGAATAACTGGGCAGTAGTACCCAATGATAAGTCCCAAAAAGCCTTGAGAAAAGCTTATGTGTCCATAGGGCCACTAGAGGATGGAACAATTTGCACAAAAACAAAAACAAAAAAAAATAAAGTTAAGTTAAAAGAAGTATTGGCACTTCATGGAAGAGTACCAGAAGTCCAAGGTCTTTGGTAAAGAGACCTCCACTGAAAACCAAGTCATGCTTTTTATTCAAAGTGGGTTTGTCATTTGTTCCTTAACAACATACAGAGCTATGAAATGGTTACTCTAAACACTGATATAATTTATTCTGAAAGGCTAGTGAAATTTAATGCATTGGTCTAGTCTGATATCCTAAAGCTGTTTTCAGGACCAGAAGCTTTGAGAAGGAGACGCTATAAATATCAATAATTTGAGAACAAAAATGTTTTGTACAAACTTTATGTCTTGAGAGAGATTTATCAAGCTTCTTACTAAAAAGCTGAGAGTGAAAAACCAAGTCCTTAGAACTAAGTGTCAAGATTCTGTGACTGCAAGCCTGAGTTGATTACAATGTGAAAATTGTCCATTCAGACCTACTGTATTTGCCAAGTCCCAAGTGGCACAACTCTGCAAATCATATCCCTAAAAGAATAACTGTCATTTAAAATCAAAAGTATTACTGCAAGTAAAACGAGTGCAGAAATAGGTTTGGGGTCTGTAAGTAGTGAAGGGCATGCAATGTAGACCTTTAGTGAAGTGGTTTCTGAAGTCCATCAACTCATATTTACAGCAAGAAGAAAAGTAGATTATAACACAAACTTTAGAAAATAAGTCACCTGCCCACTGGTCCACCTATTGTGATACCTCTTCAGGAATTCACCCTCAGACCATAAAATGAATTGCAGGATTGATAACAAGGGCCAGTGAGGATACTGTACCACTCCATAGAGTAACCAACAAACCTTTCTTTGTTTCAATGATTTTACGGAAGGCCAGTCTGAAAATGTAAACAGAAAGGCCAGTTTTCAGTACAAAATATATACACATCTTCTTTCTGTAACCAAGACACAACCTGGTCTGTGGATCCACTTGGTGGTCCCTCCATGAAATAATGATGGCCTAAGAGATGCTGTGGGTTAATGTATAGGAAATTGCTGTAGGGTACTTGCCAAAAATATTATAGGTGTGCAATTTAGACTCCTGTTGCCACAAAGGTTGAATGACTGGTTTTTTAGTATTCATAGATTATGATCTGGTATTCATAGAAAGCCTGCACTCTTTTTTATACAAGTCAGAAGATGTGTCATTTGACCTCAAAGTATTTAACATAAGATCAACATAAAGTTAAAGGGGCTACATTGAGTTGATACACCATTATTCTGTGACAAGTTTTTTTGAAGGATAATCACTGCATGACACTGTTTCTAATTAGCCTGATTACTCATGTATAAACTTCCTACAGTTATTGAAAATGTAAGAAATTGTAGTTTTTGTGGACTGGGTTTGCATATGGTTAATACCTGATGGTAAAAAGTGTCTGGTCACGAATTTGAAATAAACGACTTTCATCATTAATAACCCTATCATTGCCATTTCAGCTGTGTGTTAGATGTTCAGGATCTCTTAGTTTGAACATTAAAGCTACTATTTCATGAAGACAAATTCCACTTGCGTACGGTTTGCAACTAAAATTCGCGAATTCATCAAATATTAGTAAAACAGTTGCTAAACTGTCATCTGAATTTGCGGGGGTCGCAAAAGCATCGCAAGCAATTTTGAACATGTATGTTCAAAATTTTCAGCGACTATTTTGCGGATGTTGAACGCCAAATATTAGCGAAGTGTTAGCAACACATCTCATTAATGTAGCACTAATGTCGCACGTTTTTTGAGAATCCTTCTTGGGCAGGATGGGTCCTTGTTTTTCACGACATGAGTGATAACTTAGTATGAAGTTAGTGCTAATATTTTGCGACTGTTTGGGCAGTAGCAATCATGGCAACAAAATTCTGATACTATTCACGTGAGACCATTAACTCACTTATATTCGCAAGTTTACTTTTGCAACCTATTGCATTTTTTCTCAAAATGCCAATAGTCGCGAAAGAATAAATGTGCGCGATTTGTCTTCGTGAGGATTGTAACATTTCGGCTCAGAAAAAAACAAGAAAAACCAAATCATCGACACGTTTATTTTTGCGACTTTTTTGCGTTAAAAAATGCAATAGTCGCAAAAATAAAAGTGCAAATTTGTCTTCGTGAAATACTAGCTTTACCATCAAGATGTGCTGATAAAACTCAAAACAGGTGTGACAAAAATCCATGAATTTGTGGAACCAACTCAATAAGCCCCTTTAAGTCCTATTTCTCTATGTCCTTCTTTGAAGTACTATCCACAAAAAAAATAAAAATACACACACACAAGCTGCTTACAACACTCACATTATGGTTGACTGAATTAAACAACCTTCCTTACCTATAATTCCATCATAATGTGGATACTTTTTCTTTTCAAATCTTTCTGTCTTGAAGTGGGACACCTTCTGCCATCTTCAGCCTAGTGTTTCTTGCCACCCACAAATAGGTGTTTGTAGTTTTTTTCTTTGTTTTAAGGGGGTTCCCCCCAAGCACATCTCACAACTCCTCGGAGACTTCAGATTTATATTCCATAAATAATGAGGAATCAGATAAAATGTTCATAATAATGAGGTTATTATGTCTTCAAGACCTTGACTGGGCCAAAATTGAACCTGTAATAATTTTGTCACTATCTGATGAGAAAGCTTTTACGAATGTCCATAAAATAGGTACCCCACAGTTGACCAAAATGCAACAACACAAAACTGATCTTGAGGGTAAGATGGGGGGGGGGGTGGTTTTCTTTTGGCTGCTTAAGGGGTTTTTGAGTTTCAAAAATTAAAAAGGGGAGCAAAGTAATTGTGGGATACCTCATTTACCTTTGATCAACACCTACAATGCCTGTAACTTACCAATTCAGTGTATGTCTTTTGTTTTATTAGTTTTCTCTCCACTGTGAATATATAATGAATGATAAAAGTGGACGAAACAATTGGCTATTTTCTAACCTACACTTAGGGTATTTTACAACGCGTTGCCCAGCTGCCGCCCCCATTGAAAACTCATGCTAACTTGAGGTTAAAAACGAATTTGTATGGGTTCATAAGAGGTCATGGGTTGGCAGATGTTTGTGTGATAGAAGTTACATATGAAAGTAACTGTGTTTTACATTTGGGTATATGGCCATAAAATTATACCACTTAAAGCATTAAAATTAATCAAACTGTTTGTAGTTCTCCATGTATTTTAATGCTGGTCAAAAACTAGATGCGGTTGAAAAATAGCCCAATTATATTTGAAAAGTGGTGTGTGGTTTTTCGACCTCCCCACTAAATTGAGGACAGTAAACAATGTTTTAGGGGCCTAGGTTCTTCTTCATTACAATAGTCCCAACAACCCTAACACCTATCTTGGTTATCAAATTTGACTCACTTTATAATTAAGTTTTATGGCTGTAAAGGTAAGTAGAAGTAAGTCCTTGTGGCTTATCGCTACCACTGTGAAGAAAAAACATGATTTTGAAAAATATGTATACACATTCAGTTTTCTGGTTTGGATTTTTTATATTAAATGGTTAGCATGGGTTAAAAGTTTGGTGATTTTGAATTGCCAGTAGTTCATAGTACTTGGTGGCAAATACATTTTTACTGTTGTTTCTTCAAGAAATTCAAATTTGGCAGAAATGTTCATGGTGGACGGAAATACCCTAGCAGTCGAAAACTCCCCATCTTACCCTATTTACTTTTACTTTTCTTCTTATTACCACTCATGTTCCAGCATTTATCTTTTTATATAGAAAACTTCTTAATTAATAAATCACAAAAAGAACCAAAGTAGACAAACATTTGAGTACAGTACCTGCAACAATGCCCATAATCAAGTCCCGAAGGGCTTTCCTTGATTTCATGGAACCAGCAAAATATAACTTAAGACCATTAAATGTGTAGAAATACACAAAATTGGACACCCAGAGACTTGTGATAACTGGACGCCATCCTCTGTACAAAGATAAGCGTGCAAAGAAGATGAAAAAGAGGGATGAACCCTCTTGCCATGTTTTAATAATTGCAGAGAAGATATTATAGGTCAGTCTATTTCATTGTACAATGGTTATCCTTCCAGATGACTGAAATTTAACACACAATGGGTTAAAGATTTTTTATAAAATTAAAAACTTTTTAAGGTACCTTTTAAACCAGAAGCCTTCATAGATTCTACCAGAATGACACAAATGACTTACATTCCTTCTTCCTTGAGAATTTCTGCAATTACCTCTGGGGTGTGCTTTGCCTTTCTTTTATCATCAACTGTATAAACAAAAGTAATGAGAAACGTACAAATATTCATTAAGTAAAGATGAATCAGACCACATAAAAACACAGTGTACAAACAACTCTTGTATATCATTTAGTCTACATTTTAGTGACGGAAACTTCCAGAACAGTGTTGAACTTAAAAAAAAGATTACATGCACCTGTAAATATAGCTTAGAAATATTACCTGTGCAATCAAATTCTTATATGCACCATACAGAATATGAAAAAGTCACAATTTCACATAATCAGGCTACTGGTACAAGTGTACTGTATGCCGCCTTTTTTTCCAAAAGTCCCCTGACTCACTGGCGAAGAGCCAGGGGCGAAAACCAAACAATACTCCCGAAGGAGTTCTGCTCCCTGAAGGAGTAACAACATCCCCAAGGGACAAACTTTGACTTAACTGACAGTCTGACACCACCCGACAGTGGTCCCGTTCTAGACTGGCTGAATAGAACAGGTCCCACCTGGGAGCTCCGCCGTCATGATTACGGATACTCTTGCACCAGGTAAGTATGCTTAGCCTTCATATTTTCTAAGTGTGATACTGATAGTCTAATGTTATAAAAAGTAGATTTTGCAATCTGCACGATCTGTCTGGAGTTCTCTTGTGACTGCAAAGTGTTGAACATAGCAAAGGCAAAAGTTTTTTAGCAATAAAGAATTGGAATATTTTTGGTTTACATATTTTCTGATACTAAAAGACATGATATTCTACACTCCTTGACATCTGTTTTGGAAATCTAACGTGTATCTTTTAATTATTGTTACATGCCACCTGTGCAGGTTAACAACTAAAACTTTGCATTGCTCACAGTCAAAAAGTTTACAACGCATTGATGCATGTGTGCATCACAGCTTGAAACAACTACTTCAGAATTTGTGTTTTGTGGAATGGCAATGATGTTTTATACTGTAGTTGATTCTAGAAATTGTATTGGTGGTATCTGTGCATGGAATGCCCAGTTGCCTACTTCATTATGATTTTTGAGGTGGAGAAAACTACTGTATATTGGGGTAAAAAAAAATGATTCCCAAAGAGACTGGTAATAAAATATGCCACAACACTTATTACTGTTACTGAAAAGCTGTACATACACTACCCAAGTTTTGTGACGAAATTATGTTAACATATAGGCTACTCTAGTTAGACTACTGCAGTATTATCATACAACAGAAAATTATGTTTGTTGAAGGTTGCCCCTTGCGTTGAGATATGCCCAGACATTGTAGGCCGTATGGTTGCTTTTTTCTTACAAAGATCAAATTCAGTTTTGGAAAAGAATCAGAAATGAGAATTTTTATGTATGTGTCAAGTTCACCAGTTGTGTAAACTTTGCATTGTCCCAAGGTTTTATCAATGATTGAATACTTAAAAAGATTTAATCTTTCATAGAACAAATGAGTCAACATACCAAGCAGAAGAAGTTGTTCTTTGTCTAGTTTAAAAGGATCTCAGGGTTTCCTCTTCTAGGTTTGGGTTCCCTTCTTTCAGCCACCTGTAGAGTTAGCCATGTATCGCAATATAATCATGTCTTTAGCGTTTGATGTTCCTGGTTTAGTTTCAATTCACATTAGAATAATTTAGGCGTGTCATCTATGTTCATCTTAACTTGCGGTATGAGTTGGTTAGGAAGGGAAATGGAACAGTGAAAAATGAGATCAGTTACTGTATGGTTGAGAGGTGGAGATGAGTTGGGGAATTAAACTGAATTAAATTGAATTGAACCTTGAGTCCTTGTCTTGTACATTTTTACCAGCATCTTTTCCATGTTACACTTTGGTGGAAGCAGATTTGTACATATTTATTTAGGCCAATTTTCCACAAGACCTACAGTACCGCCGCATAGTCTGTCACGTTTTCAACGCACCAACGTGCGTTGGACGTTAGTTGAGCAACGGTCGTTGATCAACTAGTTTTTCACTTGTGCAATTTTTCAATAGAACACATAGCAACAAGTCAATCATGTCAGTCCAGGTTGCCCCTAATCCTCAACTAGTTTGACCCATTCATCGTGTCCCTATCCCTATATTGTGGTCCTTTCCAGAAGAACTTCTTTTTGTTATCGGTAAAGGCGGATTATTTTCATCAATGCTCAAGTTTTACATTTGAACAATGAAGAAAGGGATGAGTCAAGCAACTCCTTGAGGCTGTACAGTTTTGTTCGTATTTAAAGATCGATGTTCAGCAGTTTAAGTTTACCTGTTCTTGATGCTTATAACACGGAACTGGATATATAACAAACTCCCTGCAAATGACTAGTCAGAATTGTTTTCAAGTTGGTAGAAGTTTCGTGAGAACTTAAGTCCGTCATTGTTTGGGTTGACCAAAGTTAAATCTAGTTTGTGATTGAAACGGATTCAGTGGATTTTTAGAGCTTGCTCCGTATTTCCCGTATCGCAGTAAAACAGTCATTGGATTTTTGTGAAAGTCTTTCAAGAAAAATGCTTTTTTACATGCTACGGATTGATCACGGACCAATATGAGAAAGTCAGCACTCAAAGACGGGCAAAGTCACGACGGGAATCTGTTACATAACAGTGATAACTTTCATTTCAATGACGTTTTTCATCCACGTGAACTAATGAAAAAAAAAATGAATATGCCAAAACAATTATGCACTTAAAAAATAATGCTTTTAACAAAAGCGTGCTGGCATGTTTAATTGAAAAACGTTCATTTGGATGGAAGGTGGCGGAATACGGGTATTCATCGGCGAAAAGACCTTTCATGAAAGTTGTACTGTAGTGAGGCGATAAATAGAGAGTACAGGAACATTGTCCTGTTTCAAAAGTTTTGATAAGCTCGATGATAAAATATTCAATCAAATATTTAGGATGTGAGCACAACGGCGCTGGCCGGCGAGCTATAGCTGTTAGCAGTAGGCACCAAAGACGTTCTATCTTTAAGAACGTCTTTGGTGCCTACTGCTACGCTATAGCTTCGCCGGCCAGCGCGTTGTGCTCACTCCTAAATTTTGATTGAAATTTATCATCGAGCTTATCAACTTTTGAAACAGGACAAGGTCGTACTCTCTATTTATCGCTCACTACAGCTACAAACTTCAGAATCGTGTTTCGCCGAGGATGATACCCGTATTCGCACCCTCCATGCCAACAATGGGAACGTTGCAATTAAACATGCAGCACGCTTTGTTAAAAGCATTATTTTTTAAGTTGCATAATTGTTTGGAATTCATTTTTTCATGTTCAGTGATGAAAACGTCATTGAACTGAAGTTATACGGATGTAACAGATTCCCGTCGTGACTTTGCCGTCTTTGGTCTGACGTTCTATTGGTCCGTGTCAATACCGTAGCATGTAAAAAGCATTTTTCTTGAACGACTTTACAAAAATCCCAATGACGTTTACTGCGATACGGAAAAACGGAGAGCAAGTCTAAAAATCACTGAATCCGTAAATCACAAAACTAGATAACTTTGGTCACCCAACATGCGACTTAAGTTCTCCACGAACTTTACAACTTGAAACATTCTGACTGTCATTGCAGGAGTTGTTATTATATTCCAGTTCCGTGTAATAAGCATCAAAACAGGTAACTTAACTGCTGAACATCGATCTTTAATACGGACAAACTGTCAGCCTCAAGAGTTTTTTTTCTTTTGACCTTTTTTTTTTTCAAAAAAAAAAATTCCTTTCTTCATGTTCAAATAAACTTGAGCATTGAGAAATAATCCGCTTACCGATACAAAAGAAGTTTTCTGGAAGACACAATATAAGGGATAGGGGACACGATGAATGGGTCAACTAGTTGAGGATTAGGGGCAACCTGGACTGACATGATTGACTTGTTGCTATGGTTCTATTGAAAATTCACAATGAAAAACTAGTTGATCAACGACCGTTGCTCAACTAACGTCCAACGCACGTTGGTGCGTTGAAAACGTGACAGACTATGCGGCGGTACTGTAGGTCTTGTGGAAAATTGGCCTAAATAAATATGTACAAATCTGCTTCCACCAAAGTGTAACATGGAAAAGATGCTGGTAAAAATGTACAAGACAAGGACTCAAGGTTCAATTCAATTTAATTCAGTTTAATTCCCCAACTCATCTCCACCTCTCAACCATACAGTAACTGATCTCTTTTTCCTTTCTTTCCTTCCTAACCAACTCATACCGCAAGTTAAGATGAACATAGATGACACGCCTAAATTATTCTAATGTGAATTAAAACTAAACCAGACTCAAAGCTAAAGACATGATTATTTGCGATACATGGCTAACTCTACAGGTGGCTGAAAGAGGACCCAAACCTAGAAGAGGAAACCCTGAGATCTATAAACTAGACAAAGAACAACTTCTTCTGCTTGTATGTTGCTCATTGTTCTATGAAGATTAAACTTTTTAAGATCAATCATTGATAAAACCTTGGACAATGCAAAGTTACACACTGTGAACTTGACACATACATAAAATTTCATTTCTGATTCTTTTCCAAACTGATTTGATCTTTGTAACAACCATAGGCCTACAATGTCTGGGCATATCTCAACGCAAGGGGCAACCTTCAACAAACATAATTTTCTGTTGTATGATAATACTGCAGTAGTCTAACTAGAGTAGCCTATATGTTAACATAATTTCGTCACAAAACTTGGGTAGTGTATGTACAGCTTTTCAGTACCAGTAATAGTGTTGTGGCATATTTATTACCAGTCCTTGGGAATCATTTTTTACCCATATACAGTAGTTTTTCCCAAAATCATAATGAAGTAGCAACTGGTGTATTCCTGCACAGATACACCATATTTCTAGAATCAACTACAGTATAAAACATCATTCCATTCCACAAAACACAAATTCTGAAGTAGTGTTTCAAGCTGTGATGCACACATGCATCAATGCGTGTAACTTTTTGACTGTGCATGCAAGTTTTAGTTGTTAACCTGCACAGGTGCATGTAACAATAATTAAAAGATACACGTAGATTTCAAAACAGATGTCAAGGAGTGTAGAATATCATGTCTTTTAGTATCAGAAAATAGTACCAAAATATTCCAATCTTTATTGCTAAAAACTTTTGCCTTTGCATGTTCACACTTTGCAGTCCAGAGACTCCAGACATCTGCAGATTTGCAATCTACTGTTTATAACATTAGACTATCAGTATCACACTTAGAAAATATGAAGGCTAAGCATACTTACCTGGTGCAAGAGTATCCGTAATCATGACGGCGGAGCTCCCAGGTGGGACCTGTTCTATTCAGCCAGTCTAGAACGGGACCACTGTCGGGTGGTGTCAGACTGTCAGTTAAGTCAAAGTTTGTCCCTTGGGGATGTTGTTACTCCTTCAGGGAGCAGAACTCCTTCGGGAGTATTGTTTGGTTTTCGCCCCTGGCTCTTCGCCAGGGAGTCAGGGGACTTTGGAAAAAAAAGGCGGCATACAGCTACACTTGCTACCCAGTAGCCTGATTAGTGAAATGTGACTTTTCATATTTGTATGGTGCATATAAGAATTTGATTGAAAGGTAATATTTTAAGCTATATTTACAGGTGCATGTAATCTTTTTTTAAGTTCAACCACTGTTCGGAAGTTTCCGTCACTAAAATGTAGACTAAAATGATATACAAGAGTTGTTTGTACACTTTGTTTTATGTGCTTGATCATCTTTACTTAATGAATATTTGTACGTTTCTCATTATTTTGTTTATACCAGTTGATGGATAAAAGAAAGGCAAAGCACACCCCAGAGGTTAATTGCAGAAATTCTCAAGGAAGAAGAATGTAAGTCATTGTGTCATTATGGTAGAATCTATGAAGGTTCTGGTGGACAGGACCTTAAAAGTTTATTTTTAAAATCTTTACCCATTGGTGTAATTTCAGTCATCTGGAAGGATACCTTGTTATACAATGAATAGCTGACTATAAATTGCTCTGCAATTATAAACATGCAGAGGTTTCCTTTGATTTCTTTGAAGCTTATCTTTGTACAGAGGATGGCGTCCAGTTATCACAAGTCTCGGGGTGTCCAATTTTGTGTATTTCTACACCATTTAATGGTCTTAAGTTATATTCTTGTGGTTCCATGGACAATCAAGGGGAAAGGGAACGCCCTTCAGGACTTGATAAGGGCATTGTTGCAGGTACTGTACTCAAATGTTTGTCTACTTTGTTCTTTTTGTGATTTATTAATTAAGAAGTTGCTTAAAAAAGATAATGCTTGGAAACATGCGTGGTAATAAGAAGAAAAGAAAAGAACTCGGGTTAAGATGGGGAGTTTTCGACTGCTAGGGTATTTCGGTCCACCATGAACATTCTGCCCAAATGTGAATTTCTTGAAGAAAACAACAGTAAAAATGTATTTGCACCAAGTACTATGAAACTACTGGCAATTCAAAATCACCCAAACTTTTAACCCTGCTAACCATTAATATAAAAATCCAAACCAGAAAACTGAATGTGTTATACATTTTTCTGTTCAAAATCATGTTTTCTTACAGTGGGCGATAAGCCACATGACTTACTTCTATTACCTTTACAGACATAAACAATTAGTAAAGTGGTCAAATTTTGATAACCAAGATAGGTTAGGGTGTTGGGATATGTAATGAAAAGAACAGCCCAAAATTTACTGTCCTCACATTTAGTGGGGAGGTCGAAAAACCACACACCACTTTTCAACTGTAATGGGGCTATTTCAAAACCGCCTAGTTTTTGACCCAGCATAATCATGGAAACTCAAACAGTTTGATTAATTTTAATTTTAAAGGAGGTATAAATTTATGGCCATATACCAAATTAAAAACAGTTACCTATATGTAACTTCTATCACAAACATCTGCCACAGATGACCTCTTTGACCCATACAAAAATTCGTTTTACCTCAAGTTGCATGGTTTTCAATGGGCGGTTGGTTGAAAATACCTCTAAGGTGGGTTGAAAAATAGCCATTTTCGTCCACTTTTATACATCATTATAGATTCCGTGAGAGGAGAAAACTAATAAAACAAAAGACATTACATGAAGGTAGTACAGGCATTTGTAGGGGAAGTGATCAAAAGGTGTGGATTCAAATTTACTTTGCTCTTTTTAATTTTTGAAACCAAAACCCCTTAAGCAGTCGAAAACCCCCCATCTTACCCTAGATCAGTTTGTGTATGTTGCATTTTGGTAACTGTGGGTACCTATTTTTGACATTGTAAAAGCTTTCTCATCAGATAGTGACAAAATTATTACAGGTTCAATTTTGGCCAGTCAAGGTTTGAAGACATAACCTCATTATTATGAATTTATTGCTCCTCATAATTTAGAATAAATCTGATCAGGAGTTGTGAATGTGCTGACTACAACACCTATGTGGGTGGCAAACACTAGGCTGAAGATGCAAGGTGTCCACTTCAAGACAGAAAGATTTGAAAAGAAAAAGTATCCACATTATGATGGAATTATAGGTAAGGAAGTTAATTCAGTCAACCATAATGTGAGTGTTGTAAGCAGCTGTTAATGTGATATACTTCAAAGAAGACATAGAGAAATAGACTTAAAGGGGCTTATTGAGTTGGTTCACAAATTCATGATTTTTGTCACACCTGTTGAGTTTTACTCACATCTTGATGGTAAAGCTAGTATTTCACGAAGACAAATTTGCACTTTTATTTTTGCGACTATTGCATTTTTTAACGCAAAAAAGTCGCAAAAATAAACGTGCGGATTTGTCTTCTGAGCAAAGTTACAATCTCACGAAGACAAATCCGCACATTTATTCTTGCGACTATTGCATTTTGAAAAATGCAATAGTTGCAAAAGTAAACTTGCGAATTAAGTGAGTATGTCTCACGTGAATATACGAATGCCAAAGCTACGCCAAACAGTCGCAAAATATTAGCACTAACTTCATACTAAGTTATCACTCATGTCGTGAAAAACAAGGACCCATCCTGCCCAAGAAGGATTCTCAAAAAACGTGCGACATTAGTGCTACATTAATGAGATGGTTGCTAACACTCGCTAATATTGGCCGTTCAACATCCGCAAAAATAGTCGCCTGAAAATTGAACATAAATGTTCAAAATGCTTGCGATGCTTTGCGACCCGCGCAAATTCAGATGACCGTTTAGCAAACTGTTTTACTAAAATATTTGAGAATTCGCGAATTTAGTTGCAAACGTACTGCAAGTGCGAATTTGTCTTCATGAAACATAGTAGCTTTAAGTTCAAAACTAAGAGATCCTGAACATCTAACACACAGCGAAATGGCAATGATAGGGTTTTAAGATGAAAGTCGTTTTATTCAAATTCGTGACCAGAACTTTTTACCATCAGGGATTAACCCTATGCAAAACCCAGTCCACAAAAAACTACAATTTCTTACATTTTCCAATAAACGTAGGAAGTTATACAGGAGTAATTCAGGATAATTAGAAAACAGTGTCATGCAGTGATTTCCTTCAAACTTGTCACAGAATAATGGGTATCAAACTCATGAGCCCCTTTAACTTTTGTATGACTTTTTAAAACTTGAGGTCAAATGCACTCTCTGAATTGTATATAAAAGAGTGCAGGACCCTGTCTTGAAACCAGATCATAATCTATGAAACCTAAAACAGTCATTCAACCTTTGTGGCACAGAGTCTAATTCACACCATAATATTTTGGCAAGTACCCTACAGCATTTCTTACATAACCAAAAGCATCTCTTAGGCCATCATATTTCATGGCAGGACCACACAATGTGGTCCACCGACCAGGTTGGTATTGGTTACAGAAGAAGATGTTGTATTATTTTTGTAGAAAATGGCCTTCTGTTTACATTTTTCATATGCCTTCCGTAAAAATCATTTTGAAACAAGAAGGTGTTGGTACTTATGGGTGGTAACAGTTATCCTCACTGGCCCTGTTATCAATCTGACAATTCATTATGGTCTATGAATTCCTGAAGGGCTTCACAATAGGTGACCAGTGGGCAGGTGGTTAGGTGACTTATTTCGAAAGTTTGATGTTATAATTACTTCTTGCTGTTAAATATGTTGAGGACTCAGAAACCACGTTCAACCAAAGTCTACATTGCATGCCCTTCACTACTTACAGAACAAACCTATTTCTGCATCGTTTTTTACTTGCAGTAATACTTTGATTTAAAATGACAGTTATTCTTTTAGGGATTTTTTTAAGTTGTGCCACGGGGATTTAAATAATCAAGGAATAATTTAAAATTTGGTTACACAACCCTTTTTAAAGGTTTTTTCACTTTTTAGTAAATTTTTTTTAAAAAAAAATTTATGCCCAAAAAAAATTTTTTTTTCCTAAAAAAAAAGGGGGGGGGGGTTTTTTTTGAAAAACCCCCCCGGGGTTTAAAAAAAACAGTTAAAAAGAAAATTTTTTTCGGGGAAAATTTTAAACCCCGTTGGTTTTTAAAAAATTTTAAAATAAATTTTTCCAAAAGATGGGGTTTTAATGGAGAAAAAAATTTCTAAAATTTTTTTAAAATTTTAAAATTTAAATTTGAAAATGGAATTTTCGTTTCCCATTGAAAAAAGGGGAAATTTTAAATTTTAAAAAATTTAAACCCAAATCCTTTTGGGGGTTTTATAAAAAAACCGAATTTTTTTTTAAACCCAAAAGGGTCTTTTTTTAAAAAATTTTTTTTTTTGATTAAAAGGAGGGTTTTTTTTTGGGATGGAAAAAAAATTTTTTTGGAAAACTTTTGGGGTTGGACCTTTAAATTTTCCTTTCAAAAAATTTAATAATTTAAAAAAAACCTTGTTTCCCAAAAAAAATTTTTAAAAAAAAGGGGGTTTTTTTGGGGTTAAAAAAAAAAATTTTTTTTAAAATTTTTTCCCATTAATTTTTTTTAAAAAAAAAAAAAAACCCAATTTTTTATGAGGAAAGTTTTTTTTTCCCCCCCCGGGTTAATTCGAAAAAAGGGGAAAAAGGGGCCCCCTTTTAAAAAATTTGAAATTAAAAACATTAAATTATTTTTTGGGTTTTTGGTTTAAAAAAATTTTTAAAGGGGAAAAAAAAATTTTAAAAAATCATATTGAAAAAAAGAAAATTTTTTTAAAAATTTGGGTTTAAAAAAATTTTTTCCAATTTTTACCCAAAAGGGAAAAACAAAAAAAACCAAAAAAAGTTTAAATAAAATTTTAACCCAATTTTAAAAAAAAATTTAAAAAAATTTTTATAAAAACAAAATTTTTGTTTTTTTTTAAAAGCGTTTTTTTTTTTTTTTTAATTTTGAAAGGGGGGCCCCCAAAAATTTTTTTTTTTAAAAAAAATTTTTTTTTTTCCCAAAATTTTAATTTTTGGAAAAAAAAAACCTTTATAAAAAGAAATTTTTCTAAATTTTTAAGTCTTTTTTTTTTACCTTAAAAAAATTTTTAAAAGCAAAAAATTTTAAGTTTTTTTTATTTTTTTTGGGGGGGAATTTTTTAAATGGCAAGAAATGTTGACAAATGAAAAAATTTTTTTTAAGAAAAGAAAAATTTTATTTCAAAATAGGGGGGGTTTATAAAAAAGAAAAAATTTTTTTTTCCCCCCCCATACAAACCCCAAAAAAGAAAAAAATTTTAAAAATTTTTTGGGTTTTTTTTTAATTGCTTAAACTTTGTCACGTTTGGGGTGAAGCCCCTCTGAATCTACCACATGTCCTAAATATTCCACAGATTCTCTGCGAAATTCACATTTTGAGGACTTGAGTTTCAATCTGTGTTCGTGCAATCTCTGCAGATTAGCATGCATCCTGGCCATGTGCTGGTGCTTTCCCTTGCCTACAACCATTAGCTGCTTGCCATAGGGCCGCAGGGCGGACATGTTCCCCCCAAAAAAACTTTGCAAAGCAAGGCCTTCAATTTTTTAAAAAAAGTAAATAAATAAATAAATTAAACATGTAATTCAAGATAGGTTAGGCCCTCCCTTTTCCTTGACTCGGTTTGAAATTAAAGAAGTGAATAACAATAACTTTCCAATGCAACGCGAAGGTAAAACATTAATAAAGTGCTTTCAAAACGGCATTTTTTCAGCGCGCTTCGCACGCGTTTTCTTAGTTGTTTGTTTGCTTCTACCTGTATATATGTACTTTAGACATCACAAATGGACCTAACATTAGTAACAGAGCTGCCAACTAGTACGTTTTAAACGTATTAATACGTTTTTTTAGGGAAAAATACGTTTGTACGTTTTACTGTGCTAAAATCCGTTTTTTTGAAAGTCCTGAGTATGGGTGTGTGAATCTGGCTGTCTGTGATAACGAGCGTATGCATTGTTGTGCCATTGCCTCCTGTGATTCTTACAGCTTGCTGCGCGGGCGCACGCATGCACATTGCAAAATAGACAATTGCACACACGATGCAACCGTACGCGATGCGCACAGTACATGGCGCACATGTACCTTCTCTTGCTCGCGCTGCACGTGTTTGCTAATGGCCATAAGATACTCACTGTTTGTGCTAATTAATGCATATACAGGGTGTGCAGTTTGTGTGAAAGGAGTATGCATGCAGTGTTCGTATATGCATGTATACCATGGACTTCTCACATAAGAAGTCTGTGATGTATACGTACATACATAGATACGGTCGATGTCTTTGTGCATATAGGCCTATATGCATTTTCTTGGATGATATCGTTCGCGTTGTGGATACTATCAAGGAATAATGGTGTCAAAAACTAGGCAGTTGCCGATTTGGTTTGAGTATAGCTTGGCACTAGGTTGCTTTTTATGCAGTAGAATCATGCAGCGTGGGATCGTGATTTATGCTAGGTGAAAATGAGCATGAAAAATTTAAGGAATTGGCCTAGGCTAGGCTAATTAAACCTCATGTAGCGTAAGACCCAAAAAATATTCTAGCCTAGGCTAGGCCTAATGTTAGGCTATACTTAGGCTTTTTACTGAGTAACGGCCTAATGTTACAGTAGGTCTGTATGTGCCAGTATTTTTGAAAACTTCCGCAATTTTCTTGTATGATACATCTTCTTTCGTAGTTGTTTGCTCTTGCTGCTATGCTATCCTAACAAGTTTAAGTATAGAGACTACTGAGCCTAGCCTAACTAAGGCCTATTCTCATGAACAAACTCGCACTGAGAGGCAGTTGCTTATTTGATCTGAGTATGGCTTGGCGCTAAAGCAGGTTATTTGGGGAAAATGCCATATTGCTCTGTCGCGCTGAAAATCTGTTTTTTTTCCCTGAAAATATGTTTTTTGTAACTAAAAAATACTGTTCTTGGTAGTGACAGGTTGGCAGCTCTGCATTAGTGCCAGCAAAGGTAATCAAAACAAATGATCATTCTGTGATATTTGTAATCTGATCAGCTTAGGCATCATAATGTCATTTACAGAGGGTAATGGACTAACGGTAATGCTGGAGTTAAATCAGGGATCTGCTTCTAGTGGCAGCTCCCTGGTTAAACGCCCAGAATTTTGCAGACACTTTTAGAGCTTTCGGGATCATTAGATACACAACCCATTAGCCGTGTTGATTATCATCCATGACTAAAAGCAGTTTTGCCCGGGTGTCACCTGGCCAAATTAGCATTGTTATCTGTCTACAAAAAGTTGTAACGGGCATGTAGCCTAAACATATTGTTTCCCATAGAAGGAGAGGTTTCCCTTCCCTTGTCCAAATCGTCAGCGCTGTTGGCCCACGAGCAGTCTTATGACTGTCAAATGGCATGTTATAAGCAAAAGTTTGTCCACCTCTGTGCTAAAGTATACCATTTCAGTTGATTTAAAATGAACACACTAAACAGTCAATCTAAGTTCAGTGTAGTGAGACTTTTGACTAGTGGCCTAGCTATTTGTATATAGGATGAGAAGTCGTTCTTAGTTTTAGGGGAATTCCCCTCCCCCCTTGTCGTGTCTTTCTTGTTCCGGTAGCGTAAGTACTCAAGAAAAGACGAGTCAAACCATTCCGATTTCCAAATGATTTATTATGATCTTCAACTCTCCAGTACAGTATTTAACGTGCAGGATTCTTTACACACGTAGTCCGCTGGCTACCATACTAAGTCTAGGGCCTGACTGATTCTACAATCTACACGAGGTACGTGTAGTCTTCTCAACAACTATAGACCAATAATATGTCGAAACACAAACATGTGACCACATCGGCCAATCACCTCCCTCCCTTGACTTCCTGTTCCAGGAAGTTCTCAAAGCTAAACATAGGAGAATCATTTGCATGAATTAATAAAATTAATAAACATGAAGGACTATTCCATTATGTTGCGAAGGGCAGAGCACGACACAACACCCCTTTAAAAAAATTTGTTTCGGAACGGTACTGAGATATAAAATAGTGCTATCATTTCATCGTTTTCAAGTGTCTTAAGTGCTTGAAATTTTCATTAGTTTAATAAGAAAACAATCCAGAAAATGAACATTTTATGGCTCCTTGGCAAAGCTGAAACATATTGTGACACAATGAAAGAAACAACAAAATATTCAAAGGTGGAGCTCATTTTATACAAATGAATAAAGCCGCTTTTGCCCATTTCACCTGCCTCTTACTCCCCCTATGGAGTAGGGATCAGCTGATATGGTTGTATTTTTATTTTTAAAGTAGTCAGCTCATGACTGACTGCCCAAAATGGTTTTTAAAGAGCTCTTGAAAACTACTTGGGGCATCGCTGTAATACATAATAATAACCATACTGGCGTACTCCTATTGCACTATCCGGAGGCTGACCATTAATATTGCCAGGGGGGTCTTCCTAACTTCCCTGAATACGAACTTGAGTTTGCCCCCCCAAACAAAATTTCTTAGAGCCGCCCATGCCTACAACTAAAATATCATCTTAATAACACATAAACCCCTTCCAGACCTTGTAATATCTGGTCCATTACAAACTGAAATAGAGCAGGGGCGCTGGAGATTCCATAGGGTAAATGTCTGTACTGAAATACTGTAAGCCCTTATGAGTGGAAATCATTAAATACTTGCAAGGCTTTCCGTCTGCAATCATTTGCTGGTAGGCCTGAGACAAATCTAGTTTAGAAAATACTGTTCCTCCTGCCAAATTTGCAAAAATACCTTGGGGATTTGGCGAGGGATACTGATCAATATCAATACACTGGTCGTTTGACTTTATAATCACCACAAATACGAATGCTTTTGTCAGCTTTTGGAACCACTACGAGAGGAGTGGCCCAATCACTATGCTGGACTTAAGAAATAATCCCCTACAGTTCTAATCTGTCAAGCCTTTTGCCCACAACTTCCTTTGATGAGGCTTAAAAAAACTTAGGAGATATATCATTTTTTACCTTGATATCATTGCCTTGTGATTTGTGAACCTTCAGGGTTCCAAGTTCTCCACTGAAAAGATCCTTATACCTATTCAAAAGTCTTTCAACAGTGTCACTGTTTGTTCTTCACTTGGCTCTCTTTTCACAGTAAAGATAGAAGCCCAATCCAAATGCAAACTCCAAGCCAATTTCTTCCCAACAACAGAGGTTGCCCCTTCACCTTAGCAACCACAATCGGCAATCTGGCAGATTGGTCCTGGTATGAGACGCATACTTCGGCTTGTCCTTACGGTTCTACAGTACCTTTTCTCCCCCATAAGCTTTAAAGCCATGCTTCATTTTCTTTAGCGGGAGGTTTGGAAATTTTTCTCAGTATATGTAGTCTGGGAGAATAGACTTTGTCGCTCCTGTGTCCAGTTCCATAGGAATTTCTGGGCAGGGTCAAGAGGAAGTTAGCATTTGGGTCAAAACATAAAGTACATACAACATAGTCATATGAGGTATGGCTGGATTGTTAATAAGTTGAATTTTAAAATGGTGTTTACAGAACAAAAATATACCAAACCATTCAAAAGTTATGCCCATTTAAATTAACTGCCAGTTTGTTTATTTTTCTGTAAATATCATGGAATTATAGGGATATTTTGAAAACCACATCTTTCCTGATATAAAACTGATTTAAAGACAAACCCTTTTGAGACTGGTAGTTAGGTTTAATACCAAGTACTCTATGGCCGCAATTCCTTCTCAATGTGTTTAATTTGTTAATTAGCAGTAATTACTAATTGCCTAATTTGTCCCTCAGTTACCAAAAAGTTAATGTTTTTATTTTATTTCTCAATTAGACGATAGAATATATAAATTTGTTTAAAACAGGTTCAAGGGACATACTTATGAAACAATGTCAGATCATGTTCCTTGGCTACATTTATGCTTGAGAAAACATTAATGAAACATGTGTCCCTCTGTTACTGGTAAGGGAGGGACAGATGTTCGTGTCCATGTATTGTACACAGGTGGCTAGATTTTTACAGTGTATTGTGCACTTGTTTTTAAGCTATGCACTAACCAAACAAGACATTTATGCATCAAATATCAGCAGATGGTTACAGGACATTGCTACATGCTGTATAAAGCAGTGGCTATCTGCAGTACTCATGTGGCAGTGTGAGAGTGCTAAAACAAGCATGGGGCAACCCAAAATTTTCAACTGTTTATGGTTGTGAGGCAGGAACTACTGTAAAAATTTCGACCAATTTGCGATCCAGACAATCTTCCAGACTTTTTTTAAATCAATCCCAAGTACCGAAAGAATGTACTTTAGTAAATTATTCTACCAGTTACACCATGATATCATACCAAGATCGGACTGATCCACAGTGTACAGTACATCCTACAGTACTGTACATTTTTACCACGGTGTCTTCGCACTTTATGAACACAAAGACACAGTACATACAGTATGCCAAAAAAGCTTTGTAGGACAACCAAAAGGATACCAGGAAAACTACTAAGCTACAATAAATACCGGGAAGTTAGTCAAGAAATATTTGCATTCCTACAAATCATATTGTTTCACTAAGATGTAAATAATCATTCAGAAGTAGGGATTTCTGTTGAACTCTGTCCCCCCTCCCAGGCTTCATTTTTCTAATTTCAGTTCTCCTGGTGACCAGGGTTACCCACTGTATGCCCAGTGTTTGCAGAAAAATTAATGTTATGTGTGATACTTGTATAATGTTACAGAAAATTAGCACAAAATTTACTGAATACAGTGCTGTACATACAGTATATGAAATGTTTCTGCCACAGTGATACAGTAGGGGCATGTATCACAAAAATGTTACGTGGTGAAATGTTATCAGTCGATATATCCCTTAAAAGGGACATTTACATATAAATTCTTTAGTTACATCTGATAATTAAGTTGAATATACGTATTCTTCAGTTCTCTTCAGTATCAGCAGTGCCATTTCATTATCATTACGCATTGTATTTCTTTATCATATCATGTATGTGAGTATGTCTTTAATGCAGAAACACAAACCTTATTACTCACTATTAAAGTCCAGTATTATGACGACAGTACCCTGCTCTAGTAAGAATGTCTTGATGTAGGCTATGTCATGATATTTCAAAAGGTTAGTGATTCTTGCAGCTGGCTTTATGACAAACATCATGAATGCAAGATTTTTTTTCTTAAATTTGTTATATCCCACATACAGTACTGTATGCAAGTGTGAGGTGTCATTCAAGACAGTAGGTTTTTGTCACTGTTACTGTACAAAATAAAGAGAAGTCCTCTATTTAATATGAACTGAAGTGTATGAAATTTACAATTCTTGACAGACCTGTGTACAAGTATAATCTCATTCATAGTGTACTGCTATGGGTTCTTCATTTAAAGTACAGTGTCAGTGATGCCATTTAATCCTTGTTGTTCCCCCCTCCCTCCCTTTGAAAGACACTAGAAAAAATGTCCAAACATTTGGTTTAAGTATAAAATGATTGAGTAATTGATATTACCTATTTTACCTTTCAAACCAGGGATTATGCATCACACAAGTGGTAATGAACACTTGTGCCCCTCCGTTACCATCCGGAATTATCCCTCTGTAACCATGAAAAAATTAAGTCTTAATTTGAAATATGATACATGATGACCGACTTTCTCATGGAAAGCATGAACCAATGTAATAGCCAACATACATATGCAAGTTTGATGCATCTTGCTATTTAAGAGCCGCAGTTTTGACTTCTTTGGAAAAAAGTTTGAAAACACGTGTTAAGTTTGTGTCCCTCCGTTACCATGATGCTTTTTGTCCCACAAGTTTTCCCTAGTTACAGTACTAACAATTTATAATATGGTAATCAAGGTAGTAAGTCCTTGTCTAGATAACCAAATTAGAAATTGGGAAATACCCCTTCAAAGTTATGCAATGAGAGATAAAATGTGTAAGGGTAATTGTACTGTCCATGACGTCATGGACAGTACCCTAGGCACGCTTCTCATTTTTGAGAAGCAGTTCTTTCGTTCAGTGTTTCTTGATTCTCATTGAGTGCTTTGTTCTATCATTGAGCTCATTATGTAGAGTGAATCATGTAGATGGGAACGAAACTTCTTGGTGACTTTTGGTTGGAATGGGGCTGAGCATGATTGGTTTTTGATTCCTTGCCGAAGGCAGGCAAGGAATCTATGCGATGGTGATGTCGTGTGTGTGTGTGTATGTACCCCGAAAAGAGTACCCCCAAAGTATATGAACGCGAGTATGTGTGTGTGTGTATGTGTGTATGTGTGAGTGTATGTGACGCCTAGCTTGTAAACACGATATCTCAAGATAGCAATGACTGACACTTTTCATATTTGGTATATAGATTTATCATGTTGAGAGGAAGAACCCTATTGTTTTTGGTGGCGGTCAAAGGTCATTTGAGGTCACCAGAGGTCAAATACCGAAAACTTTGTAAACACGATATCTCAAGTTAGCAATGACTGACACTTTTCATATTTGGTATACAGATTTGTCATGTCAAGAAGAAGAAGCCTATTGTTTTTGGTAGAGGACAAAGGTCATCTGAGGTCACCGGAGGTTAATCTGCGAAAACCTTGTAAACGGCTTGTAAACACCATATCTCAAGATAGCAATGACCGACACTTTTCATATTTGGTATATAGATTTGTCATGTTGAGAGGAAGAACCCTATTGTTTTTGGTAGAGGTCAAAGGTCATCTGAGGTCACCAGAGGTTAAACTGCGAAAAACCTCGTAAACACGATATCTCAAGATAGCAAAGGCCGACACTTTTCATATTTGGTATACAGATTTGTCATGTCAAGAGTAAGAAGCCTATTGTTTTTTGGTAGAGGTCAAAGGTCATCTGAGGTCACCAGAGGTTAATCTGCGAAAACCTTGTAAATGGCTTGTAAACACGATATCTCAAGTTAGCAGTGACTGACACTTTTCATATTTGGTATATAGATTTGTCGTGTTGAGAGGAAGAACCCTATTGTTTTTGGTAGAGGTCAAAGGTCATCTTAGGTCACCAGGTTTAAACGGCAAAAACGTCGTAAACACCATATCTCAAGATACCAAAGGCTGACACTTTTCATATTTGGTATACAGATTTTGCATGTCAAGAGGAAGAACCCTATTGTTTTTGGTAGATGTCAAAGGTCATCTGAGGTCACCAGAGGTTAAACTGCGAAAACCTCGTAAATGGCTTGTAAAAACGATATCTCAAGTTAGCAATGACCGACACTTTTTCATATTTTGTATACAAATTTGTCATGTCGAGGGGAAGACCCCTGTTGTTTTTGTGGAGGTCAAAGGTCATTTGAGGCCACCGCAGGTTAAAAGCCGAAAAGGCTCGTAACCATGCTATCTCAATATAGGAATGACCAACACTTTTCATATTTGGTATATAGATTCATCAAGTTGAGAGGAAGAACCCTATTATTTTTGAAGGTCAGAGGTCATTTGAGGTCACCATAGGTAAAAGGCCGAAAAGCTCGTAATCACTTCATCTCAAGATAGGAGTGACCAACACTTTTCATATTTGGTATATAGATATGTCATATTGAGAGAGAGAACCCTATTGTTCTTGGTGGAGGTCAGAGGTCAAAGACCGAAATCCTTGAAATTGGGATATGTCAAGATGGGAATGGCGGATATAGATTTGTCATGTTGAGAGGAAGAATGCTATTGTTTTTGGTAGAGGTCAAAGGTCATCTGAGGTCACCAGAGGTTGAACTACAGAAACCTTGTAAATGGCTTGTAATCACAATATCTCACGATAGCAGTGACAGCCACTTTTCATATTTGGTATATAAATTTGTCATGTTGAGGGGGGAAAACCCTATCAATTTTGGTGGAGGTGAAGGTCATCTGGGGTTACCAGAGGTCAAAAAACAAAATTTCCCAAGAATTCCCAAGATTGTCATCTTGGGTCACTGGGATCAAAAGCAACATTTCCCAAGAATTCTCAAGATTGTCATCCGGGTTTACTATAGGTTAAAAAGCAAAGTTTCCCAAAAATTCTTAAGATCATCATATTGGGTCATCAGAGGTCAAAAGCAAAATTTCCCAAGAATTCCCAAGATCGTAATCTGAGGTCACCAAGGGTCAAAAAGTAAAATCCTCCCAAGAATTTCCAAGATCGTTATATGGGGTCACCAGAGGTGAAAAAGCAAAATTTCCCAAGAATTCCCAAGATAGTCATCAGGGGTCACCAGAGGTCAAAAAACAAAATTTCCCAAGAATTCTCAAGAATTCTCAAGATCCAAGATCCATTGGAGTTGAATTCCTTTCAAGACACTTTCGTTTTTCTTTTTTATTATATTTGGTGGGGTTCAAAGTTCATGTGAGGTCAGCAGAGGTGAAATTGTTAAAATATGGTAAAATGATGTAGTCAAGGAAGATAAATCTGAGGGAAGAACCTCAGTACAACAAAGCATCCCCATTCGGCAAGGAATCACTAAGCCCTTAGGCTTTCTGGTTATTTTAGCAGTTTTGTATTTTATTGTTTTGTTAAGAATGGCTTGAGTAAGTCAAACTACCTAAACAGTAGTAGGCCTACAGTATATTGTGGCACATGGTCGTACTGTCGTACTTCTCACACAGTAGGCCTACTCTACGCACGCTTCTAATGTCGTAAAACCAGGGAGTTGCCATTGACACACACACTGTACGGCTATAAGTGCTGTCGCGTTTGCTGATTGGTCGATTGCTTAGAGTACGTAGGCAAGGTCAATCACGAAAGGTGAGATTTCTTGAAGCATTTTGAAGCAAGAAATGAAGCTTGCAGCCTCCTATAAGTCCATTGTGATGATATCTGCGGAGAAGTACAGCTATAGGCTTATTTGTTTAGACATGAAATATTTTTGAATACTTCCCACAAGACCTTGAGAGTAGGCCTACCATTTCCTGCATGCAAAGCCCAAAATTTGTGCTTCTAGAAGTCAAACAGTAAAAGCAAAGTGATCTGTCACTCGGCAAATTTTGGTGCATGAAGAGGATTTAATTATCTTCAAGTACATATAGGCCTATTGTCTGACGGATTTGGCCGATCTTTCTCACATCTTCACTGTGCCAACACTGAAAATTGAAAGAGCGATATTTTAAAGCTAGCACAGTGGGGTAGCCACGGGGAGGACGGTTTTGGGGGTTGAAACCCCCCATGACCCAACCTTGAAAAGTATAATTGCAAAAACACATGATCACTATAAACTTTATTACATTTGAGGCACAAACATTGCACCATTTTGCATCTGGAGACCTAAAATAGCCGTTTTTCTCCCTCCCCTTAGACCTTTCCCTCATGTCGTACTCCAAAACCCTCCCCATGACACAATCTTGGCTACGCTACTGAGCTAGCATAACCACTGAGGACGTTTCAAAATACCAGCACAGAAACAATCATGGACAGTAAGTGGTTACGATTTTCGTAACCACATTTCTAGTTGTCAAATGTCCCTCTGTTACTGCTTGACCTTGCCCTTCTGTTCCCTCAATGGAGACATGAATTTTATGGTAATTGGTTCCGTTTGACCATTTACTTTGTACAGTCCAAAAAGGCTTAGGTCTTCTTATTGAGCTTGAGGGTGTTGGAATTGCATGGTTGTCAAATTAAGTGTCCAGTTTTGTGACACTTGTTGCATTTATACGTCATAAACTTTATACAGTCTGCTGCTGAGTGATTTGTTCCATTACACCTATAACAGCTGTTGCTGCTGGCACTTTTAGAGCCATTGCGATTACAGCCTGGTCACGATTCTTCCTGGACCCTGTCCACAGCTGGAGTTTCTAAATTGCGCTCACATTTTGTTCAGCCATCTCCATAGCCAATGCACACTCAAGGCTTTTAGCGTATGTAAGATTTTGTGTGCTGACAATTTTCTCTGGGTGGTGACATTTCTTATCCTACAAACAAATCTCTCTCTTAGGGCCTCTTGAAGGAATTGACCGAATTCACATGACAATCTTTTAAGTTCTGCTGCATACGCTGAACCTGACTCCCCTTCATTTTGATTTCTACGGTGGAACTTGAACCTTTCAGCAATGACCAACAGTTTAGGAGTTAAGTGTTCTTTGAAAACTCTGATCACTTCATGGTAAGGTTTCTCCCTCGGTTTATCTGGCATGACTAAACTTTTTAGCAGGCCATATATCTTAGCCTCGATAACACTAAGGAAAACTGCCACTCTTTTATCAGTATTTACCTCATTTGCAGTAAAGGAATTGTCCAAGTCTCTCTTTATAACGTGAAAAGTCCTCATAGCTTGCATCAAATTCCCCAACTTTTCCAATCAAGGCCATATTAAAAAGCAAATTGTTGGATCTAATGAAGAATATGTGCACTATATGTAAGTGAAAAACTCCTCGTTGCCAGTGTAATATCTTGGTGATATTTTACAAGGTTGCGTGGGTAAAACAAATTATGAGAGAACTCCAAAGATACTGTAGGTTCAAATGTATATATTTCAACTGTATTCCACAAGAGCAGAAAAGGAACCGAGACAAATAAAGGTACATTATAGCAAGCATAAAATCAGGGTAGGCTAATGGGTCAGAAGACTGCCCTCTACTGGAGTGTCCTAGACATAGCAAGGATAAAATCAGGTAGGTCTAATGGGTCAGAAGACTACCCTCTACTGGAGTGTCCTAGATAGCAGTGAGCTTGCCGTGAACTGCCACTGCTGGCCAAGGACAGCATAAACACCAAACTCACAATATATTACATGGAGAACACTGATACTGCTAATACAAAAGATTACAAGACAGTGTCTGAGCATTTCACATGGCCTCTTTCCTTGCATAGCCACCCATGAAGAAATAAAACAATGGAGCAATTCCCTTTTGATGGTAAAAGGTTCGCATGGTAACCCAAACTATTTTCATTTCGGTTTTACATTCGACAGGAGTCTGAAGATGAGTTTCTTGGAGAGCTGGCAGAGCCTCTTCCACCACAGCCGCAACAACAACAACAGCAGCAACAACAACCACCACCGGCCAAACGTCCAAGGGGACGTCCAAAGAAGCCCTCTACAGAAGCCCAGCCTCCACCAAAGAGACCACCAACACCCAAACCAGTCCTGGACGCCATCCAACAACAAGCATTCCAGGCTAGATGTGCTGACAGAGATGCACAGTTCAGGGCGTTCAGAGCATTGAAGAATCCAACACCGGCCCAAGTGGAGGGCTACTGGTCTCTTCAGGTGGAGGATGAGATTGACCGGAAGCGCTGCATGGGGACTTGGAAATGGGATGAATTTACAGAAAACAAAGTGAGTTGTGTTGTTTTATAGTTTTTGTTTTTTAATTTTTTTTTTTTTTAACTTTTGTGCTTTTTGTTTATTTTTATTTTTATTTTTTATTTATATGTTTTATTTGTTTTATCTTGTTTTGTCCTTACCTTTGCATATCCCTTCACAGGTGCTACTTCACAGATGCTGATGTGAATTTTTCCTACCCTGTCATTCCTTTTTTGTTATCTTACATGTCTGTCATATCTTTTTTAGTAGATTTTGAATTTCTTAGGAAATTACAACACATTCTCTCCTTTTTTTCTCCTCAGGAAAGAATCAACGAAGACATCGTATACACCGGGTCAGAGGGGGGGTTGGAAGGTTTGTCGGAAGCAGCTCGTAGGGCAACCACAGAACTAGATTGTCTCCGACTGTTCTTCACAACGGCAGTCGTAGACAATCTAGTTCACCAGACTAATTTGTACGCTCAGCAGGAGGGAGCAGCCGAAAGTTCATATGGGTGGACGCCATTGGGGAGGGATGATATATTAGCTTTTTTGGGGGTGGCTGTAAATATGTCACTGATCAAGGTGCCTGGGGACGTACAGGTGTACTGGACAAGTGAAGAGCAACTGCGGCAACCTTGGTTTCCAAGTGTGATGTCAGGCATCAAATTTAGACGTATATCTAGGTATTTTCATTGCACTGATAACACGAAGGCTGCCAAGACTTCTGATGGCAAATATGTTGATAAATTGGGCAAAGTTCGTCCCCTAATTACTTCCCTACTTTCTTCTTTCAGGCAGCACTTCAGTCCAGCACGGGAACTCAGCATTGATGAGCAAATGATCGGGACCAAAGCTCGCTGTAGTTTCATTCAGATTATGAAGGACAAACCTACAAAACGAGGGATAAAGGTGTGGGCTTTGTGTGATGCAAAAGTCCACTACTGTTTGAATTTCCAGATCTACACCGGTGGTACTGGAGAAACAGGTTTGGGCTTGAGAGTTGTGAATGATTTGATGTGCCATTACTTGGGCAAAGGGCACCATGTGTACTTTGATAATTTCTACACGACTCCCGAGCTAATGGCACATCTAATCAGCTACAACACGTTGGCTTGTGGTACGGTTCGACAGAATCGGATTGACATGCCAACGAGGCTCCAAACTCAGGCTTGGGACCTCAAGAAAGGCCAGAGCTGTTTCCTCCATAGCCACAGAGTGACAGCTTGCAGGTGGAAAGACAAGAGGGATGTCTTCTGTTTGTCAACGGTTCATGGCAACACATTGAAGATGGTGACCCGTAGAAAGGCGGGTGGCCATGGTGAACAGGAAGAAGTCCAGAAGCCTCTGGCTATCTGTGACTACAACACCTACATGGGAGGTGTTGATGTGTATGACCAGCTTCTGTCCTACCACCCTACAACACGCCGTTACAAGCGTTGGTGGGTGAAAATATTCTGGCGATTGTTTGACATGGCAGTTTTGAATGCTCTAGCATTGTGGAAGCTGAAATACAAAGACTCACTGACTCGGGATTACCACACACAGTTCAGAATGAGATTAGCCCAGCAACTTGTGGCCCCATTGATGGAGAGGAATGTGCCTGTGCAACTGGGAGCTTACCGTGTTGCAAGTCGGCTAGTACATTATGGCCAACCACAGTCGTATGGTACGAAAAAAATTTGCACTGTGTGCAGGGACAGAAACAGGAACACTACACAGGGTTGTCGTCATTGTGGGGAGGGGGTGAGGCTCCATTTATATTCTGAAGGGAATGAAAAGTCCTGTTTCGTCAAGTACCATACAGAGGCAAATTTCTAACTCAACTTTGATTTCACTACCTCTCCAGTATATCAGCTTATCCACAAATCTCACTATTGCTGTGTCAGTCAATTGCCTGAATACTGGTCATACATCTTCTTCTGGTTCACCATTGGTTCTTCACAGTGCTGACATTTTGGCTGTGATAAATAAGAGACATTCTCTTTGCAGCTGCGCTTGTGTAAAGAATTGGGGGTTCAAACCCTTTACCTCTTGTTTTGGCCAGTTTTCCAAATTTTGGGTGGGACCTCAGGATGTTCAAATTCCAAATTTCTGGTATGTAACCTTGGAAGCCAAGTTGTCCAGTCGTGGGGGTGGGGTGTGTGTAAATCTATATATATTTGAAAAAATATCTCTACTATATTTGCAACAAATAATTTCTATGTATTTTTGAAAGAAAGAATCTAAATGTTTTTATAAAGACAATCTGTATATCTTTGAAAGAAAGTCTGTATTATATTTGTAAGAGTAAATATTTTTACAAAAATAATCTGTACATATTTGAAATATTTATTTTTATATTGTATATATTTACCACTAGGTTTTTATGTTGAATTGTATATATATATATATTTTTTGCTGAGCTGCAAATTAGTCTGCTGCTTGTGATGTTCCTTCCCGGGGGGGGGGGGGGGGGGATGAGCCATGAAAAAAAGAAGACAAGGCGGCTGTTCTTGAAGGGGTGTGGATGGGTGGAGTAGGGGTTGGGGAATTCAAATTGTAATATTTTTGTATATTTGTATATATTTCTAATAAGATTCAGTAAACTAAGTATTTTGTCTGTTCAGTTTTTTGGCTCAACTTGTTGCATACTAATCAAATTTGAACTGGAGATAGTAGCTGTGCATCAGTTCCTTCTGGATTTCTACTCTTATAGGATGAACTTTAAATGGCACCAGTTGAACGTTGAAGACGATGCGAGTGCAACGAAAGACGACACTAAACTTCAACAGAATTTAGATTTGCAGTTTACACTTGTCATCTCATTTTCATAAATAGTGAACATAAATGTCAGCAGAAGCTTAACTGAATCCCACACTTCAGTCTTTCAGTAACATAGTATGCTGTACCAATTATTCTTCTAAATACAGCTAAATATCAAATAAAGTAGGGTGCCCCCCCCCCTTTCCTGTGTGCCAGTTTTAGAGCTAATTTGCATATTTGCATGAATAATTAGCATAAGTGTCAGAACTTAGAAAGTAAATTGAACTCACGAATTCCAATCTTTCGAATCACCTATATGTTTCTATACAAATTATTCTTCTAAATGTAGCCAAATAAGTAAGGAAGGTCCTTTCATGTGCACCTACTAAACATGTGTTATACAACCTATTCTTGTCTTTGTATCTTTCTCATTTTAGATCCAATTTCCTCAAATTTGGTATCAAATGAAAGAGAAAATTATGCCAAACATTCTAATGCACCATAAAATACAAAATAATAGTGATCTATGGGAAGAAGAAAACCATATGACGTCATCTAATTTGCATATTTGCATACATATGTGATCAATTTACAAAAATAAAATGATCATTCAAATTATCTTTGATATTTACAGTGACACAAAGGTTGCTGCACAAAAGGTTCTCAATTAACCCAAAAAATCCTGAAAGTATTCCACCTTTTAAATGCTGAAGTCAGGGCCCACGCTAGAGGAGGGTGGTACCACCCCCCCCCCCCCCATCATCCACACAGTTGGCAAAATCCTGCACTAGTCGGCAAAATGAAGAAAGAGGGAAATGTAAACGAAGGAAAGTTAGAGGGAAGAAGAAAGAGGAAAAAAGAGGAGAGGGAGAAAGACCGAGCAAACAGAGAAAAGAACGGGGGGGGGGGGGGGGGGGGCAAAGCAGGGCAAGAGAAAGGGGCTGGTGCAGACGGAAGACAGGAGATTGGAATGCATTTGTAGACAACGTTTATCACAATATTTTTAAACCCCGTAAGCAACACTTTTTGAAACTTAAAACATTCTGTCGGCAAAAAAGCTACATAGGGATTTTCAGTATCATTGTATACTAAAGGAGTGCATCGTTCATGTGGTTTCTGGCATTGAGTCGGTTAATTCTGCACCAGTCGGTAAAATGAAGGAAACATGAGGAAAAGAAGTGAAAGAAAGAGGACAATTACTGTAATCAGAACCTAAAATTTTCGACGCACTACGCGCGCAGTAATGTCACTCCAGTTTCTTCAGTAGTTCCATTCCACGTAGCTAGATTGCGTAAGTCCTGTCGACCTTACCAAGTAACATGTAGGCAGGGTACACAGGTTATGTAGTGGTAATTTCATCACCTATCGCAAAGCCTAGTTGCTGTTCTCTAGTGTGTGTCATGCGGTAGGTCAGTTGGTGAGCGACTCACGGAGCAAAGTTTGGCTATTTCATCGGATAGTCCAGTTGGTTTCGACACAAATGTATGTTGTCCCCGATACAGTCTACAACCCTTACAGTTTTTTTTCTTTTTGTTCTTAATGATCAGGCGCGGATCCAGAAATTTTGAGGGGGGGGGGGGGGGGGCCCAAGATGGAAAACCTCATGTGCACGGAAGGTGCACCACGAGCGCGAAGCGCGAGTCCCTACGCGTGGGGTCCAGGAGCCCGCGTCAGGGCCCCTGGCGGGGTCCAGGGGCGGAGCCCGGTGGGAGTCCAGGGGGCGAAGCCCCCGGAAGCTCTCGCAATATTGCATTTTAAGAGCACAGAAATCGGCTCCAGTTCTTATGTCAGTGAGATTTTATACCTTTTCATGTTGCATGGAATTTGATGTGTATGCGCTCAGTATAAGTTACTATATGTACCTGCAGAAGTTCCGGAGAAGTTTTAAGTTATCTTAAAACTTTCACGCCAACATTATGAGCCCATGGAGGTAACTTGAAATGGTTTTTGCCATAATGAGTGTTTTATTTTCGTTATACGGTATTCGGGTATAGGACGTCAGATGAAACAATTGCGCGCGAAGCGCGCCGAAAATTTGAATTTACATTTAAAACCATTGCTATGACTAACGGTGTCAATTCTTTTTATGTGTGTCTATCAATTAGAAGGTGGGTTCGATACCAAGTTTTCAGTTCTCATAAGAAGAGGAGGGTGAAAAAATGAATATCAGTTGTTTTACATCCTTACAATGCTGACTCTGAAATCACGTTTATGCACATGAATAATTGGCTTATGGCAGAACCCCACCGATGAGTAATGCGAATACGTTTGGGACCTTATTGATAGTAAAAGGAGCAAGTCAAGGCTAACAGTGCGCAGATCAAGCAAAAATCAAGAAATATTGAGAAGACTTTGCAAAAACCGTGAAAGATTTCAAATGATTTTTGGTAAAAGTGATAAAATAAATCCATCACTCAAAAACATACCTCTCTCCGTGAGAGTAAACAATTGCGCCCCAAGCGGGCCGAAAATTTTCGGTATAGAGCCTCCCGGGAGCTCTGCATTAATTGTACACTGAAAAGGGGGACCAACAGGACTCTCACAACCTTACATCCATATGGGAGGAGAGATGATATATCACCTTCTTTATGGACTTCTGAAGGGTATACCCTTCAGAAATCTATGACCGATGGTGCCGGCGGGAGTTAGTGATTGGGGGAACCGCAGATAACTGCTAAACCGTGCCTTTTTAGGCAGTGGAATTTTGTATACGCTATTTCCCCTTTATACAAGAGTGGGAGAGCCTTTTCTTATTAGTACATGAGAGTGCAATCCCAGGAAGGAGTTTAACCTCTCCTTTGAGAAATTTTTGTTAATTTTAGGGGGCCTATATGCAAAATGGTGGTATCTTTGGGTCATTCTAAAGTGATTGTATGTTTAGAAAATGTCCACAATTTAGTGAATTCTAACTTTTATTCGGGTGAAAAAGGGGAGTAAGAGACGGTTAACATATTGTCTTCAAACCTCCTTAAGTCACAGGAAAAATCATGGGCGTGGATCCATCTCCAAAAGTGTGTGTGTGGGGGACTTCTTCACATTTGTGAATCGTCGTCCTGGTAGCGTGGAAGAAGCAGTTGGTGGTAGCCAGAATTTGCGTCACGGGGGGGGGGGGGGCAATAAGTTTTGTGATCTTCGGCATTGGAGAGGTGTCTAAGGGAAATTTTTCTAGAACTGAATGCCCTCAGATGCGATTTGGTGCAACAAAAGTGTACGATTTTTAGGTTATTTTTCTTCTAAAAATTTCGTTTTCCTAGGCATAATTGCAGTCTGTTCCATCATTTTTGAAAAAGTGAGGGGGACTTTTTGACGATGTCCCCCCCCCTTCCAAAAAAGTGAGGGGGACGCGTCCCCCCGTCCCCCATGATCCACGCCCATGGGAAAATTGTACACGCAATTATACCTTCGTGGAGTCCACAGAAACATTCTTGGACTATAATAAAATTTTTCCTTTACATTTTAAAAGGACATCCAAGGTTGACAGAGAACAGTATAGGGCCTCCCGGGAGCTCTAAATTAGTTACAGTATACAAAAGAGGGACCAACGGGATTCTGACTATCCGACATCCATATGGGAGGAGATATGATATATCACCTTCTTTTTAGGTATAGCAAGAGGGATGGTGGACAGGCAAAATTCGTTTCAGAAAAGATTTTCGTCATTATTGAACGTCGCGGTAAGATGTTTGGAAAATAAGCAACGGCAATTACGTACTTTCAATCTTTCAAATCATGTGCTAGACTAGATTAGTCAAAGATCCCATAATGATGAGAGCCGTACAGAGAAGGAGATGTACTTTTTAGAAAAATGTTGCAGTGGAATAATTTCTTGCGTCATAGCTTTGTCAATGGTATATAAAATCGGGTGTAACCCTGTCGTATGCGCGCGAAGCGCGCCGAAATTTTAAATAAAATATTAGTCCATGACAAAACCTGCATTTCAGAACCTGCATCGGAGACTGTCACTTTGCCACCAACCTATGCTCTTCAGAAACGAAACTTCTGACTGAGAATTCTTAGAAAGCACTTTTGCTCCTTTGTTCCCCCGTGAGTAGTTACCGAAAGCTATTGATAATAAGGACAACTCTGACACAAGGCTTGACGCTAGCGGAGCGTGCGAAAATTTGGAATTTATCAAGAATTTCCAAAACTTATGATAGTTTGAGAACAGTTTGTGAAAGAAAATGGTTAGAACAAATAAACCAGTCATCAAAAATACATCTCACCCTACACCCTCCACAGAAATCTGTAGCTTAAACGACTTTTGGGACCATTTTAAAAATTTTCAAGAATCGATGGGGGAGGGCATGGGCGGCTCTAAGAAATTTTGTTTGGGGGGGCAAACTCAAGTCCGTATTGAGGGAGGTTCGGAAGGCCCCCCCCAGCAATATTAATGGTCAGCTCCGGATAGTAATATAGCCTCAGTAGGAGTATGCATAGGCGTAGGGGCCCAAGTTGATGGGGGGGCTGTAACAATCTGCCCGAAAAATAGGAACAAAAGTTTCCGCGCGCGTTCCAGATGTTAATGTACATATCATAAAGGCATGCATCCGTTATCACACCGCATGCCAATTACATACAATAATTTGCCACCTTACTAGCATTCCATATTGGTAATAATTGAGGGGGAAGTCGTTAAAAAAAATGCTGATAATAATCAGTGGTGTAACCAAGGTTTCTCTCATGGGGGTGGGCAGGCACTGTGTTGTGTGATCGCCGGTCTGGGGGAGGGGTCTAAGGGGAGGGGGTCTCCCCCTCCCCTTTGAAAATTTTTTGAAAAATTAGGTGTCCATACATGCAATCTGGTGCCACATATGCTACCTTTGAAGTAAAATTTTGTGTTTTAGTTTAGGTACTAAAAAAAAAAAAAAATCGGCGTCAGTTACGGGGGCATGGCCTAATGGCTCCTCAAATACACCACTGATAATCATAATATATAAGTTTAACCATAAAAACACACTGGTGAATTTATGCCTAATATATAGGTACTGGTGCAATCCAAATCAAAACTATGTTTTAATTACCAAGGAAGTTTTTTAAAGTATCGACTTCCGTTAAGCTACATTATTGCATTATTTTTCTTTCAGTAGGTGCCCGAAAACTTCTCAGAATATTGCCCGAATTTCACAAAAAATATTTTGTTCGGGGAGCTGCAGCCCCCAGCCCCCTGCCTTCTACGCCTATGGGAGTATGGTTATTATTATGTATTACAACGATGCCCGCTCTTCACAAACCATTTCAGGCAGTTAGTTATGGGAAGACTACTTTAAAAATAAATACAACCATATCAACCGATCGCTACCGTACTACCATAGGGGTGGGGTAAGAGCCAGGTGAAATGGGCAAAGCGACTTGATTCATTTGTATAAAATAAGCCCCACCTTCAAATATTTTATTGTTTTTTTCATTGTGTCACAATATGTTTCAGCTTTGCCAAGAAGCAATAAAATGTTGGTTTTCTGGATTGTCTTCTTAAACTAACGAAAATTTTGAGCATGAAGACACTTGAAAACGATGAAATGATAGCACTAGTAGTTTAGATCTCAGTACCGTTCCCAAACGAAATTTTTTAAAGGGGGAAGGGAATTCCCGTAACTCAGAACGACGTCTCATCCTTTATACAAATAGCTAGGCCACAAGTCAAAAGTCTCATCCTACTGAGCTTAGATTGACTATTTGGTGTGTTTATTTTAAATCAATTGAAACGGTGTATACTTTAGCACAGAGGTGGAGAACCTTTTGCTTACAACAGACCATTTGACAGTCATAAGACCGCTCGTGGGCCAACGGCGCTGTCAGTTTGGACAAGGGAAGGGAAACCTCTCCTTCTATGGGAAACACAATACTTTTAGACTACATGCCCGTTACAACTCCTTGTAGACAGATACCTATGCTAATCTGGCCAGGTGACACCCTGGCAAAACTGCTTTTAGTCGTGGATGATAATCAACACGGGTAATGGGTTGTGTATCTAATGACCCCGAAAGCTCTGAAGTGTCCGCAAAACTATGGACATTTAACTCCAGCATTACCGTTACACTCTGTAAATGACATTATGATGCCTAAGCTAATCAGCTTACAAATACCGCAGCGTGATCATTTGTTTTGATTACCTTAGCTCGCACTAACGGCAGGTCCATTTGTTATGTCTGAAGTATATATACGGTAGTAGCAAACAAGCAACTAAGAAAACGCGCGCGAAGCGCGCCGAAAAAAATGGCGTTTTGAAAGCACTTTATTCATGTTTAACCTTCGCATTGCATTGGAAAGTTATTCACTTCTTTAATTTTAAGCCCACTCAAGGAAAAGGGAGGGCCTAACCCATCTCGAATTACATGTTTTTTTATTTATTATTTTTATTTTTGAAAATTGAAGACCATGCTTTGCAAACTTTTGGGGGGGGGGGGCAAGTGCCCCCCGTGCCCCTATGGCGAGCCGCTAATGGGGGAGGGGGACACACGTCACCCATTGCCCACTGTGCCGATGCCACTGTCTGTAGCTTAAATGCCTTTTGAGTTCATTTTAAAACTTTTCAGACAGTTTCGAAATCGAATAGGGTATGCACGCCGCTACTTTGCCTGCAACAGCTGGTGCCACTGTGCACAATAGCTCGTCACCTGACAGCTTGTCTTCTGTATTCATTCTGCAAGGTCTGTATATGGCGAAAACTTTGCCTCTAGATTACAAAAAATTTCACTCTTCAGTGGCGTAGGAACCGGGGGGGGGGGCCAAGGGGTCATGGCCCCCCAATATGTTTTGAGGGGGGGCCAAATGTCATTTTGCCCCCCCCCCCAATAATTGCGACAGTTTACAGTTTCGTTTTACCCATTTTTGCTCTTAAGAGGACAATTTCTCTAATTAAACCCTAAAATTTTCGGCGCGCTACGCGCGCAGGAGAGATTTTCTGGTTTCTTCAATAGTTTCATTCTACATCACTAGATAGCGCAAGTCCTTTCCCCCTTACCATACCACGTAGGAAAAGTACACAGTTTATGTAGAGGTCGTAAATTTCATCCCATATTGCAAAGCTTAGCTACTGTTCTCTTGTGTGTCATGCGGTACGGCCAGTTGGTGAAGGACTCACCGAGCAATATTTGGCTATTTCATCGGATAGTCAAGGTAGTTTCGATACAATGCATATTATCTCCTATACGGTCTAGAACCCCTACAGCTTTTGTTTCTTATTGTTTTTAATAATTACATAGGCCTATGTTTTTTTGTGAAAAATGACCCGAAAAATTTTCGCGCGCTTCGCGCGCTTTGCAGTTTTACAGTTTAGGTTCCGGAAAAAACATTCAATCAACTCGGAACTTAGCTTCTCTAGTATATACAAGTTTTATGCAATATATGACACGAATGAAATGGAGGCTAGTACACATGCTTTCTTCAAATCCCACCTCGCCAATACTCGACGGCATTGGGGCTGTCGGAGTTTCGGGTCGTTGGCCGTTCGCCGCGCAAATCGTTAATCGCAAAATTGTTACTAAATTTCAGTGCAGCTAGCCGGGCTCATACTGCATATGTCACGATGTTCACTTATTTAGATCTTACGTCAAGGATCATTACTCAGCTATTCACCTGTTTTCGAACATTGTAGCGCTCCTTTCGTCGCCAACCACTTTGAAAGATATATAACGAGATAATTCAGCGATAGCTCCACCCAACCCCTACAGAAATATATACTTTGAATACGTTCTTAGACACTTTTATTCATTTTTTGCTCTTAATTTTTCTTTCTTTTTTTTTCTTTTTCTTTTTTTTTCTCCTTTCATTTTTTTTCGTGGCGGGGGGGGGGGGGGGGGCCCCCAAGGCCCCCCCCCTGGATCCGCGCCTGTTAATGATAACATTTTTTGTGTCAGCCTACCAAAAATTTTCGCGCCCTTTGCAATTTCACGATTCACACTCAAAAGAACAGTATCAGTGCGTAACTCGGCTCTTGACATATTAAGTGATATGATGCTAAATATACGGTACTCTGCCATGGCATGGGGTAGTAAGGCTCCTTCATATCCATTCCTCACCCCTCTCGACATGCGGTCGGAACTTGGGGTCGCTGGCATGGCCCAGTCCCATGTCGGAAAAATTCTGTCGCAACCCATGGTCGGTTTACTTATTTTAGCTTTCTAAAGGGTCATTTCTGCGATAAAACCACAAATTTTCGGTATGCCCACTCTCCCTCAGTTTCGTTACTAATAGCTAAATGTAGAGCAAACCCTTTCCATCTTTTCAAGTAACTTAAGTCTGTAGCCTAAGTAGAATTTATCCTTTTACGTAAATGCCGGGAATCTCATCTCATTTCGCGAAACTAAGTTAATGTTCTCTTGAGTCTGTCTTTCGGTACGGCTAGTGACTCGAAGAAGGAAGTGCAATGAAAGTTGTGCCCCATAGGGCCCACCTGCCTGGAAAATTGACCGCAGTGGCGTACACAGGGGGAGGCCATTGGGTCATGCCCCCCCCCCCTCACGGATGCCAATTTTTTTCAGGTCCTAAAAAACGTAAATGTTTTAACACAAATTTTACTTCCAAGGCTGGCATATGTGGCATCAGATTGCATGTAAGGACACCTAATATTTCAAAGATAGGGGAGGGGGAACCCCCTCCCCTTACACCCTTCCCCCAGGCCGGCGATCACACAACATATTGCATCCCCCCCCCAAGAGAGAAATCCTGGGTACGCCACTGGTTGACCTATATAAGCTTTAAATAAGTACAGATTTTTTTAGTGTAATCTTACCCAGAAATTTCGCGCCCTTTGCAGTTTCACAGTTTAGATTTCGGGAAAACCCTTAAATCGGGCGGAACTCTTTTCCTCTAGTATGTACAAAAATATGCAATATATGCCCCGCAATGGCATGGTATAGTTCACAGGTTTTCTTCAAATCTCCCCTCACCAACCCTTCGACGGCATCGGGGGCAGGGCGACCAGATTTTGAAAAGTGAAATACGGGACACTGCATGATTGGAAGGTGGGTTGTGTGCACGCGTAGCGCGAAGCCCCCATCAGGTGGGGTCCAGGGGCCCGCCTTAGGTCCCCTGGTGAGGTCCAGGCTCAAAGCCCCCGGAAGCTTCTGGATTTGAGTGCATTCAAAGCACCAGAAAGTCGTACTTAGAGTGGTCCAAGTTATAAATCACAAGGTCTAAAAATGTGTTGAAAATGTCAGTTACTAGACTAGTTATATTTCTTTTTAATGACACAGCTTTGAGTAATTGCCTATAAGATTGGGCATATGTAACAAACTCAGAACATGTCATATAAAAGTTACAATTTGCAGTTCTGATTTGATAAGGGAGACACTACAACTATTTCTGCAGGCTACATACGACGAGTATGCCAGAGGCACCAGTGTTATGCGGGACTAAACTGCGGAACTGACTACGAACCTCGACACTATCCTACGTTGGCCCACAATTGTAATACATAAACACGTGGGGTGAGCAGGCTTTGAAAAGCTGCTAACGCAATCTACAGTAGATTTCAATTTTCCTTGCAGTAGTTGTATCCTACCATTCTGCCAGAGTTGTCTCCTTTTTTTGTGTCTATTTTGTAAGGGACCCCCTTCAGCAACATGGAAATACGGGACAATCCCGTATTTTACGGGACGTCTGGTCACCCTGATCGGGGGCTACCGAGGCTTCGGGTCGTCCCCCCCCCGTCGGGTAAACTCCTGGCGCCACCCCTGTTGGACCACTACCGGTTGGGCTAACGGTTCTCAGCTTTAACTGCATCTCTTATCAACACTTTCAGTCGGTTTTTGTTTCTTCTCAATCGGCAAATACGGTACCACCCCCCTTCCCCCATCCATGATAAATGCTCTGGCGACGCCCCTGACTGAAGTGCCTCATGGAAAAGGGCTTGCCCTCTTACGAAAATGACGAGGTCCCTTGATCGGTGTTGTAGTCGAGACCAGCATATCCAAGTCCAGGACAAAAATTTGAGACCGAGACCGACTACATATTGTAAAGGAAAATGAAACAAACTGTCCAACTTTCTGAATACTTTTTTGCCTGACTTTGTTACCTTATGCTCCCCCAAACAACCTATACAGTACCAAGAGTGCGTGGTTCATTGATATGTACACCTGTTTTCTATTATCATATGCCCAACATAGTTAGGCTAACATAATCATGTATTTTTCTAATGTGGCCCTTCTCTTTAAATCGGAGTTAGTCAGTGTTACAAGAGTTCAGTGCTGATGAACTTGGTGCCAATGATTAATGAATCATAGTGAATTTGTGCAACCAACAGAAAAAATGATTCACAGAGATCTAGTTAGTGGCAACCTCTCCTTCGGACCAAACATGACCATGGAGTACTCTTAGCTCAATTACCGGACATTTTGTTTTCGAGCCTAGGATATAACTGGCACAGGGGTGGGGAACCCCCGGCCCGCGGGCCGTATGCAGCCCGCGAGACAATTTTGTCCGGCCCACAAGGTAATTCATAACTGCAAATTCAGAATCATTTAAAAAGTAATTGATAATAATCTTTTGGCCTATGGTTCCCATCGTTTAGCCCAAGGTGTCCAACATTTATCCTGCACATACTACTGTCTGGATATTTCACGTAATCTAATCAGGGAGCTGTTATTTGGATGGAGATCTATCGAACACTTTAATTTATGTAAACACTTTAAGACCCACTAAATCGAGGTGAGGTTATCAACGATAAGCCTTTTGTTTGGCGAAGGGGAATTTCTTTCCTTTGTTTGCTGGCTCCAATTTGATATCATTCACCTAGCAACATCATTCAAGTCACGTAATCCTTTAACAAGTGGCCTGCGCAGAACAATACTTTGATGTGTAGGTTTGCGCCGCCAACAGGCATAGAGCAGGTGATATTAAACTCGAAACGACTGTTTATTTGAAACAAGAATACAACTAGCCTTTTCCTTTACAAGATAACCCATGCAAATGAGTTGACGAGGCAGAAGTCTAACTTTTGTAACAACAATAGAAAAGTTTCCGGAAGTTTCCAGAAATAACCAGATATAGATTCTTTTTCATATTTCGACGTAAAACCTAACTGACATACTGTCATGCGCGTCGACGAGCGTCGAAAGGTGCAATACAGTGGCGTAGGAACCGGGGGGCCAAGGGGGCCATGCCCCCCCAATGTTTTGAGGGTGGCCAAATGTCATTTTGCCCCCCCCCCATAATTGCGACAGTTTACAGTTTCGTTTTACCCATTTTTGCTCTTAAGAGGACAATTTCTCTAATAAAAACCTAAAATTTTCGGCGCGCTACGCGCGCAGGAGAGATTTTCTGGTTTCTTCAATAGTTTCATTCTACATCCGTCACTAGATAGCGCAAGTCCTTTCCCCCTTTCCATAACACGTAGGAAAAGTACACAGTTTATGTAGAGGTCGTAAATTTCATCCCATATTGCAAAGCCTAGCTACTGTTCTCTTGTGTGTCATGCGGTAAGGCCAGTTGGTGAAGGACTCACCGAGCAATATTTGGCTATTTCATTAGTCTTGTGTTAAGACGATGGTAGTTCTCTTCTTCAGTCTAGTAAGTTATTGTATCCTTTTATTTCCAAAAACGAAACATACAGCGCGCCCTCATTCCGATGTCCGATTGTCATTGTTAGTGGACGAAAGCAATCAGAGAGTATGTACTATGTACAGTTCAGAGGAATAGCGCCATCATCCCAAAGTGTGTGTGGGACAGTGGGAATTGGGAAGGGTAAAGAAAGATTCACTAAGTCTTGACCAAGACTACTATTTCATCGGATAGTCAAGGTAGTTTCGTTACAATGCATATTATCTCCTGTAAGGTCTAGAACCCCTACAGCTTTTCTTTCTTATTGCTTTTAATAATTACATAGGCCTATGTTTTTTGTGAAAAATGACCCGAAAAATTCGCGCGCTTTGCAGTTTTACAGTTTAGATTCCGGAAAAAAAAACATTTAATCAACTCGGAACTTAGCTTCTCTAGTATATACAAATTTTATGCAATATATGACCCGAATGAAATGGAGGCTAGTACACAGGCTTTCTTCAAATCCCACCTCACCAATACTCGACGGCATTGGGGCTGTCGGAGTTTCGGGTCGTTGGCCGTTCGCCGGGCAAATCGTGGGGCTACCTCTACTCAACTTAATAATAAGTTAACAGACTCTGGCTGTAGAAAATCTCAGTTCCAAGTAATCCACTGAAATCCATGGGGGATAACTCAACGCTGAACAATTTTGAATGAAGTCGGATAGATTGTAACAGACAAAGTGTTAAATTCAAATCAAACTCAAAAAATTTGCACAACAAGGACACATCTTGATGGCTTCAAAAATCCTGGCAAGCGCCACTTCCGGTCATTTGGGATGTATTAAAATCTCAGATTTTCCCGGTACCCTCCGTCCACGCAAACCTATGGTGGCGCTTTGCTTAGATAGTAAATGGGGTTCAAACTTCCAATCCTCTGACCCCAAGTCCAGGCCAGCTCAACTAATCTGTTCTCACAGAAATGTGTTCTATAGAGAAAAATCAAATCAAGTTTACATTTTCTCACAAAAATTGCACATCTTGATGGCTGCTATCAAGCCTGACAAGTGCCATTTCCGGCGATCTGGGACGTATTCAAATCTAAAATTTTCTTGGTACGCTCCGCGCCAACCTATAGTGGCGCTCCGCTTAGATAGTAAACGGGAGTCACCTCACAAAATCTCCAGTCCTCCAGAGCCTCCTAAACAAAAAATTACTCCTGCATGGTGTTGTTGGGGTTTCCTTTTGCTTTGACTATTTTTATTTTGCTCAAATTAAAATCGGAAGAATCACATTGAGCAAATGTGTTTTAGTGTGGGAAGGGGATTCAAGGTCGAGAAGTCACATGCGGTCTGCCCCCCCCCCCCAATGTCAAACATCTTCCTACGCCTCTGTAATATTTTTTATCTCCCTGACGACTGGCAGTGTTGTGGCAATGGACGAAAACCCCCAGTCTTACTGTAGATGTAGCAGACGACAAATCCCTTTTGTGTTAACTTCCTAATCCGGTGTAAATCTTATAGAAATGTCAAGAATGATACAAGAGATGGATTACTGAGTGACCTTGGCGGCACAAACTCCACTTCAAAGTGATGTATCTCCATCCAAATAACAGCTCCCTGATCTAATACTGCTGCTAAAATCCTAGCATGCACAACATAATATGCCTACTGTTTCGTTAGACAAACCAGGTACAGAATCCTAATACTTCTAGTGGTAGGCTACATAGCATTGAACAAAATTGCAGTATCACATATTATGTAGGTCTAGCTATTACAGTACGAAACTCAGAGGGCACTGTATTTATTCCGGTAGATTCGGGGGTGGGGGGCTAGAAGTCCCTCCGTAGAGTAGGTTAAACGTTAAAAAGGAGGTAATTTGTAATTTAAAGTGAAAAAATATAAAGCTGGTTCCAAAATGCCCGATTTTTTCGGCGCACTTAACGCACACTTTTCGTCCACCGTTGCTTCATGCATAAATAAGAAGACAAATGGTCACTGAAATTGTGATACTCCTGGTCTGAGTAGCCTTGCACAGTCAGTGTCATTAAAAGTTAGTTGATGAGCGTTCTATTGCCTACAAATTTGCACACACTCAATAGCTTCTGGCGGAGGGCATCGTACTAGTTCCTTCAAGTTACCTGGGCTTTTCCCCTAACTCCACCATGGCCTATTTGGGGCTCCTTGGCAGGCTGCGCCCTTTGGAAAGCTTTTTGCGTCCTCACTATCTGCGGATCGCGAGTGGATTATGACTATCAAAACGGCCCGTCAAGGGAAAAAGGTTCCTTACCCCTGGCCTAGTATATAATATACAGTTAACAGAGTGTAATGTTTAGGCCTAGACTCATAGCCTTCAGTTAGATGAGATTTAACGACACACCAACACGAATGTGTTATATAGTGTCAACCAGATAGAAAGATAAAGTTTAGAAACGGTTTAAGTTCAAATTCCGTTTCAAATACAGTTCGAAAACGGTGCAAGTCCTTCCCTTTAGTCGCCTCTAACGACAGGCGGGAAATACCGTGGGCATATTCTACAGCCCACAGGGGACCTCATAGCCTTCAGAGTTGTCAGTTAGCTGTAGTATTATGTCTAATCTTGATGGCCAAATGTTTTGCAGTTGCACTTTTTCACATCTAAGAAAGACTTCTGGTCGATAACTTAAAGACAGACTGTCATCAACCCAAAGTATATTTTTAGTGTATGTATATCAAAATTCTCAGTTGGTGACTGCTGTTTGATTGACATCAAAGTTTGAAAATTTGAAAGATGCAGAGTAGCTCACATTCCACACAAGGCAGAGAGAGTACTTTTATCACATTTTATAGCCTTGTGTGCTCACCAGAACATGGCCGTAAGCAATAAAACAGGTTTATTCTTGCACAAGGAAGAGCCTCATACAGTTATGGGAGGAGCTAGAAGATGCATAGTTGGGAGAATTGGAACTGTCTGGGATCATGAAAATTCCCCTTTAAGATAGCCTATATATGGAACTGGTATATTAGTTCATTCTATTTTATCAGTAGCCAAATGATCATTAGTAGCCAGATTTGGTTATGTATGGTCATGAAAAGGCCAACAGGCAATCCCGAAGAGCTAGAAATGGATAGCACTAAACAAACATCTCAACACACACCTACACACCCACAGTAAACATGCAATGCAGTGCAGTACCAGACTGCAGTACTGTTCTGAATATACTGAGTAACCTGAACTGTGTGCTAGTCCAATGCACTATTATCCCATTGACGAAGTTAAAGACCCACTCACTAGCTCACAGAAGGAAGTTCAACCCATATTAGATACAGTGTACGGACTCTGGATGAATGATTTTTTTTTTCAATGAATTACATTTTCAGTGAAAGTAAATGAACTCTAAAAATAGTTCGAAATAAATGAGTTTACTTCAAAAAATGAAAAAAGGCAAGTTTTTTGCCGGGTCTCGAAGCGAGACTGGAAAAAATTCTGAGACCAAGACCGAGAGCACAGAGTGCCGAGGCCGAGACCGGGAGAAACTGGTGTCGAGACCGAGACCGGTGTCGAGAACTACATCCCTGCCCTTGATACCGCATCACAGCAATGCCATAAAAATACTTCTTACTATACTTTCTTGATTTCCAGATCCTGAAAATCACATCTAACACTTTTGAATTTTTTTTATTTTTGAGGGGGTGGGGGAGTAGTAGAGTAAGACATACTAGGGGCTGGTGACGTCTAATCCGGACCATGATAGCACCGCTTCTGGGGTAGTCGTACTGGGGAGGGGATACGGGTAGTCTGCAGTATAGTCAGAAGCTTCCTCCTTAGCCATACTGTAACTACCTGACAGCATAGGCTATGGTAGAAAAATACACACAGTATTACACCTGTAAGCTGTCTTTTGAAGGTGAAAGAAGTCAATACTAGGCCTTTGTCTGGAATGAATGAATGAATGAATGAATGAATGAATGAATGAATGAATGAATGAATTAATTAATGAAGATACCACTCAACAGAAGTCTGACGGGGTATAACGGTCATGCTATTATACCTACACACACACACACACACACACACCCACGCACACACACACACACACACACAAAGACTAAACAATAGGGAGTACTTCGATCGTCGCTCAGGATAAAACTTGTTTGCAATTGCTGGAGTGCGTGAAACAAACCTAACTTCAGTATGTGATGATGTCTGGACTACTGAGGGACTCGAATAGACTATTGATTAATCCCCCCTGTCTGAGGCATAGGCGGGATTACGGGGGGAGCGGGGGCACTTGTCCCCCCACTTTTTTCCAGAGCTTAAAATAAAAATAATAAAAAAAAAAATGAGCGGAAGTATCGCGACCAGAGAAATTTTGACAGAATTTCAACAGCCTATTATGATTTAATTTTACAATGTTTCATAAAGGAAAATATTAATATCAAAAAATAAAATTGCTGGGAAAATTTTTCTCGACGCACTTCGCGCGCACCTCCAGTGAAAAGTGACTAATACGATTGAAAATTTTGTCTGGCACCGTAAAATTTCTTTCCTCCTACCCGTCACACTATTGTGACTTGAAGCTCTGAAATAAGTGCCACTGAAAGTAATAATGAAAATGCACCATGGTCCTTGCAAACAAAGTCCCAAACCCTAACCATTTGTAGGTAACCGCAATTTTCGAAAAAAAATCGTCGTGCTCGGCATGAGCCTTATATAAATCGGTGTGTCATTAGTACTGCTGTACTGCTGTGGGTAGGAAAACTTTGGCGGAATTGGCTCGTTATTACTTCCTGTAGGACAGCTTGACTAAATTACCATTTCCAAAACCCTCGCGGTTTACTTTCCCCACCAACTACCACCATCCTCAGCAAATTGACTGACGGTTACTATCTTAAATTTGCGATCATCCTGTGAAAACTATTTCATTAGCATTTCAAATAACTCCTGGGGGAGAAGGCTGTTCTCAAGAAATGGTCCAGAATGGCCGCAAAAGCCGTCAAATTTAAGAAAGATTCGAAAGGACCCTCAGTTCCCAGCCTCCGGCTTCGCGCCTTCAGCGATCGCGGTTAAACGCTTCGCCGGTCACAACTTCCCAAGATGCAGCCTCCAATAAAAATAACTTCCCTGGCACTTTAACTGCAGCTGCCCTTGATAATGTCCATGTAAAAACTACCCACAAAAGATTTCATTGACTTCTTTAAGTATCACATAGTCTACAACCTTCAAAATCGACACAACCTATTTTTCACACTAATAAAAAAGTCGAGGGGCAATTGTTCCAGGCCATCGACAAAATGAAACATGAAAGAAAGCCTTCATAGAGCAGGATCTATATCCTGCTCTATGGAAAGAACAGGCAACTGGGGACAGTAGGAAAAATTTTTGTGCAATAAAAATACTGCATTTAAAACTAAAGAAAAACAATAGGCTATAATTAAATGTCTGAAACGCTGTCTCAACGATGTCTTTTTCTGCGCGCTTCGCGCGCACCCGTTTAAATATTGTTTCGGAGTTTCGGGGTTACTTACTGTAGAACATCAGTGTTTGTCAAACTCTTCTATTATCATTGAAACCACCAATGACCCGTGGCCTTACGCAGAGTAGGGGAAGTTCCCCCTAGAAATTTTCAAAGCAAAATTTTTATCATCATCGATCTGTGTAAATTTACCGACTCCTTAAAGATTGTTTAGATGCAATTTTTCAGGCGCGGAAAGTGCCATTTCTGGTACCTTAATAAGGGACAGGCGCTAAGCGAAGGGGGGGGGGGGGGCTCTCCTTGAGGATACTTTTCTTTCTTCTGTTCTTAGCATTTCTATTACTCACACCGCTAAAAAGTATGAAAACTGCGACTTTTTTCAGCGTTCTTCGCGCGCACCCATTCTAAATACTAGAACTCCCATTCTTAACATTGTTCAAAAGCCCCGGGAAATCCGCAAAATAATCCATTGTCTCCTACTTCCTCTAGCCCTTAGCATTATCGATCCCATCTGACTGTTAGTCACATGAAGTAAGAATATAATTAGAAAAAATCAAATTGTGATTTTTGTGGTATGTTATAATTGCCCTCCTTATGCCATTTGAAGTTGAAGCTAAAATGCATCATTTTAATGCCTACATTTTCGTAAATACCCCAGAGCTTCCGGAGCTTTTCCCCCTGGCCCCCACCGGGGCGCTGCCCCTGGACGCCGCCAGGGGCCATCGGGCGGCCCCTGGACCCCACGCCGTAAGGGGGAACGCTTCGCGCTCCCGTGCCCCCCCCCCCCCACTTTCAGATATCAAATCCCGTCCCTGGTCTGAGGTAGTGAAACGGGGAAGACACAAAAGCCTGGTATAGATCTTAGATGTTTGTCTGCAGGATTTCGCGAGTGAACGTTCGGACTTCTATTGTTGTGACCTTTGGGAAGTCAGTGCCTTTGTGAGAGGAAAGTAAGCTGTCTAGGAAAACAATTAAGTGATATACCAGGGAGTTGTTATTTACAACTCCCTGAATATACCGGTGAGTTGCTATTTATAAATTATAGGCCACGGGGGAAAAGTAAGAATAGCTAAAAATGATGGGTTTGGGATAATAAAGCAATATGAGATGATGTGAAAATAAAAAATGAGTTCAAGGGGAGTGACACTATACTGTTACAACACGTGTACAAACGGATATTTACCAGTAGAACAGGTCTCATAGGTTAAATGACGCTACGGACGGGTACATAGTACAAAACTGACACGAAAACATAAGACATAAAGATACCAAATGACCACAATTTTAGCATGTTTCACAGAGGGAACGTAGCGACTTTTTCTGAAGCGTGCAATTGGTTGGATACAGGGACGTTAAACATCATCTAACCTAACCTAACCTGAAGCGTTGGATGGCCCTTAAAGGTCTGGTGACATGAAAATTACACAGTTGGATATTTCATGTAAAAAGCATTAAAAATCCCCATTAAAATTACCATTAAAATCCATAAAATATTGACCAATTTACGGGGTCATTTCTATTTCACACTTGCATCATGAATAAACATGTGTACAATATGCAAATATGTGACATCGAAAGATGGACATACCATATATGGCTCATGTTAGCCTTTGTTTTTCATCTTAAAAGTAAAGGACACTGGTAGTATTGTTATCCTCCGAGGGTTTTAGGATGAAAATTAAAATTGTTTCCTTGAGAAATATTGATATCACTAATTACCAAACTGTAAACTATCTGATCAGTACTTAAGAAACAATTTATATAGAGTTAACAAAAGAAATCTTAACAGTGTGCAACACTCCACATTATTTTGGCATAGGTAACGAGTTACTTCAGAAACCATCAAACTTTGAAGACGTGTATTTTGAGAACAGTACAAGATATTGAAATAATTCCAATGGATCTTTCATTGGAAGACTTAATTCTTTAGCTGACAAGTGAAACAGCTCTTTTTTGGTGGCATGTCATACGACCTTTAAAAGAACCGTTTGATGATGTTGATGATGATGATGATGATGATGATGATGATGATGATGATGATGATGATGATGATGATGATGATGATGATGATGATGATGATGATGATGATGATGATGATGATGATGACTAAGAGACGTCATCCCATGATAATCATTATCTCCTCTATCTCCGCCCCTTCTAGCACGGTCACCGGTACCCGGCGTTCAACTGGTGGAGGTGGAAAAATTTTAGCCGAAGGTTGTAATCCTTCTAGGTCCTCGTATTGTCGTTTTGTGGAAGAAAATCCACATCTACCCGGTGGGCAGCGGGGGGGCGGTGGTCCGACCGGAAAAATTTCTGCCGGCGGTTCCTCTGGTTCCCCCAGTTTCTCGTTTTGTTGGAGGAAGTCCAGCAGCGGTTGAAATGGCTCCCAAACAAAATCGTCCCCAAGAGGTGTTGGTGGTACTGGCGGAGCTGGCGGGACCATCGGTGCTGGTGGGGTAGGTCGTGTTGGAGGATGCGCCACGTTGTCTCCGTCGTCATCTGTGATGACCAGTGGTATCAGTTCGTAAATTTTTTGTTGTCTCATCTTGTTTTGAAGTTTGATGGTAAATGAGAAGATAGCTGGTCTCCAATCCACACGTGCTCAAAATCCCCCATCATGTGCCAATCAGGTTCTCCGGCCGATCTGCAAAGGTAAATGGAAATGGTACCGGTTAGCATGCAGCTGTGGTTGACTTGGTATGCACATGTGCTAGGATATGTATCATGATGGTTGAAGGTAGATGGCTGTATAGACTGACTGTTATCTAATAAATACTTTATAGCTACACCTAAGTCTACACTCGAGTTGAAGACCGCGATAGCGAGAGCTAGTGGCTCAGCCGGCACTATCGGTTAAGTCGTAGTAGGCTGCTGAGTTCAGGCAATCGAATGGCTCTGCCAGTGAGTTGACACCAGAAAGTTTGTTACTCTGGCAGAAGTAAAATGCTGCCGGCGGTGATTCGCCGATGGATTGCCGAGGTTGCACTGCCGGTAGCCCAATTTTTTTCCCCACGAGGTTATGGGCAAATCTGATTTTCAAAATTTTTTCAAATTTGTTTCTAAATCATGGTTGGGGTTATTTCTAAGGTTAGGGTTACGTGGATTGGGGTTATTTGGCCTGTTCTTTCATAATCTGGCGTCAGAATTACAAAAAAAAAAATGGTTCAAAAGCTGTCATTTTGGAATTAGGGGTGTGGCCTATTTCCAAGAAGCTGATTGGTCCATTGGCATGATTTGCCCATAACCTCGTGGGAAAAAAACTGTGCCTGCCGGTTTTAAGCTGCGCCCCAGTAAGCTGACCGTGGCAGTTGTACATGTATCTGCTGACCTAGTGTTGGTGAGAACTAGGCCTAGGCGCTATTGTAAACGTTGCAACAGTTAAAGTAGTTGTGATGCTGCAGGGCTAGGCTTAGGTCTAGATAATGCATATAACTGGCTAATTAGTAGATGCGAATACTGTTAATTACACTTATACTAGCGTACGTAAGCTAGGCCCGAATACACGCCATGACTTTATTGTTATTTACGTGCACCTTGCGGCGCTAAACATCATAAGTGAACGTGCTACGATGAAATATAAGGCCGAAGTGAGAAAGATAACTGTAGCTAAAATGTTGGCTGCAATGCTAAGTACCCTACGGTACCTGTTTGTCTTCTCTGCAAGATAATGCCGTCTCGCAATGGCTGGTCGATGAAGCGAGACTATAAGCCTTTGCTGAAGCAGGCGCGTAGCCACGTGGGGGGGGGGGGGGGAGGGGTCCCCAGATGTTCGCTAGGTCCCCCAAAACTTTTTTGTGTCGTAATAACATGTGTAAGAATTAAGGACGGCGATCAATGCCGTCCCCACCCCCCATTCGGTACCTAGGTCCCCCTAAAAATTTCTTCCTAGCTACGCCCCTGTGCTGAAGGCGACCCAGTAGTGCTGCAGTGATGTGTTGTATCTGCAGACTATAGCGCAAGATTAGTGTAAGTACGTGAATCCGGATGTGCGCTACTCAGCAGCTGTAGAATGCTGGCCTAATTAACATAGTCTATGCAACAATGCAGAGGAAAAGTACATTTGAAAGTGAGGGCGCTAAAGCTAATCAAGAATATTTAGACTAGGGAGTTGCTATTTGTCAAATAGCAACTCCCTGTTTAGAATCAGTTTCTTTCTAGCCCCTCCTCCCATAAAAAAAAAAGAAAAGGAAGACACCTTTCTAGTGCACTTCCTTGGCAAATGTACAGTAGATTGCATAGCCTCTGTCGAGTCTTTCCGGCGGAAGTTTCTTTTGCATTGGGTTACGAGTAGTCACTAAGCGGGCCAAAACTTGTTTCTGTTTTTTGTTTTTACTGGGGAAACAAAGACTACTTCGCAAAACTTTGCTGGCTTTACCTATTTTTTCTCTTACTTTAGAGCTGGGGTAACCAAGTTCACTAGATTGTGTTCTAGAATCTCTAAATTTCTTCGAAGATCCGTTTCCTGATAGCAAATGGATTTGATACGTAAAGCCTGACCATAGGCTATATTATCCAATGTATGTCTGATATGATAGGAATCGTACTGAAGATACAAATTTTTGAAATATGGTTTTACATACAGATCAGTATCTAGGTAACCATGTCCTGTTCGTTTGATACAGACGTCTAGAAATGTAATTGTTTTATAATCAAAAACGTAAGTGAATTCCAATTCATTGGGATATAAATTGTTTAGAATCAGCATAAAAGAGAGAAATGAATCTTTGCCGTGAGGCCAAAGACCCCAGATATCATCAATGAAGCGGCTAAACATTTTTCCATCGATCACCGTTCTTAAGTCTTACACTTTTTATTAGGACACGCACAATTTTTTGAGGGGGCTTGGCAAACATCCGGGGGGGGGGGGAAGACCCCCCCCCCCCACGTAGTTACGCGGCTGACTTTAAGCCGGCCTACCTACAATCTGAGACTTACTATTACAGTATTCATATTTGACACTTGAGATACTACTGTGAATTCCACTTGTTTCCTTATGGAAATGTGTGGAAGAGGTAATATCATGCAAGTCACTTTTTCCATAATTATAAGTGCTCTAGTCTATCGAAAATCAAACAATTCTGTCATGATTTTTCATATTGAGGCCGAGTTTGTATGGTGACGACTTGGCATGGGGCCAAGTTAGTATGGGATCGGCTTGACTTGGGGCCAAGTGGGCTTGGGGACCTTATGCATTGACATCACACTAACGTCATTTTGGAGGGAAACAATGAAGCACGCGTGCACGAACGGCGTAGACAGGTAGAATTCGCCGCCGTTTAGTAGACGCGTATACGACTAATCAGCTGTCTGCATTTATTGGTGTAACTTGCATTGATTCGCGCTTTTTTGTGACACTACAAGCTTCAGTGTCACGTAGTGCCCCTACAAATTTGTACATGTTGACCAAAGCATGGACCGTTACATCATCGCCAAAAGGAGATGTTTTTGTTCGAGGCATGCTAAGACAAAGCTTAGAGAGTTGGATGACCAAATAAAGAAGTTTGAGCGAGGGTCGGAGTCACCGATATGTTAATAACGGTGGTCTGATACAGATCATTTACTGTCTATTGGTGGTGATTGGTGGACATGCAGAAGAGCGTGACTTTGAAAGAGAGAAAACGTACGGTTAATGGGAAAAAACATATCTTGAATGTGGAAGTCATGTCGAGGTGGTAGAAAAATCGGGTCTTACCATTGGTCATTCATCATATTGACCAACATATATTCACTTCTGTGTGTGGACTAGTATATACAGCATGTATGCTACACTGCGACCTACGTAAACTACATGGACAGGGTTTTGCACATATGTAACAACGAACGTTACATTTTTGCGCCAAATGTGATGCACACGACATATAGCATGTAGTTACGCCATGTTGTGGGAGTGACTTTGAAAACAAAGAGATGTCACGTGCGGAGATTTTTTATCAAAGGATCTGATTGGTAGGTTATGCGAAGGTCCCCGACAGTGGAGCAAACACTGTCATTGCTACTATATAGACTTACATGTATTTATGTTTAATGTTCAGATGCATGGTATGATCGCAAGTGAAGCGAAGTCAATAATATGCTAATGATCGTATGTTGGCCCTGGGGGAATTTGTGGTAATGATTGGGAGAGAGAAAGAGGAAGGCGTGACTTACAAGTAAGAAAATGGGTGAGTAAATGGTAATGTCACCGACGATTCGTTACTTGAGCAAAACGTTCGGTGCGGATGGTGGCTAGGGGCTGAAAAGTGGGCGTAACCTTTGTAGTAGACAGTACATGATGGTCGGATAATGTAAGTTGGAACGTTGTGAACAGTGTTTCCACTCTTCCCTAAATTAGCGTTCATTTGCTAGGCTATCTTCATGACTAATAACACGTATCGCGAAAGCCGCCGTTGTATTTTAGCCCGACGTGCGAACATACATCGTTCACGTAAAAGAGTCGGCGAAGTGTCCCATAAAGTGGGATGAAGATGAGGATGATTTTCTCCACAACTTAGTCACGGTGTGGCTCGACTATATACAACCAATCGAGCCCAAAACAAGACGACAACAAGGAGGCTGCAACCGGACAACCCATATCTATAGAAGCCCAAATAACTTATAGGGAGGAAGGAGCAGTGTAACCTGAGAATGCAGATGCTCAGCAGAGGGCGGAGCCTGAAATAAAGTTTCATCGGCGGTGGGAAAGATGTGGAGGCCCAACTGTCGAGATGATTGTGCAGTATGTCAGTGGCCATTCCCGTCAAAATGGTGGTGGGTATCCCAGAGTGTAGCTGAAAGTCCGACCATGGTCGATGATGGCCCATACTTGGTTAAAGTATGGCGGCAGCCGATATAAAATCGCGCAAGAGTTTGGAACAGATTATATACAAACAAGATATCTGAAGAATACATGAAAGAGGTACGCGTATAATACCTCAAATAGGATTATCACAGGGCATCAGGCAAGCAGGATATCGTTGGTTAACATGCGGTTCGCAGGCGGCTTTTGCCTCTTGGCAGCCGGCCGGTGGTCATCCGAAGGGGCAGCTCGAAGTCTGCCCTCGGTCCGCCGGTGGCCCATCGCAGGCTGCGGGATGGGAGCCGCTAGCGGTCCGCTAGAGAACCGACGGACAAACCGAATCTGGCACGGCGCCGGCAGCCGACGCTGGCAAGCCGGTCGTGCCGATCGCGGCCCACCAGCGGACCGCCGGTGCCTTGCTATCAGGGAACATCCTGTAACATGGAAATCGACGTTTCAAGTCTGTCCATTTTCACCTTGGTGTAACAGGAACACTGCTTAACAAGTAAATAACGTACCGCGACAGTATAACACCCGAGTCGGTCCCACAAAAAATTCAGGAAGAGGTCTTGATAAGTTTGCAACAAGCTTTAACACGTTGTAACATCCTGTAACATGGAAATCGACGTTTCAAGTCTGTCCATTCTCACCTTGGTGTAACATGAACATTGCTAAACAAGTAAATAACGTACTGCTACAGTACAACACCCGATTCGGTCCCACAAAAAATAAAGGAAGAGGTCCTGATAAGTTTGCAACAAGATTTAACACGTTGTAACATCCTGTAACATGGAAATCGACGTTTCAAGTCTGCCCATTTTCACCTTGGTGTAACATGAACATTGCTAAACGCTAAACAAGTAAATAACGTACCGCTACAGTATAACACCCGAGTCGGTCCCACAAAAAATAAAGGAAGAGGTCTTGATAAGTTTGCAACAAGGTTTAACACGTTGTAACATCCTGCAACATGGAAATCGACGTTTCAAGTCTGTCCATTTTCACCTTGGTGTAACAGGAACATTGCTAAACAAGTAAATAACGTACTGCTACAGTATAACACCCGAGTCGGTCCCCCGAAAAATCAGGAAGAGGTCTTGATAAATTTGCAACAAGATTTAACACGTTGTAACATCCTGTAACATGGATATCGACGTTTCAAGTCTGTCCATTTTCACCTTGGTGTAATAGGAACACTGCTAAACAAGTAAATAACGTACCGCTACAGTATGACACCCGAAGCGATCCCACAAAAAATTCAGGAAGAGGTCTTGATAAGTTTGCAACAAGATTTAACATGTTGTAACATCATGTAACATGGAAATCGACGTTTCAAGTCTGTTCATTTTCACCATGGTGTAACAGGAACATTGCTAAACAAGTAAATAACGTACCGCTACAGTATAACACCCGAGTCGGTCCCCCCCCCCAAAAAAAATAAAGGAAGGGGTCTTGATAAGTTTGCAACAAGGTTTAACACGTTGTAACATCCTCCAACATGGAAATCGACGTACCAAGTCTGTCCATTTTCACCTTGGTGTAACAGGAACACTGCTAATCAAGTAAATAACGTACCGCTACAGTATAACACCCGAGTCGGTCCCACAAAAAAATTCAGGAAGAGATCTTGATAAGTTTGCAACAAGATTTAACACGTTGTTACATCCTGTAACATGGAAATCGACGTTTCAAGTCTGTCCATTTTCACCTTGGTGTAACAGAAACACTGCTAAACAAATAAATAACGTACCGCTACAGTATAACACCCGAGTCGGTCCCACAAAAAAAAATAAAGGAAGAGGTCTTGATAAGTTTGCAACAAGATTTAACACGTTGTAACATCCTGTAACATGGAAATCGACGTTTCAAGTCTCTCCATTTTCACCTTGGTGTAACAGGAACACTGCTAAACAAGGTGTAACAGTATAACACCCGAGTCGGTCCCACAAAAAATAAAGGAAGAGGTCTTGATAAGTTTGCAACAAGGTTTAACACGTTGTAACATCATGTAACATGGAAATCGACGTTTCAAGTCTGTCCATTTTCACCTTGGTGTAACAGGAACATTGCTAAACAAGTAAATAACGTACTGCGACAGTATAACACCCGAGTCGGTCCCCCAAAAAATCAGGAAGAGGTCTTGATAAATTTGCAACAAGATTTAACACGTTGTAACATCCTGTAACATGGATATCGACGTTTCAAGTCTGTCCATTTTCACCTTGGTGTAATAGGAACACTGCTAAACAAGTAAATAACGTACCGCTACAGTATAACACCCGAAGCGATCCCACAAAAAATTCAGGAAGAGGTCTTGATAAGTTTGCAACAAGATTTAACATGTTGTAACATCATGTAACATGGAAATCGAAGTTTCAAGTCTGTTCATTTTCACCATGGTGTAACAGGAACATTGCTAAACAAGTAAATAACGTACCGCTACAGTATAACACCCGAGTCGGTCCCCCCCCCCCCAAAAAAAAAAAAATAAAGGAAGGGGTCTTGATAAGTTTGCAACAAGATTTAACACGTTGTAACATCCTCCAACATGGAAATCGACGTACCAAGTCAGTCCATTTTCACCTTGGTGTAACAGGAACACTGCTAATCAAGTAAATAACGTACCGCTACAGTATAACACCCGAGTCGGTCCCACAAAAAAATTCAGGAAGAAATCTTGATAAGTTTGCAACAAGATTTAACACGTTGTAACATCCTGTAACATGGAAATCGACGTTTCAAGTCTGTCCATTCTTAACTTGGTGTAACAGGAACATTGCTAAACAAGTAAATAACGTACCGCTACAGTATAACACCCGAGTCGGTCCCACAAAAAATAAAGGAAGAGGTCTTGATAAGTTTGCAACAAGGTTTAACACGTTGTAACATCATGTAACATGGAAATCGACGTTTCAAGTCTGTCCATTCTCACCTTGGTGTAACAGGAACATTGCTAAACAAGTAAATAACGTACCGCTACAGTATTACACGCGAGTCGGTCCCACAAAAAATAAGGGAAGAGGTCTTGATAAGTTTGCAACAAGGTTTAACACGTTGTAACATCCTGTAACATGGAAATCGAAGTTTCAAGTCTGTCCATTTTCACCTTGGTGTAACAGAAACACTGCTTAACAAGTAAATAACGTACCGCTACAGTATAACACCCGAGTCGGTCCCACAAAAAAAGTAAAGGAAGAGGTCTTGATAAGTTTGCAACAAGATTTAACACGTTGTAACATACTGTAACATTGAAATCGAAGTTTCAAGTCTGTCTATTTTCACCTTGGTGTAACAGAAACACTGCTAAACAAGTAAATAACGTACCGCTACAGTATTACACCCGAGTCAGTCCCACAAAAAAAATAAAGGAAGAGGTCTTGATAAGTTTGCAACAAGATTTAACACGTTGTAACATCCTGTAACATGGAAATCGAAGTTTCAAGTCCGTCTATTTTCACCTTGGTGTAACAGAAACACTGCTAAACAAGTAAATAACGTACCGCTACAGTATAACACCCGAGTCGGTCCCACAAAAAAATAAAGGAAGAGGTCCTGATAAGTATGCAACAAGATTTAACACGTTGTAACATCCTGTAACATGGAAATCGACGTTTCAAGTCTGTCCTTTTTCACCTTGGTGTAACAGGAACACTGCTAAACAAGTAAATAACGTACCGCCAAAGTATAACACCCGAGTCGGTCCCCCCAAAAATAAAGGAAGAGGTCTTGATAAGTTTGCAACAAGATTTAACACGTTGTAACATCCTGTAACATGGAAATCGACGTTTCAAGTCTGTCCATTCTTAACTTGGTGTAACAGGAACATTGCTAAACAAGTAAATAACGTACCGCTACAGTACAACACCCGAGTCGGTCGCACAAAAAAAATCAAGGAAGAGGTCTTGATAAGTTTGCAACAAGATTTAACACGTTGTAACATCCTGTAACATGGAAATCGACGTTTCAAGTCTCTCCATTTTCACCTTGGTGTAACAGAAACAGTGCTAAACAAGTAAATAACGTACCGCTACAGTATAACACCCGCCGGTCGGTCCCACAAAAAAAAAAAAAAAATAAAGGAAGAGGTCTTGATAAGTATGCAACAAGATTTAACACGTTGTAACATCCTGTAACAAGGAAATCGACGTTTCAAGTCTGTCCTTTTTCACCTTGGTGTAACAGGAACATTGCTAATAAACAAGTAAATAACGTACCGCTACAGTATAACACCCGAGTCGGTCCCACAAAAAAAAAAATAAAGGAAGAGGTCTTGATAAGTATGCAACAAGATTTAACACGTTGTAACATCCTGTAACATGGAAATCGACGTTTCAAGTCTGTCCATTCTCACCTTGGTGTAACAGGAACACTGCTAAACAAGTAAATAACGTACCGCTACAGTATAACACCCGAGTCGGTCCCACAAAAAAAATAAAGGAAGAGGTCTTGATAAGTTTGCAACAAGATTTAACACGTTGTAACATCATGTAACATGGAAATCGACGTTTCAAGTCTGTCCATTCTTACCTTGGTGTAACAGGAACACTGCTAAACAAGTAAATAACGTACCGCTACAGTATTACACCCGAGTCGGTCCCACAAAAAGTAAAGGAAGAGGTCTTGATAAGTTTGCAACAAGATTTAACACGTTGTTACATCCTGTAACATGGAAATCGACGTATCAAGTCTCTCCATTTTCACCTTGGTGTAACAGGAACACTGCTAAACAAGTAAATAACGTACCGCTACAGTATAACACCCGAGTCGGTACCCAAAAAAATAAAGGAAGAGGTCCTGATAAGTTTGCAACAAGGTTTAACACGTTATATCATGCTGTAACATGGAAATCGAAGTTTCAAGTCCGTCTATTTTCACCTTGGTGTAACAGAAACACTGCTAAACAAGTAAATAACGTACCGCCACAGTATAACACCCGAGTCGGTCCCACAATAAAATAAAGGAGGGAGGTCCTGATAAGTATGCAACAAGATTAAACACGTTGTAACATCCTGTAACATGGAAATCGACGTTTCAAGTCTGTCCATTTTCACCTTGGTGTAACAGGAACACTGCTAAACAAGTAAATAACGTTCCGCCACAGTATAACACCCGAGTCGGTCCCCCCAAAAATAAAGGAAGAGGTCTTGATAAGTTTGCAACAAGATTTAACACGTTGTTACATCCTGTAACATGAAAATCGACGTTTCAAGTCTGTCCATTCTTAACTTGGTGTAACAGGAACATTGCTAAACAAATAAATAACGTACCGCTACAGTACAACACCCGATTCGGTCCCACAAAAAATAAAGGAAGAGGTCCTGATAAGTTTGCAACAAGATTTAACACGTTGTAACATCCTGTAACATGGAAATCGACGTTTCAAGTCTGCCCATTTTCACCTTGGTGTAACATGAACATTGCTAAACGCTAAACAAGTAAATAACGTACCGCTACAGTATAACACCCGAGTCGGTCCCACAAAAAATAAAGGAAGAGGTCTTGATAAGTTTGCAACAAGGTTTAACACGTTGTAACATCCTGTAACATGGAAATCGACGTTTCAAGTCTGTCCATTTTCACCTTGGTGTAACAGGAACACTGCTAATCAAGTAAATAACGTACCGCTACAGTATAACACCCGAGTCGGTCCCACAAAAAAAAATAAAGGAAGAGGTCTTGATAAGTTTGCAACAAGATTTAACACGTTGTAACATCCTGTAACATGGAAATCGACGTTTCAAGTCTGTCCATTCTTAACTTGGTGTAACAGGAACATTGCTAAACAAGTAAATAACGTACCGCTACAGTATAACACCCGAGTCGGTCCCACAAAAAATAAAGGAAGAGGTCTTGATAAGTTTGCAACAAGATTTAACACGTTGTAACATCATGTAACATGGAAATCGACGTTTCAAGTCTGTCCATTTTCACCTTGGTGTAACAGGAACACTGCTAAACAAGTAAATAACGTACCGCTACAGTATTACACCCGAGTCGGTCCCACAAAAAATAAAGGAAGAGGTCTTGATAAGTTTGCAACAAGGTTTAACACGTTGTAACATCCTGTAACATGGAAATCGAAGTTTCAAGTCTGTCCATTTTCACCTTGGTGTAACAGAAACACTGCTTAACAAGTAAATAACGTACCGCTACAGTATAACACCCGAGTCGGTCCCACAAAAAAAGTAAAGGAAGAGGTCTTGATAAGTTTGCAACAAGATTTAACACGTTGTAACATGCTGTAACATGGAAATCGAAGTTTCAAGTCTGTCTATTTTCACCTTGGTGTAACAGAAACACTGCTAAACAAGTAAATAACGTACCGCTACAGTATAACACCCGAGTCGGTCCCACAAAAAATAAAGGAAGAGGTCCTGATAAGTTTGCAACAAGGTTTAACACGTTGTAACATCCTGTAACATGGAAATCGAAGTTTCAAGTCTGTCTATTTTCACCTTGGTGTAACAGGAACACTGCTAAACAAGTAAATAACGTACCGCTACAGTATAACACCCGAGTCGGTCCCACAAAAAAAAATAAAGGAAGAGGTCTTGATAAGTATGCAACAAGATTTAACACGTTGTAACATCCTGTAACATGGAAATCGACGTTTCAAGTCTGTCCATTTTCACCTTGGTGTAACAGGAACACTGCTAAACAAGTAAATAACGTACCGCTACAGTATAACACCCGAGTCGGTCCCCCCAAAAATAAAGGAAGAGGTCTTGATAAGTTTGCAACAAGATTTAACACGTTGTAACATCCTGTAACATGGAAATCGACGTTTCAAGTCTGTCCATTCTTAACTTGGTGTAACAGGAACATTGCTAAACAAGTAAATAACGTACCGCTACAGTACAACACCCGAGTCGGTCGCACAAAAAAATAAAGTAAGAGGTCTTGATAAGTTTGCAACAAGATTTAACACGTTGTAACATCCTGTAACATGGAAATCGACGTTTCAAGTCTCTCCATTTTCACCTTGGTGTAACAGAAACACTGCTAAACAAGTAAATAACGTACCGCTACAGTATAACACCCGAGTCGGTCCCACAAAAAAAAAAAAAATAAATAAAGGAAGAGGTCTTGATAAGTATGCAACAAGATTTAACACGTTGTAACATCCTGTAACAAGGAAATCGACGTTTCAAGTCTGTCCTTTTTCACCTTGGTGTAACAGGAACATTGCTAATAAACAAGTAAATAACGTACCGCTACAGTATAACACCCGAGTCGGTCCCACAAAAAAAAAATAAAGGAAGAGGTCTTGATAAGTATGCAACAAGATTTAACACGTTGTAACATCCTGTAACATGGAAATCGAAGTTTCAAGTCTGTCCATTCTCACCTTGGTGTAACAGGAACACTGCTAAACAAGTAAATAACGTACCGCTACAGTATAACACCCGAGTCGGTCCCACAAAAAAAATAAAGGAAGAGGTCTTGATAAGTTTGCAACAAGATTTAACACGTTGTAACATCATGTAACATGGAAATCGACGTTTCAAGTCTGTCCATTCTTACCTTGGTGTAACAGGAACACTGCTAAACAAGTAAATAACGTACCGCTACAGTATTACACCCGAGTCGGTCCCACAAAAAATAAAGGAAGAGGTCTTGATAAGTTTGCAACAAGATTTAACACGTTGTAACATCCTGTAACATGGAAATCGATGTATCCAGTCTGTCCATTTTCACCTTGGTGTAACAGGAACACTGCTAAACAAGTAAGTAACGTACCGCTACAGTATAACATCCGATTCCGTTCTCAAAAAAATAAAGGTAGAGGTCTTGATAAGTTTGTAACAAGCTTTAACGTGTTGTAACATCCTGTAACATGGAAATCGATGTATCCAGTCTGTCCATTTTCACCTTGGTGTAACAGGAACACTGCTAAACAAGTAAGTAACGTACCGCTACAGTATAACACCCGAGTCGGTCCCACAAAAAAATAAAGGAGGGAGGTCCTGATAAGTATGCAACAAGATTTAACACGTTGTAACATCCTGTAACATGGAAATCGACGTTTCAAGTCTGTCCATTTTCACCTTGGTGTAACAGGAACACTGCTAAACAAGTAAATAACGTACCGCCACAGTATAACACCCGAGTCGGTCCCCCCAAAAATAAAGGAAGAGGTCTTGATAAGTTTGCAACAAGATTTAACACGTTGTAACATCCTGTAACATGGAAATCGACGTTTCAAGTCTGTCCATTCTTAACTTGGTGTAACAGGAACATTGCTAAACAAGTAAATAACGTACCGCTACAGTATAACACCCGAGTCGGTCCCACAAAAAATAAAGGAAGAGGTCTTGATAAGTTTGCAACAAGATTTAACACGTTGTAACATCCTGTAACATGGAAATCGACGTTTCAAGTCTGCCCATTTTCACCTTGGTGTAACATGAACATTGCTAAACGCTAAACAAGTAAATAACGTACCGCTACAGTATAACACCCGAGTCGGTCCCACAAAAAATAAAGGAAGAGGTCTTGATAAGTTTGCAACAAGGTTTAACACGTTGTAACATCCTGTAACATGGAAATCGACGTTTCAAGTCTGTCCATTTTCACCTTGGTGTAACAGGAACATTGCTAAACAAGTAAATAATATACTGCTACAGTATAACACCCGAGTCGGTCCCCCAAAAAATCAGGAAGAGGTCTTGATAAATTTGCAACAAGATTTAACACGTTGTAACATCCTGTAACATGGAAATCGACGTTTCAAGTCTGTCCATTTTCACCTTGGTGTAATAGGAACACTGCTAAACAAGTAAATAACGTACCGCTACAGTATAACACCCGAAGCGATCCCACAAAAAATTCAGGAAGAGGTCTTGATAAGTTTGCAACAAGATTTAACATGTTGTAACATCATGTAACATGGAAATCGACGTATCAAGTCTGTCCATTTTCACCATGGTGTAACAGGAACATTGCTAAACAAGTAAATAACGTACCGCTACAGTATAACACCCGAGTCGGTCCCACAAAAAATAAAGGAAGAGGTCTTGATAAGTTTGCAACAAGATTTAACACGTTGTAACATCATGTAACATGGAAATCGACGTATCAAGTCTGTCCATTCTTAACTTGGTGTAACAGGAACATTGCTAAACAAGTAAATAACGTACCGCTACAGTATAACACCCGAGTCGGTCCCACAAAAAATAAAGGAAGAGGTCTTGATAAGTTTGCAACAAGATTTAACACGTTGTAACATCCTGTAACATGGAAATCGACGTTTCAAGTCTCTCCATTTTCACCTTGGTGTAACAGGAACACTGCTAAACAAGGTGTAACAGTATAACACCCGAGTCGGTCCCACAAAAAATAAAGGAAGAGGTCTTGATAAGTTTGCAACAAGGTTTAACACGTTGTAACATCATGTAACATGGAAATCGACGTTTCAAGTCTGTCCATTCTCACCTTGGTGTAACAGGAACATTGCTAAACAAGTAAATAACGTACCGCTACAGTATTACACCCGAGTCGGTCCCACAAAAAATAAGGGAAGAGGTCTTGATAAGTTTGCAACAAGGTTTAACACGTTGTAACATCCTGTAACATGGAAATCGAAGTTTCAAGTCTGTCCATTTTCACCTTGGTGTAACAGAAACACTGCTAAACAAGTAAATAACGTACCGCTACAGTATAACACCCGAGTCGGTCCCACAAAAAAAGTAAAGGAAGAGGTCTTGATAAGTTTGCAACAAGATTTAACACGTTGTAACATGCTGTAACATGGAAATCGAAGTTTCAAGTCTGTCTATTTTCACCTTGGTGTAACAGGAACACTGCTAAACAAGTAAATAACGTACCGCTACAGTATTACACCCGAGTCAGTCCCACAAAAAAAATAAAGGAAGAGGTCTTGATAAGTTTGCAACAAGATTTAACACGTTGTAACATCCTGTAACATGGAAATCGAAGTTTCAAGTCCGTCTATTTTCACCTTGGTGCAACAGAAACACTGCTAAACAAGTAAATAACGTACCGCTACAGTATAACACCCGAGTCGGTCCCACAAAAAAATAAAGGAAGAGGTCCTGATAAGTATGCAACAAGATTTAACACGTTGTAACATCCTGTAACATGGAAATCGACGTTTCAAGTCTGTCCTTTTTCACCTTGGTGTAACAGGAACATTGCTAAACAAGTAAATAACGTACCGCTACAGTATAACACCCGAAGCGATCCCACAAAAAATTCAGGAAGAGGTCTTGATAAGTTTGCAACAAGATTTTACACGTTGTAACATCCTGTAACATAGAAATCGACGTTTCAAGTTTGTCCATTTTCACCTTGGTGTAACAGGAACATTGCTAAACAAGTAAATAACGTTCCGCTACAGTATAACACCCGAGTTGGTCCCACAAAAAAAAAAAAAATAAAGGAAGAGGTCCTGATAAGTTTGCAACAAGATTTAACACGTTGTAACATCCTGTAACATGGAAATCGACGTTTCAAGTTTGTCCATTTTCACCTTGGTGTAACAGGAACATTGCTAAACAAGTAAATAACGTTCCGCTACAGTATAACACCCGAGTCGGTCCCACAAAAAAAAAATAAAGGAAGAGGTCTTGATAAGTTTGCAACAAGATTTAACACGTTGTAACATCCTGTAACATGGAAATCGACGTTTCAAGTCTCTCCATTTTCACCTTGGTGTAACAGGAACACTGCTAAACAAGATGTAACAGTATAACACCCGAGTCGGTCCCACAAAAAATAAAGGAAGAGGTCTTGATAAGTTTGCAACAAGGTTTAACACGTTGTAACATCATGTAACATGGAAATCGACGTTTCAAGTCTGTCCATTCTCACCTTGGTGTAACAGGAACATTGCTAAACAAGTAAATAACGTACTGCTACAGTATTACACGCGAGTCGGTCCCACAAAAAATAAGGGAAGAGGTCTTGATAAGTTTGCAACAAGGTTTAACACGTTGTAACATCCTGTAACATGGAAATCGAAGTTTCAAGTCTGTCCATTTTCACCTTGGTGTAACAGAAACACTGCTTAACAAGTAAATAACGTACCGCTACAGTATAACACCCGAGTCGGTCCCACAAAAAAAGTAAAGGAAGAGGTCCTGATAAGTTTGCAACAAGATTTAACACGTTGTAACATGCTGTAACATGGAAATCGAAGTTTCAAGTCTGTCTATTTTCACCTTGGTGTAACAGAAACACTGCTAAACAAGTAAATAACGTACCGCTACAGTATTACACCCGAGTCGGTCACACAAAAAAAAATAAAGGAAGAGGTCTTGATAAGTTTGCAACAAGATTTAACACGTTGTAACATCCTGTAACATGGAAATCGACGTTTCAAGTCTGTCCATTTTCACCTTGGTGTAACAGGAACACTGCTAAACAAGGTGTAACAGTATAACACCCGAGTCGGTCCCACAAAAAATAAAGGAAGAGGTCTTGATAAGTTTGCAACAAGGTTTAACACGTTGTAACATCATGTAACATGGAAATCGACGTTTCAAGTCTGTCCATTCTCACCTTGGTGTAACAGGAACATTGCTAAACAAGTAAATAACGTACCGCTACAGTATTACACCCGAGTCGGTCCCACAAAAAATAAAGGAAGAGGTCTTGATAAGTTTGCAACAAGATTTAACACGTTGTAACATCCTGTAACATGGAAATCGACGTTTCAAGTCTCTCCATTTTCACCTTGGTGTAACAGGAACACTGCTAAACAAGGTGTAACAGTATAACACCCGAGTCGGTCCCACAAAAAATAAAGGAAGAGGTCTTGATAAGTTTGCAACAAGGTTGAACACGTTGTTACATCCTGTAACATGGAAATCGACGTATCAAGTCTCTCCATTTTCACCTTGGTGTAACAGGAACACTGCTAAACAAGTAAATAAGGTACCGCTACAGTATAACACCCGAGTCGGTACAGTATAACACCCGAGTCGGTACCCAAAAAAATAAAGGAAGAGGTCCTGATAAGTTTGCAACAAGGTTTAACACGTTATATCATGCTGTAACATGGAAATCGAAGTTTCAAGTCCGTCTATTTTCACCTTGGTGTAACAGAAACACTGCTAAACAAGTAAATAACGTACCGCTACAGTATAACACCCGAGTCGGTCCCACAAAAAAATAAAGGAGGGAGGTCCTGATAAGTATGCAACAAGATTAAACACGTTGTAACATCCTGTAACATGGAAATCGACGTTTCAAGTCTGTCCTTTTTCACCTTGGTGTAACAGGAACACTGCTAAACAAGTAAATAACGTTCCGCCACAGTAAAACACCCGAGTCGGTCCCCCCAAAAATAAAGGAAGAGGTCTTGATAAGTTTGCAACAAGATTTAACACGTTGTAACATCCTGTAACATGGAAATCGACGTTTCAAGTCTGTCCATTCTTAACTTGGTGTAACAGGAACATTGCTAAACAAATAAATAACGTACCGCTACAGTACAACACCCGATTCGGTCCCACAAAAAATAAAGGAAGAGGTCCTGATAAGTTTGCAACAAGATTTAACACGTTGTAACATCCTGTAACATGGAAATCGACGTTTCAAGTCTGCCCATTTTCACCTTGGTGTAACATGAACATTGCTAAACGCTAAACAAGTAAATAACGTACCTCTACAGTATAACACCCGAGTCGGTCCCACAAAAAATAAAGGAAGAGGTCTTGATAAGTTTGCAACAAGGTTTAACACGTTGTAACATCCTGTAACATGGAAATCGACGTTTCAAGTCTGTCCATTTTCACCTTGGTGTAATAGGAACACTGCTAAACAAGTAAATAACGTACCGCTACAGTATAACACCCGAAGCGATCCCACAAAAAATAAAGGAAGAGGTCTTGATAAGTTTGCAACAAGATTTAACACGTTGTAACATCATGTAACATGGAAATCGACGTTTCAAGTCTGTCCATTTTCACCATGGTGTAACAGGAACATTGCTAAACAAGTAAATAACGTACCGCTACAGTATAACACCCGAGTCGGTCCCACAAAAAAATTCAGGAAGAGATCTTGATAAGTTTGCAACAAGATTTAACACGTTGTAACATCCTGTAACATGGAAATCGACGTTTCAAGTCTGTCCATTTTCACCTTGGTGTAACAGAAACACTGCTAAACAAGTAAATAACGTACCGCTACAGTATAACACCCGAGTCGGTCCCACAAAAAAAAAATAAAGGAAGAGGTCTTGATAAGTTTGCAACAAGATTTAACACGTTGTTACATCCTGTAACATGGAAATCGACGTTTGAAGTCTGTCCATTCTTAACTTGGTGTAACAGGAACATTGCTAAACAAGTAAATAACGTACCGCTACAGTATAACACCCGAGTCGGTCCCACAAAAAATAAAGGAAGAGGTCTTGATAAGTTTGCAACAAGGTTTAACACGTTGTAACATCCTGTAACATGGAAATCGAAGTTTCAAGTCTGCCCATTTTCACCTTGGTGTAACATGAACATTGCTAAACGCTAAACAAGTAAATAACGTACCGCTACAGTATAACACCCGAGTCGGTCCCACAAAAAATAAAGGAAGAGGTCCTGATAAGTTTGCAACAAGGTTTAACACGTTGTAACATCCTGTAACATAGAAATCGAAGTTTCAAGTCTGTCCATTTTCACCTTGGTGTAACAGGAACATTGCTAAACAAGTAAATAACGTACCGCTACAGTATAACACCCGAGTTGGTCCCACAAAAAAAATAAAGGAAGAGGTCCTGATAAGTTTGCAACAAGGTTAAACACGTTGTAACATCCTGTAACATGGAAATCGACGTTTCAAGTCTGTCCATTCTTAACTTGGTGTAACAGGAACATTGCTAAACAAGTAAATAACGTACCGCTACAGTATAACACCCGAGTCGGTCCCACAAAAAATAAAGGAAGAGGTCTTGATAAGTTTGCAACAAGATTTAACACGTTGTAACATCCTGTAACATGGAAATCGACGTTTCAAGTCTCTCCATTTTCACCTTGGTGTAACAGGAACACTGCTAAACAAGGTGTAACAGTATAACACCCGAGTCGGTCCCACAAAAAATAAAGGAAGAGGTCTTGATAAGTTTGCAACAAGGTTTAACACGTTGTAACATCATGTAACATGGAAATCGACGTTTCAAGTCTGTCCATTTTCACCTTGGTGTAACAGGAACATTGCTAAACAAGTAAATAACGTACCGCTACAGTATTACACCCGAGTCAGTCCCACAAAAAAAATAAAGGAAGAGGTCTTGATAAGTTTGCAACAAGATTTAACACGTTGTAACATCCTGTAACATGGAAATCGAAGTTTCAAGTCCGTCCATTTTCACCTTGGTGTAACAGAAACACTGCTAAACAAGTAAATAACGTACCGCTACAGTATAACACCCGAGTCGGTCCCACAAAAAAATAAAGGAAGAGGTCCTGATAAGTATGCAACAAGATTTAACACGTTGTAACATCCTGTAACATGGAAATCGACGTTTCAAGTCTGTCCTTTTTCACCTTGGTGTAACAGGAACACTGCTAAACAAGTAAATAACGTACCGCCACAGTATAACACCCGAGTCGGTCCCCCCAAAAATAAAGGAAGAGGTCTTGATAAGTTTGCAACAAGATTAAACACGTTGTAACATCCTGTAACATGGAAATCGACGTTTCAAGTCTGTCCATTCTTAACTTGGTGTAACAGGAACATTGCTAAACAAGTAAATAACGTACCGCTACAGTATAACACCCGAGTCGGTCGCACAAAAAAAATAAAGGAAGAGGTCTTGATAAGTTTGCAACAAGATTTAACACGTTGTAACATCCTGTAACATGGAAATCGACGTTTCAAGTCTCTCCATTTTCACCTTGGTGTAACAGAAACACTGCTAAACAAGTAAATAACGTACCGCTACAGTATAACACCCGAGTCGGTCCCACAAAAAAAAATAAAGGAAGAGGTCTTGATAAGTATGCAACAAGATTTAACACGTTGTAACATCCTGTAACATGGAAATCGACGTTTCAAGTCTGTCCATTTTCACCTTGGTGTAACAGGAACATTGCTAATAAACAAGTAAATAACGTACCGCTACAGTATAACACCCGAGTCGGTCCCACAAAAAAAAATAAAGAAAGAGGTCTTGATAAGTATGCAACAAGATTTAACACGTTGTAACATCCTGTAACATGGAAATCGAAGTTTCAAGTCTGTCCATGCTCACCTTGGTGTAACAGGAACACTGCTAAACAATTAAATAACGTACCGCTACAGTATAACACCCGAGTCGGTCCCACAAAAAAAAATAAAGGAAGAGGTCTTGATAAGTTTGCAACAAGATTTAACACGTTGTAACATCATGTAACGTGGAAATCGACGTTTCAAGTCTGTCCATTCTTACCTTGGTGTAACAGGAACACTGCTAAACAAGTAAATAACGTACCGCTACAGTATTACACATGAGTCGGTCACACAAAAAAAAATAAAGGAAGAGGTCTTGATAAGTTTGCAACAAGATTTAACACGTTGTTACATCCTGTAACATTGAAATCGACGTTTCAAGTCTCTCCATTTTCACCTTGGTGTAACAGAAACACTGCTAAACAAGTAAATAACGTACCGCTACAGTATAACACCCGCCGGTCGGTCCCACAAAAAAAAAATCAAGGAGGAAGTCTTGATAAGTATGCAACAAGATTTAACACGTTGTAACATCCTGTAACAAGGAAATCGACGTTTCAAGTCTGTCCTTTTTCACCTTGGTGTAACAGGAACATTGCTAATAAACAAGTAAATAACGTACCGCTACAGTATAACACCCGAGTCGGTCCCACAAAAAAAAATAAAGGAAGAGGTCTTGATAAGTATGCAACAAGATTTAACACGTTGTAACATCCTGTAACATGGAAATCGAAGTTTCAAGTCTGTCCATTCTCACCTTGGTGTAACAGGAACACTGCTAAACAAGTAAATAACGTACCGCTACAGTATAACACCCGAGTCGGTCCCACAAAAAAAAATAAAGGAAGAGGTCTTGATAAGTTTGCAACAAGATTTAACACGTTGTAACATCATGTAACGTGGAAATCGACGTTTCAAGTCTGTCCATTCTTACCTTGGTGTAACAGGAACACTGCTAAACAAGTAAATAACGTACCGCTACAGTATTACACATGAGTCGGTCACACAAAAAAAAATAAAGGAAGAGGTCTTGATAAGTTTGCAACAAGATTTAACACGTTGTTACATCCTGTAACATTGAAATCGACGTTTCAAGTCTCTCCATTTTCACCTTGGTGTAACAGGAACACTGCTAAACAAGTAAATAACGTACCGCTACAGTATAACACCCGAGTCGGTACAGTATAACACCCGAGTCGGTACCCAAAAAAATAAAGGAAGAGGTCCTGATAAGTTTGCAACAAGGTTTAACACGTTATATCATGCTGTAACATGGAAATCGAAGTTTCAAGTCCGTCTATTTTCACCTTGGTGTAACAGAAACACTGCTAAACAAGTAAATAACGTACCGCTACAGTATAACACCCGAGTCGGTCCCACAAAAAAATAAAGGAGGGAGGTCCTGATAAGTATGCAACAAGATTTAACACGTTGTAACATCCTGTAACATGGAAATCGACGTTTCAAGTCTGTCCATTCTTAACTTGGTGTAACAGGAACATTGCTAAACAAATAAATAACGTGCCGCTACAGTACAACACCCGATTCGGTCCCACAAAAAATAAAGGAAGAGGTCCTGATAAGTTTGCAACAAGATTTAACACGTTGTAACATCCTGTAACATGGAAATCGACGTTTCAAGTCTGCCCATTTTCACCTTGGTGTAACATGAACATTGCTAAACGCTAAACAAGTAAATAACGTACCGCTACAGTATAACACCCGAGTCGGTCCCCCAAAAAATCAGGAAGAGGTCTTGATAAATTTGCAACAAGATTTAACACGTTGTAACATCCTGTAACATGGAAATCGACGTTTCAAGTCTGTCCATTTTCACCTTGGTGTAACAGGAACACTGCTAAACAAGTAAATAACGTACCGCTACAGTATAACACCCGAAGCGATCCCACAAAAAATTCAGGAAGAGGTCTTGATAAGTTTGCAACAAGATTTAACATGTTGTAACATCATGTAACATGGAAATCGACGTATCAAGTCTGTCCATTTTCACCATGGTGTAACAGGAACATTGCTAAACAAGTAAATAACGTACCGCTACAGTATAACACCCGAGTCGGTCCCACAAAAAAAAAATAAAGGAAGAGGTCTTGATAAGTATACAACAAGATTTAACACGTTGTAACATCCTGTAACATGGAAATCGACGTTTCAAGTCTGTCCTCTTTCATCTTGGTGTAACAGGAACATTGCTAAACAAGTAAATAACGTACCGCTACAGTATAACACCCGAGTCGGTCCCACAAAAAAAATAAAGGAAGAGGTCTTGATAAGTTTGCAACAAGATTTAACACGTTGTAACATCATGTAACATGGAAATCGACGTTTCAAGTCTCTCCATTTTCACCTTGGTGTAACAGGAACACTGCTAAACAAGGTGTAACAGTATAACACCCGAGTCGGTCCCACAAAAAATAAAGGAAGAGGTCTTGATAAGTTTGCAACAAGGTTTAACACGTTGTAACATCATGTAACATGGAAATCGAAGTTTCAAGTCTGTCCATTCTCACCTTGGTGTAACAGGAACATTGCTAAACAAGTAAATAACGTACCGCTACAGTACTACACCCGAGTCGGTCCCACAAAAAATAAGGGAAGAGGTCTTGATAAGTTTGCAACAAGGTTTAACACGTTGTAACATCCTGTAACATGGAAATCGAAGTTTCAAGTCTGTCCATTTTCACCTTGGTGTAACAGAAACACTGCTTAACAAGTAAATAACGTACCGCTACAGTATAACACCCGAGTCGGTCCCACAAAAAAAGTAAAGGAAGAGGTCTTGATAAGTTTGCAACAAGATTTAACACGTTGTAACATGCTGTAACATGGAAATCGAAGTTTCAAGTCTGTCTATTTTCACCTTGGTGTAACAGGAACACTGCTAAACAAGTAAATAACGTACCGCTACAGTATAACACCCAAGTCGGTCCCACAAAAAAAAATAAAGGAAGAGGTCTTGATAAGTTTGCAACAAGATTTAACACGTTGTAACATCCTGTAACATGGAAATCGACGTTTCAAGTCTGTCCATTCTTAACTTGGTGTAACAGGAACATTGCTAAACAAGTAAATAACGTACCGCTACAGTATAACACCCGAGTCGGTCCCACAAAAAATAAAGGAAGAGGTCTTGATAAGTTTGCAACAAGATTTAACACGTTGTAACATCCTGTAACATGGAAATCGACGTTTCAAGTCTCTCCATTTTCACCTTGGTGTAACAGGAACACTGCTAAACAAGGTGTAACAGTGTAACACCCGAGTCGGTCCCACAAAAAATAAAGGAAGAGGTCTTGATAAGTTTGCAACAAGGTTTAACACGTTGTAACATCATGTAACATGGAAATCGACGTTTCAAGTCTGTCCATTCTCACCTTGGTGTAACAGGAACATTGCTAAACAAGTAAATAACGTACCGCTACAGTATTACACGCGAGTCGGTCCCACAAAAAATAAGGGAAGAGGTCCTGATAAGTTTGCAACAAGATTTAACACGTTGTAACATCCTGTAACATGGAAATCGACGTTTCAAGTCTGTCCATTCTTAACTTGGTGTAACAGGAACATTGCTAAACAAGTAAATAACGTACCGCTACAGTATAACACCCGAGTCGGTCCCACAAAAAATAAAGGAAGAGGTCTTGATAAGTTTGCAACAAGATTTAACACGTTGTAACATCCTGTAACATGGAAATCGACGTTTCAAGTCTCTCCATTTTCACCTTGGTGTAACAGGAACACTGCTAAACAAGGTGTAACAGTATAACACCCGAGTCGGTCCCACAAAAAAATAAAGGAGGGAGGTCCTGATAAGTATGCAACAAGATTAAACACGTTGTAACATCCTGTAACATGGAAATCGACGTTTCAAGTCTGTCCATTCTTAACTTGGTGTAACAGGAACATTGCTAAACAAATAAATAACGTGCCGCTACAGTACAACACCCGATTCGGTCCCACAAAAAATAAAGGAAGAGGTCCTGATAAGTTTGCAACAAGATTTAACACGTTGTAACATCCTGTAACATGGAAATCGACGTTTCAAGTCTGCCCATTTTCACCTTGGTGTAACATGAACATTGCTAAACGCTAAACAAGTAAATAACGTACCGCTACAGTATAACACCCGAGTCGGTCCCCCAAAAAATCAGGAAGAGGTCTTGATAAATTTGCAACAAGATTTAACACGTTGTAACATCCTGTAACATGGAAATCGACGTTTCAAGTCTGTCCATTTTCACCTTGGTGTAATAGGAACACTGCTAAACAAGTAAATAACGTACCGCTACAGTATAACACCCGAAGCGATCCCACAAAAAATTCAGGAAGAGGTCTTGATAAGTTTGCAACAAGATTTAACATGTTGTAACATCATGTAACATGGAAATCGACGTATCAAGTCTGTCCATTTTCACCATGGTGTAACAGGAACATTGCTAAACAAGTAAATAACGTACCGCTACAGTATAACACCCGAGTCGGTCCCACAAAAAAATTCAGGAAGAGATCTTGATAAGTTTGCAACAAGATTTAACACGTTGTAACATCCTGTAACATGGAAATCGACGTTTCAAGTCTGTCCATTTTCACCTTGGTGTAACAGAAACACTGCTAAACAAGTAAATAACGTACCGCTACAGTATAACACCCGAGTCGGTCCCACAAAAAAAAAATAAAGGAAGAGGTCTTGATAAGTTTGCAACAAGATTTAACACGTTGTAACATCCTGTAACATGGAAATCGACGTTTCAAGTCTCTCCATTTTCACCTTTGTGTAACAGGAACACTGCTAAACAAGGTGTAACAGTATAACACCCGAGTCGGTCCCACAAAAAATAAAGGAAGAGGTCTTGATAAGTTTGCAACAAGGTTTAACACGTTGTAACATCATGTAACATGGCAATCGACGTTTCAAGTCTGTCCATTCTCACCTTGGTGTAACAGGAACATTGCTAAACAAGTAAATAACGTACCGCTACAGTATTACACGCGAGTCGGTCCCACAAAAAATAAGGGAAGAGGTCTTGATAAGTTTGCAACAAGGTTTAACACGTTGTAACATCCTGTAACATGGAAATCGAAGTTTCAAGTCTGTCCATTTTCACCTTGGTGTAACAGAAACACTGCTTAACAAGTAAATAACGTACCGCTACAGTATAACACCCGAGTCGGTCCCACAAAAAAAGTAAAGGAAGAGGTCTTGATAAGTTTGCAACAAGATTTAACACGTTGTAACATGCTGTAACATGGAAATCGAAGTTTCAAGTCTGTCTATTTTCACCTTGGTGTAACAGAAACACTGCTAAACAAGTAAATAACGTACCGCTACAGTATTACACCCGAGTCGGTCACACAAAAAAAAAATAAAGGAAGAGGTCTTGATAAGTTTGCAACAAGATTTAACACGTTGTAACATCCTGTAACATGGAAATCGACGTTTCAAGTCTGTCCATTCTTAACTTGGTGTAACAGGAACATTGCTAAACAAGTAAATAACGTACCGCTACAGTATAACACCCGAGTCGGTCCCACAAAAATAAAGGAAGAGGTCTTGATAAGTTTGCAACAAGATTTAACACGTTGTAACATCCTGTAACATGGAAATCGACGTTTCAAGTCTCTCCATTTTCACCTTGGTGTAACAGGAACACTGCTAAACAAGGTGTAACAGTGTAACACCCGAGTCGGTCCCACAAAAAATAAAGGAAGAGGTCTTGATAAGTTTGCAACAAGGTTTAACACGTTGTAACATCATGTAACATGGAAATCGACGTTTCAAGTCTGTCCATTCTCACCTTGGTGTAACAGGAACATTGCTAAACAAGTAAATAACGTACCGCTACAGTATTACACGCGAGTCGGTCCCACAAAAAATAAGGGAAGAGGTCCTGATAAGTTTGCAACAAGATTTAACACGTTGTAACATCCTGTAACATGGAAATCGACGTTTCAAGTCTGTCCATTCTTAACTTGGTGTAACAGGAACATTGCTAAACAAGTAAATAACGTACCGCTACAGTATAACACCCGAGTCGGTCCCACAAAAAATAAAGGAAGAGGTCTTGATAAGTTTGCAACTAGATTTAACACGTTGTAACATCCTGTAACATGGAAATCGACGTTTCAAGTCTCTCCATTTTCACCTTGGTGTAACAGGAACACTGCTACACAAGGTGTAACAGTATAACACCCGAGTCGGTCCCACAAAAAATAAAGGAAGAGGTCTTGATAAGTTTGCAACTAGATTTAACACGTTGTAACATCCTGTAACATGGAAATCGACGTTTCAAGTCTCTCCATTTTCACCTTGGTGTAACAGGAACACTGCTACACAAGTAAATAACGTACTGCTACAGTACAACACCCGAGTCGGTCTCACAAAAAATAAAGGAAGAGGTCCTGATAAGTTTGCAACAAGGTTTAACACGTTGTAACATGCTGTAACATAGAAATCAACGTTTCAAGTCTGTCTATTTTCACCTTGGTGTAACAGAAACACTGCTAAACAAGTAAATAACGTACCGCTACAGTATAACACCCGAGTCGGTCCCACAAAAAAAAAAATAAAGGAAGAGGTCTTGATAAGTATACAACAAGATTAAACACGTTGTAACATCCTGTAACATGGAAATCGACGTTTCAAGTCTGTCCTTTTTCACCTTGGTGTAACAGGAACACTGCTAAACAAGTAAATAACGTTTCGCCACAGTATAACACCCGAGTCGGTCCCCCCAAAAATAAAGGAAGAGGTCTTGATAAGTTTGCAACAAGATTAAACACGTTGTAACATCCTGTAACATGGAAATCGACGTTTCAAGTCTGTCCATTCTTAACTTGGTGTAACAGGAACATTGCTAAACAAATAAATAACGTACCGCTACAGTACAACACCCGATTCGGTCCCACAAAAAATAAAGGAAGAGGTCCTGATAAGTTTGCAACAAGATTTAACACGTTGTAACATCCTGTAACATGGAAATCGACGTTTCAAGTCTGCCCATTTCACCTTGGTTTTTGGTAAAGGCTTGTCTGGGGGGGTGGGGGGGGGGGGGCGATCGGGTGGGGGGGGGGGTGGGGGTGGGGGGGGGGGGGGGGGGGGGGGGGGGGGGGTGGGGGTGGGGGGGGGTGGGTGGTTGGGGGGGTGGGGGGGGGGGGAGGGGTGGGGGGGGGGGGGGGGGGGGGGGGGGGGGGGTGGGGGTGGGGGGGGGTGGGGGGGGGGGGGGGTGGGGGGGGGGGGGGGTGGGGGGGGGGGGGGGTGGGGGGGGGGGGGGGTGGGGGGGGTGGGGGGGGGGGGGGGGGGGTGGGGTGTGGGGGGGGTGGGGGGGGGGGGGGGTGGGGGGTGGGGGGGGGGGGGGGGGGGGGGGGGGGGTGGGGGGGGGGGGGGGTGGGGGGGGGGGGGGGTGGGGGGGGGGGGGGGTGGGGGGGTGGGGGGGTGGGGGGGGGGGGGGGTGGGGGGGGGGGGGGGTGGGGGGGGGGGGGGGTGGGGGGGGGGGGGGGTGGGGGGGGGGGGGGGTGGGGGGGGGGGGGGGTGGGGGGGGGGGATCACCTCGCCTCCGGATACGAGGCACAGTCACAGTGGTAGCCACAGGACAAAGTACACAAAATAAGTGACTATGTTAAGAAGGTCACTGTACGTGACTGTGCACTGTCGCCTCCACGTCAAAACTGGAGGCTCAGTGCGACTTGGACATTTTGCAAAAAATTGTCATAAAAAAACAATTAGAAACACAAAAACCGTATGTTGAACGTCATTCTCAAAATATACAATCTTCACCTCCCGTTTTCAAAAAGGTGTTTTCCATCCGTGGCGGGGTATTCTGTAGTTACTCACTCACCCTTGCCACGTAGGCCCTATATTGTGGTGAGCCACATGTTTACGTTAAGGGCCTAATTATAGACTCAATTACACTTAATACAGGCATTAATGCCTCTCTCGCACAGTACAGTTTAGTAACTCACGGCCTTAAGCCTCTAGGCTAACTGGTAGCTTAGGCATAGGCCTTACGTTAGTATAGATGACCCACGGTTCCACACTTTCACTCTTTGGTATGCTACTTGTAGGCCTACAGTAACTTGTTAGTCCTAACTGACAGGAATTCCAACGGCAATCTGATCAACTGGCATAGTCTACCCCTGTCTCAGATTTTCTGCCATTGCCTAACCATTCTGGCTACGGGCTCTATTACCAGCCTCCTCCACTAGTCTACGGAAATCTCGTCTAAACTCATTTTCGATTAGACCAGCGACCCGTGAAGCGTAGTTGAATGAAAGGTTATACCTTTCGTAACAACTGCTATGCTAACGCGCTATCGCCCCGGCCCAGCTTCGATCGCTCTCATCCCGCCTTCGTACACACTAGTCACGCCCAGTCCGTTCTGTGATCACGCCTATCTTCCGTGACGTAATGCCTATTCGGTTTGTTAGAGCTGCATTTCCAGTCATAACCTATATATATTGACGAGTTTAATAAAGCTATAGATTGGATTACTCGTAAACTACCGGAAGTAACTCATAACCTATTTATAATGCGAGTAATATAATCCATTTATATTGGAGCTTTCATAATATAACACATTTATATTCACTTTTAATAACATAACCTAAATAGTAATTTGCAAACTATAAATCAATACTATATTGTGAATTTTTTATATCATAACACTAAAATTATCATTTATATTATAAAATATTGGCACAAAACGGCAGCCTCATATGTGTTTGCGTCTTTGAATTTCAAATGCATTCCCAATCCTTCACTGAAAAAAAGTATTTAAATTCTCTTTTTTGTATTCAAGGTTGATAATCTTGATACAGTCTTGCATGAGCTTATGGCTAACTTTTTAACCGCGAAGGTGGATGTACAATATAATACCCCCTCACTTACCCCCTCTCTTCACAAGTGGGGATCACAAGTGAGTGTCAATGGTACAGAGAGTAAGCATTATGAAAAATTGCAACTTTTACCCCTCTTTTACACTTTGTTAGTGCCGGTACATCCCCTCTCGGTCATTCCCCATTTGAAGCTATACATTTTGGATTCTCCTTCAAAATGAGTAGCCTAAACCTACTATTTTGGAGTGCTCTCCTGAAGTGTCATTTGGATGCGCAGTTAAAAGGCATCATTCTTATACGTTCCCCCTTTTGTAAGTACCCCAGAGCTTCGAGGGAGGCCTGTGCCGGTCTCATGTACCACCACTGGAGCCATGTCCATGCCACCCGTCCAAAATGTCACTAACTGATAGGGCAGTGTCTTTAACATAAAATCAGTTCAAAAACTTTCACCACCAAAGATTGAACTATTTTGTTTGCCAAATCTAAGGCACTCTTAACTATATAATTTCTGTCAAGGGGAGGCGTTCGGCCGTCCCACTACACACTACAACCCATCCCCTTATGACACCTAGCAAAACTAACATTTTTCAAACATGCCAATAAGTTCAGAACTTTCCCAAAGACAGCATTATTTTGTATCCTAAACCACTTTAAACGAACAAAATTTCTCACAACGGGAAGGGGGAAAAAAAATATCCCCCCTTAGGACCCCATTCCGGGCCCAGGACGGGCACCTTCGCCGCTAGGTGCTGAATAAAGGAAGTGATCCACCCCAGGTGCAAAGTATCTTAGACGAAATTATGCATACTTAACACCGACTTTCCTGTGTTCATCTTGGGAAAGGATTACGAACATTATGTCCTGTGGTGAACCCAATCATCCAACCCCCTAGCTGCGTCCACCTGGGACAGGGGCATTCTCGAATTGCCTCTGAAAAGGAAGAAGGGTTTTCTCCCACCACTCCCCCCCCCCCCCCTCACTCCCCAATTTTATCTGGAAGCCTTACTGGTATGCGACAAAAGTATTGTTTATGCCCGACGGACGGTTCTACATTCGGTACTTACTCTCAAGGAGGGGAATTTGTTCTTTAAAACCCTAAAACTTTGGCGCGCTTCGCGCGCTTTTGGCTTTCATTCTCCATTTCGTCTAATAAGTTCCGTATCCATACAGCTACCTAGAGTTACTTTACAGGAATAGTAGGCGATATTGAACGTTCCAAAAAATTACAGGGTCACGTGACAACAAGGAACCATTTTGTATGTTCCTAAAAGTTTTCGTCAATACACAGTAAGTATTATTGTAATTCGCCCGGAATATGACGTTGATTGATGTGTCATTTGGGTGCAAAACAATCCGGTCCGAGAAGGGTTAAGGATTTGTTACCGATTTCCCATCGATATCGATATCAGCGGAAGAAAGGTGGGTGGTTAGTGGCTATGACCTAGGGCCGCTATATTGGGAACACTATGACTTCAGAATAACACTGTGATTCTTGGTGAGATTCTAAGGTGAATGTGAATAGCAGTTTCATGTCCTCCTTTATGTGCTTTATTTGGAGATACCTCACATGTGTTACTACATAAAACTCCACAATGTGTGGGACCTGGGCCCAGGACCCCAGATTAGGTATGAGGGATCTTAAACTTGTACTCTCCCAGGTAGCAAACCTATTTATATATATATAAATATATATATATATATATATATATATATATATAGATATATATATATATATATATATAGTATATATATATGGGCCCCATATGGGTGAACGCATATGGTGCCCATTAAATTTTGCACCCAGAATTCATAAGGGGCCATATGGGCCATATGCCTATATGATCCATATGGGATAGTTCTGGACAACTGCCCCACATGGGCCCCAGAACTATACCATATGGGTCAGTTGCCCATATGGGTCAGTTGCCCACATGGGCCCCAGAACTATCCCATATGGGTCATATGGGCTTGCCCATACGGTCCCTTAAGAATCTTGGGTGCAAAATCATATGTTCTCCATATTCTGGACCTTAAGGGCCCCTAAGGATCCCATATGGGAATGTTAACTGGGCTGTGCAATTCAAATGCAGAATACGTGACTTCAATGTATTTGTGTTGTTCAGTGCTCTTTTGCCCAAATTAGGGCCCTGGGCCCGAAACCCTTAATCGACTATCAAGCTGCAATGTAATATGTATCTTATACCTAAAGTATTCATGCCTAGTTATTATCCACCTAAAGTGAATAGACAAAGTGATGATTCAAAGTAAGATATTTACGGTTCATGCACTAGGTTTCATTATAGCTAGGGCCCTATAATTTGGCCAAGAGACCCCAGGACCATATTGTGTAAACAGAGGAGACCTTTTTTCCTCTTCTCTGAATTTGATACATTATACCAACATAATGTCCATTTGGTGTCAAAAACTTTCACCAGGGTGTAGCCTGTTTAGTCTTTGGGTCCTTCGTGTGCAGGGGCCTCTTGCCATTCGATCCCACCAGGCGCCCCCATCGCATAATTTCCAGTCATATGGTTCTCCACTGTGACATCACGAAACAAATGTTGAAAACATTTTGTGAACTTTTGGTGTAAAAGGAAAAGACGATCGCTTAAAAGGGCCATGCATAAAAATTGGAACTAGTAATATGGCTCCTAGGGCCATTCCTCCCCCTCCCCTGACCCATTTCACTGTGACTGGGACCCAACAGCTTTGTCACGCGAAACTGTACCACCCCCCCCCCCCCGTTCCATTGTCACCAGAAACATAAAAATTAAACCCACAGTGCTTACATGGGACTCGGGAGTCATTGTGCAGTGTATGCTAAACACTTTGCCAATGGAAACAAAATGGCGTCCAAATTTAAGTTGTAGCTACTCTCCCTATAAAGGTATTCTACAGCTAGGTACTCTACAGCTAAGCAGTGTACAGCCCCCTCTTAAGGGTAACGTGTAGACTGTTTACATAGTTTACTGTCAAAATCGGGAATTAAATCTCCAACCGCATAATAGTTCTTTTATTTATGGCACAGAATGGTAAGTGGTGACGGCAGGTTTGACCATCAGCAGGCAGGAGGGGTCCCAATGCAAAGTATGTTATCACCTCTTTGGACCAGCCACCCTAACAGTCGATCTGTTTTACTCTTAATGAGAACCGGGAGTGTTTGAGATGACAAGTACCTAACCGTAGTGAGGCTGAAGCCACATCATTCCTTAGGAACCTCAGTGGACGCAGGTCTGTTGACCTCTATGTCCGCATCTTCTTGATCTTCACCATCGGCGACTGTAACAATGATTAAGATCTGTGGGTGACTGCCATACTGAACTAAACTTGCACAAAATATGCCTTGTAGTTATACAATATCTCATGGCCAGCCAAGAACCTATCCAAAGCCTTCTCAAACTTTAAAACAGTGGTGGCTGAAATCACACTCTCAGGGAGGCCATTCCACACTTCAACAACTCTATTGACAAAATTAAATTTTCTTATGCTGAGTCTACAAAACTCTTTGAGTAACTTCCGACTATGTCCACGGGTATAAGTAATTGTACTAAACTTTAGAAAACCTTCAGTAACATCTCTATCATATACACCTGAAACAATTTTAAAGAACCTCAGTCATATCACCTCTTAATCTACGGTACTTTAGAGTTGGCAGCTTAAGTTTCTTTAACCTTAATTTCTGTGTAAGGTAAACCCTTTAAGGATGGAATCAACCTAGTTGCTCTCCTCTGAACATTTTCAATAGCATCAATGTCACGTTGAAAATGAGGCAACCAAACAGCAGCAGCATATTCAAAATGTGGCCTTACAAGGGCCTAAAATAGAAGCTTAAAGCTTTGTTCATCCAAAAAAGTTTACGTAAATCGAATGAGGATCATAATACTATTGGCCTTGCTCAGTGGCGGCACCAGGATTTCAAAAGTGGGGGGGGGGGGGGCAAATGGAGGGCAAAAGGAAATGTTGAGGGGGCAAAAACTTTTCACGTGTAGCGCGAAGCCGAGCGCAAAGGGTGAGCTTATGCGGGTGGGGTCCAGGGGCACGCCTTAGGGCCCCTGGTGGGGGTCCAGGGGACGAAGCCCCCGGAAGCTCAGAGGTTTTAGCATATTTCTGGGTGAAAAATTAAGTCTCAGGATAGGTATATTTTGGTTCATAATGCATCTTCCAATGCGCTATATTTCAGCTGAGTGGGGGGGGGGGGGGGAGGGGGAAACTGGCGGGTAAGGACAAACTCTGAGGGGCAAATGCCCCCTCATGCCCCCCCCCCCGTAGCGCCGCCACTGGCCTTGCTTATTTGCTGCTAAATGTGCTCCGAAAAGCCAAGACCACTGTCACAAGGACGCCTACATCCTTCTCACAATCTGACTTATCCAAAAGCCCTTCATCCCCACTATCATTATGTAAATGATAACTCCGAGGACGACAACTATGGTACCTATTCAAAGAGACAGGATGAAACTTCAAAAGCCACTTGTCTGACCAGCTGTGGAGTTGATCAAGGTCTTTCTGCAAATTTTCAATATCATCCATACTTCTAACTTCTTTAAATATTTTTGTATCATCCGCAAATAAATAAGCCATACCATTCACACACTTAGGTAAATCATTTATATATATATATATATATATATATATATATATATATATATATATATATATATATATATATATATATATATATTATATATATATATATATATATATATATATATATATATATATGACAATATATATATGACAATAGTACCAAATTACTGATGACAGAAGGGCAAGAACATTGGTCACTGTCAAAAGCTTTGAAATAAGTACATTTCATCTATTTCATGTCATGCCTGTTTGTAGTAGTTGTCATAAATACATGTCCCCTGGCTTAAGCAAGTTTATTGTATCTTCTAGCGCCACCCTCCCGTAGGACGTGGACTTGAGGGAACTACAGAGTATACGGAGCCAGGCTACCGGCTGGATAAGTGTCACTCTTTTCGATCCCGTTAAATGTCTTGAAGTACCCGAGGTCTTGCAGCCTATAAGGTGGTAGCCTTTTTATTGATCCAGCCTCGGAGCAAAAGGGTGTTGGTGCGGGTATGCAAGTATCAGGGAAGTTTAAATAGAACGATTAGAGTGCAATATAGTCGGGATTAACAGAGTCGGGAGTAGCAATCTGAAAGAATGAAAGAAGGACATGATACTATTAAATACACCGACAAGAGTGCAATAGAGCCGGTACTCTTATACTACAAAAGTGAAAATGTTGGAAATGAGATGTGTTGAACTATCTAGAGACTTGATAATATGAACGAACTCGAGAACTGGAAAGGAGTTTAATGGACGTTGCAATGCCAAAGCCATGAATATATTTTTCTAAGGATCGTAGGTTTAAGTGGTTGTGGGTTTCACATTTTTGTTTTCAATTTTGTATAATTTTTTGTTGTTTTGAGTGTTTGATATATGTCTATTGGCTGGCAAGTAGCAGCCCCAAAGTAATAAAAAAAAAAAAAAAACAAAGGAAAGGAAGACCGCAAAGACGGAAAGTTAAAGTTTGTAGTGTAGTATTTAAGTGTGCATTTCTCTCCGTACTAGTATACAGTGCCAAAATATTGTAGTGCTACGGTAAGACCTTGTTTAGTTGAGCACTTTCTAGTTTCAAGATGGCACACTGCTTGTGTAGTCTTGACATTTTCGTCAAGACGTAATACTGTTGCTTTATGCTAGCACGCTCCTTAGAGCTTGTGCACTTTGGTATTCATAGGCAGTGTACCGTGAAAGGCTGGACTGACGCAAGTTATGCTTGTGTCAGCCTTGCCATTCAGTCTTGAAACCTACTCTGAGCTGCACTGATGAGATCTAACAAGATCGAAATAGTTCTGTCTGCAGATTGAGTTATTTACGCTCCTTAACATGGTAGTGCTACGGTAAGACCGTAGTTTATTCTAGTGGTCCTCTTTTTTTCTCCTTTACTGTTCTGTTCCCAGTGACTGTCTACTGATTTGGTCACCCTTGACCAGGCTTTTGTCTACCAGCTTTTCTTTCTTTTCTTCAGTGCTGTTTTACTTACCTTCTGTTAGTGCAACATTGTATACAATTCTGTATTGTAGTCTTTAACTGAAGATGATCGAGGTTAGATCGAAAATTTAATTAAAGAGAGTATGATGAAATTGAGAGCGTTTTTCGTTGTTATTAGCGTGACGCTGTTGTACTTTAGAGTCGGAATGGTTACTACTACCCATCCTTCTACAATTTCGACGATGACTCTATCACAGGTCAACAGAATTCTCTGAAATTCTAGCCTTAGTTTCGAACGCCACAGCCGGGCGAAAGCTGACCTAAAAAGGAGTATTAGACTACAGATAAACAGAGCCAAGGTGGATACTCAATTGTACTTCATGAAACAGTTGCTAAAGGAAGGAAGAACTACTCCTCGTATCCTCTACACTGTTGAAAAGATGAAACTCTCAAGAGACCAAAAGAAAAGAGTTAGAAGGATGATCATGGTTAATGAGAGATCTGATATGTTTAAACGGAGAGAACATCTTAACAATCTTATACGCCAATGGACCAATAAATCTTTGAAACTGACCCCAGACGAGTTTAAGGAGGATTACCACAAGATAGTAAATGACGAAATTCGTGACCAAAAACAAGCGTTCTTCGTGCATTACAACAAAAGATTAGACTGGATTAGAAAGAAAGATTCAATTCTAAATGGAACCCCTACACCAGAGATGAAAGATGGGGTAAGGTTCTGCGACCAGAAACTGAACGAGAACCCTGTGGATGATACACTAACTTGTTATGGTAATATTGAAGTAAGTGCAGAGGAAAGGGAAGTGTTGATTATGCACCCAAAATTCCCAGTGTACAACAAAGTGAGTGTTATCGATCAACTTACTGAAGTAGAGAAAGCATGGGAGAAGCTTAGGTGGGAGAACTACAAATCTGATTCCTTGAGAGAGGGCAACTCTCCAGATGATACTTGTGGTAGTCCAGACAGAATTATAGAAAGTACTACCCTTTGTAACCAATTCTACAACAGAACTAGTAGAACCCTTAATCTGTCGACTGCTACCCCTACTAGTCTCCCATTCAACAAATGGGTGTACCACCCTCCACCGCACAAATCCCAGACTGAAGCACGTATGATCTATGCTAAACAGAAAATCAAGGAAGAACTTACTAGGTTCAATCGAAAAGGCTAAGACAACATCAGTAAAGAAGCAAAGATAGGACTTAAAAGACTGAAAGAAAGGGTCAAAAATGGTGAGATTGTCATCTATCCCACGGACAAATCAGGAAGGCTTTCAGTTGATACCAAACAAAACTATACCAAAGCGATGGATGAACACTTAGTAAGTATGGAAATTAGTAACATTGATGAATACAGAGAAATTGAAAGAAAAACTAACGCACTAGCGAACTTGTGGAGCTTTGCATGGCAAGCTAACAACAGAGTTAGAAACAATCTGAACACTACTAATAATGACGTTCCCCCTCTATATGGTCTTAGAAAAGACCACAAACCCAATGAAGAAAACTTAGGAGGCCCGCCTTTAAGACCAGTGTGTGGCGCTACAACGTCTTGTAACAGAAACCTATCATACTTACTGTCCCAGTGCATCAGACCACTTGTTTCATCAGCACCCGAAACCTGCGACAGTACCGAAGACCTTTTGTCTAGAATTAGGGATATTAATATGAAAAAGGATAAGAAATTTGTGGTAGGCAGTATGGATGTTACGGCACTGTACCCTTCCATCGACGTCGACTTTGCAGTCAGAATATGTTCTGATCTGTTATCAAATAGTAGTATTAATTTCGAAGGGATAAACCCCCATGAACTTGGCCTCTTTCTAAAGGTGATCGAAATCGAAACAGGTCAAAAACTGCCAGAGGACGTACTACCATTCTGTCCTGTACGATCTACCAATAGAGGAAGAAAACCCACTGTTACTGGTAACGTGTCCAGCTCCAACACCAAGACAAGGTGGAGTAATTGGATCAAATCACTTTATATCCCTAGCTGTGAAACGCTAAGAAAAATGGTCGTGTATGCCCTAGAATGAACCATGAAATTTGTAATGAAGAACCATGTGTGCCAATTTAACAACAAACTATACAAACAAAAAAGTGGGGGCGCAATCGGTGTTCCATTAGCTGGGGACGTGGCTCAAGTGTTTATGATATGGTGGGACCGTGACCGGGAGTTTAAGAAGAAGCTTGCTGTAGAAGGTATTAATTGCCTAATGTATGCAAGGTATGTCGATGACATATTGCTGGTTGTTGAGAGTACTAGCGAAAGTTGTTCAGATGTAGGAACAATGGATAAACTTTGTGTGCTAGCTAACGCTATAGACCCAAGCATACAGGTGACATATGATTGCCCAAATCTCAATGCTGACGGTAGAATGCCAGTTTTAGACCTAAAAGTTTGGCCTGTAGATATTGTACATGATAACCTTCGATGCACGATAATTCAACATACATATTATGCTAAACCCATGAGTAGTAAGCATGTCATACATAAAAATGGTGCCTTAAACATGAAAACTAAAATGTACATTCTAACTAATGATCTCGTCAGAATTATGAGAAATGTGTCTCTCAGCTTACCTGAACATGAAAGAGTTACGACTGTGCAAAGTTTTATAAATCGTATGCAATGTAGTGGTTATTCTAGGTATGAGCGTTTTGAGGTATATTCCAGGGCAAAGAAAAGGTTAGATAAAATGATTGAAGATGACAAAAATGGAGTAGTACTCTTGTTCAGACCTAAATCACGGAAACAGGAAGAGCGTGCTATGGAAAAGTCCCTCAAAAAATATACCTGGTTTAAGGATCACAAAAATAACTTTGAAACCGTTCTTTTTGTTGAAGCCACTCCTAACAGTGTGCTGCACAAAAATATTGAGAGAATTATTAATGATACTGAGCTTAAAGTAAAGGTTGTGGAAAGGTCTGGCACTCGATTGAAAAGCTTACTTTGTAAGTCCAACCCATTTGATAGAGAGGGGTGTTTTGATTCCACTGTTTGTAATTTGTGTAAAATAAAAACTGGGTTATGTAAGAAAAGGGAGGTGGTTTAATTATTGCATTGAATGTTTAGATTGTGGAAATAACTTTAAATATATTGGAGAAACTTCAAGAAGTCTGGGGGAGAGATTCGATGAGCATTTAGCTCATATGAATGACAAGCAATCGGTTCTCTATACCCATAAAACTGAATGCCACAATGGGCTGGATTTCAATTACACCGTTAGCGTCCTTAACACCCATATTGGCGACCCTATGCGTAGACAAGTTTCTGAAGCTGTTTGTATCAGTGAATTTGCCCCTAAACTGAATCGAAAGGAAGAGTGGGCCACTGGTAGACTTCTTATGAATAGAACTACTCAACCGTAGTTTATTCCAGTGGTCCTCTTTTTTTTCTCCTTTACTGTTCTGTTCCCAGTGACTGTCTACTGATTTGGTCACCCTTGACCAGGCTTTTGTCTACCAGCTTTTCTTTCTTTTCTTCAGTGCTGTTTTACTTACCTTCTGTTAGTGCAACATTGTATACAATTCTGTATTGTAGTCTTTAACTGAAGATGATCGAGGTTAGATCGAAAATTTAATTAAAGAGAGTATGATGAAATTGAGAGCGTTTTTCGTTGTTATTAGCGTGACGCTGTTGTACTTTAGAATGGCTACTACTACCCATCCTTCTACAATTTCGACGATGACTCTATCACAGGTCAAGAGAATTCTCTGGAATTCTAGCCTTATATATATATATATATATATATATATATATATATATATATATATATATATAATATATAACGCTAATTCCCATATATATATATATATGTATATATAAAGCTCGCACTACCATCTCTGAAGACCCTGTGGAATTGTGTAAAGCTGCTAAAGCACTTAAGGTCTCACCTCCCGGCAGACCAATTGTCTCTGGGATTGGCACCATGACAGAGTTTATTTCTGGCTATGTTGATAACTTACTGCAACCTCTACTACCCAGGATTCCTAGTTTTATCAAGGACACTACTCATTTTTTACAAACTTTGCAGGACATTGAAAAGTTAACTGAAAATACCCTCCTTGTCACCATGGACGTATCATCTTTGTATTCAAATATCCCCCATGTTGAGGGAGTCCAGGCATGTGAAGATTTCTTACGTAAATGCGGTTTCGAAGAAAATTTTCTCCGCGATATCTGCAGTATTATACGCTTTATCTTATCACATAACCACTTTGAATTTAATTCCCGGCACTTCCTCCAAATTCAGGGCACAGCTATGGGGACTAAAATGGCCCCTAGCTATGCCAATGTTTTTATGGATGCCCTAGAACAGAAATTGTTGTCTGGTTATCATCTTAAACCGGATCACTACTGCAGATATATTGATGACAAATTTTTCATCTGGACCCACGGCGTGGACTCCCTTCACGATTTCAATAGGTATGCTAACAATTTCCACCATAGTATCAAATTTACTTTGGAGTATTCTGACACTTCAGTCCCATTTTTGGATGTATTAGTACGTATTACAAATAATTCCATATCCACTTCTTTATATACTAAACCCACTGACAGTCACAGTTACTTGAATTTCAATAGCTGTCACCCCACCAGCCTCAAGGAATCTATCATATACAGTCAATGCTTACGTATCAAAAGAATTTGCTCTGATCCCCTTGATTATGACAGAAAAATAGGTAAACTTATAAACCATTTCCTTCGTAGTGATTATCCGCTAAAAGTCATCAAGAAAGCCACTATCAAAGCCTCCAAAGTCGACAGAAATAAGCTTTTAACATACAGCTCTAAAACACCACACCAACGAATCCCCATGGTGTTTGAATTTAATTACAAATTAACCAAACTCTCACGCCACCTTGTCAAAGACTTCAAGTACCTACGGCTTGATCCCAGCATACGGGATCTATTTAGTGATCCTCCCCTTAGTGCGAGGCGACAACCCCCCAACCTACGATCTTTGCTCACCTCTTCTAGGCTTCCCCAACCCCCAGCCTCCCATGGCAACCGTACATGTAACAAACGACGCTGTCAGGTATGCAGACACATCATCACTGATGTTCCTTTTATTCCCCCGGGTACCACAACTAAAATAAGACCCCCTCCCCTGACATGTGACAGTTCTAAAGTCGTATACCTATTGGTTTGCACACGATGTGATAGAGGTAATTATGTCGGTGAAACTGGCTCTAAATTCCGTCTTAGGTTTAATAATCATAAGCAGACTATCCGGGACAATACCCAGGGTTTTACTGTTGGACAGCATTACAACTTACCCGGTCACGACCTCAACGATCTAAAATGTATACTGTTGGGCTCTTCTTTTACTTCCCAACAGATCCGCCGTAATTCTGAAACCAAATGGGTCCTAACTCTCAATACACACATCGCGGGTCTGAATAGGGATTTAGGGATAATCAGTGATTACACCTTCCACAACCCCAATTAATCTGACTGCCTAGCTTTTGCTTGTGAATCTTTCTTATTGCTAGCCTTTTCTCAGTCATCTGTCGTTATACGCTGATGAAGAACACAGGTGTGTTCGAAAATTTCGTATCACTGTATATTGTACATATTTGCTATATATTTGCAGTAGATCGAATACGTGCTTCAAAATGTCAACCGGCCTGTTGGCCTTCTTAACGTCTACTGTATATATATATATATATATAGATATATATATATATATATATATATATATATATATATATATATGTGTAGTTATATATATATATGTATATATATATATATGTATGTATATATATGTATATATATGTATGTATATATATGTATATATATATGTATATATATATATATATATATATATATATATATATATATATATATATATATATATATTATATATATATATATTTATATATATAGGACCTAAAACACTACCCTGAGGAATGCCACTTGTAACTGCATGCTCACTAGATTCAACTCCATTAACAGTAACCTTTTGGCATCTTCCATTCAAAAGACTTCATTCCAATGCCTTTTTTGAATACTAAAGCCATATACACCCTAAGTTTTTCCGTATGTCTTCTATGTTGAACTTAATCAAAGGCCTTCATGAAGTCCATGTAAACAGTATCAGCACAACCACCGTTGTCTAACACTTTTGTCCACACATCCATAACCTTCAGTAATCACAGTGTAGTCGATCTCCCAGAGATAAAGAAAAACTGCTTATTACTAAACAAATTATTTATCCTCATATGGTCAACCATAAAAGATCGAATTATTTTCTCAGAGTATTTTGCTCACTACACTTGTTTAACTGACTGGCCTATAATTTCCTGGAAGAGCCTTGTCACCTTTCTTTAATAAAGCAGTAATACTGCCTACTTTCCAAACATCTGGAACTTTACCAGTGGAAAGAGATAAATTAAACATTTTAGTCAAAGGTTTTGTAATAGTTTGGGCTAGTTCTTGTAGAGCCTTTGGATGAAGCCCATCAGGACCAGGTGATTTATTAATATCCAAATCCTGAAGAAAATTAAAAACATCGGAATCCTTCACCATCTTGTCCACACAAGGATTAACAACCTGAACAGGTTCAATAAAAGGAAACGGGCCCTTAGATTCAACAGTAAAAACACTGCTAAAAAATTTAGCTAGGACTTCAGCCTTTTCTTAATCATCTTTTGTCATTATAGTCTCACCATCAGCTGGATTCATCTTTAAATTGGGTATTCCTGTTTTTATGTTACGCTTCGAGTTTGCATACTGCCAAAACCTTTTAGGGTTACTCTTAATATTTTTTGCAATATCCTTTTCCATTGTTATCTTGGCCTTTCTTACCAAATTTTTCACTTGGTTTCTAAGTCTAGTAAAGTCATGATATTTTCTTTGGTATCGTGTTTCCATATACCTGTACCAACAACGATGTTTCCTCTTTATCATACGGACAATTTTATCAAGTGGAAGATAATTATGCTTTTGCGCTTTTATAATTTTTTGAGGATTTGTACTTGGTAAAAACTCATTCACAGCTTGATTAAATAATAGCAAAAATTTGTCGGTAAGCTTATTAACATTATTTCTGCATGAACAGGAAGAATAGCTTTCCAATGAAAATACCTGGATCCGCCAAGTCTTATTACAGTAATAAATTTTTATTTGAAGTACCTAATTATGAACACGTGTAAAGAATGCTGTGACTGTAGGATAATTAGAAATACTATCTGCTGAACGAGTTCTTTGATGGTGTAGTGGATTAGAGGTCGGTTTCTCACGCAGACGGTCCCGGGTACGATTCCCTCCTAGAACATGTTCTTTTTTTCTTATTTTTTGTTACTCAATTTTTGGTTGGGTTCAAAGGTCATATGAGGTCAGCAGAGGTCAAGATGTTAAATTGTCGTAAAAAATAAAAAGTCAAGAAGTATAAATATAAGGGATGAACCGATTCAATGCAACAAATCATTCTCTTTTATCAAGGAATTACTAACACTTTGGGCTTTCTGTTATAAAGACTTATCTTCCTTTTTATCAAACATGCATGGTCAGCAGTTACCATAATTGTGATGCCTAAAGAGCCTCTCTCTGTCTTATTACCGGCCCGTTTGATGTTTATTTTATGCAGTCAGAATGAACAAGTTGAAATACGGGGAACAAGCAGATGCATGGTCTTTTTACGGATGTAATAATGTAGACCTAGAAATACTTTCGTGTAGCGTATGGAACATGATTTTTCAAAGTTTCCATCAATTTAATACGTGAGCCCAAGTAAGCATGTTTAGATTACTATTTGACGCCCATGTGAGATTTTTGGATGTGTCACTGATCATCAGTAGTAGGTTAGAGCAGCTACCTGGTTAGAGTTACGGTATTTCTTTAGGCAGAGTGTGCTAACATAGCCGTCTCATGCACAAATTAAAGTGTAGCCAATGGCCATCGAGGAGACAAACACTAGACTTACGTAAGAAAATTTGTATGTGTTAAAGGCAGACACTCATCACGCCAAGTACATCTTTTGGTTAGAGGTAACTAATATTCTCAATTGATGACAGCTCTTTGACAACCCAGTAAGAAAATTGAAAAGATGCAAAGTAGCTCACATTTAACAGCATGCAAGGAGAGTATTCTTTTTACATACTAGGGCCTTGCATGCCCACCAGGATATGACCTTGAATAGTAAACTAGGCTTGTGTCTGAAAAAGGAAGAAAGCTAAGACAGTTTTGGGAGGGGCTATAGAAGTGACGTAGTGGGGAGAATCGGAGCTTTCTGGGATGAGAAAATTTCCTCTTTAAATATTTTTAAGTAAGAATCTACCGTCCTTAAGATGAAAGATGTTCTTTACTAAAAATTCTCCCATAGAGGCTGGATAGACTAGACAACTTACCTGGGTGTGTTCTAGGTTTGGGTGTAGGCATGTATGTGAGTAGGAATGTAGTAACCTTCCATGGTATCAACAAAGCCACTGTTGACAAAGGTGTCACAAAGCTCTCAGTTGTGAGGTGCTTCCGCTCTCTGTTCAACTTCTCATTAATAAACAGGCATTCGTGTTTTGATAACATGAAAGAACATCTCAATGTTTTGCATAACACTGTGTCACTCAGCCTACCTTAAAGATGCATTTAGTAGGCAAATTTATGTAAACATACCACTTCTGCTTACCAAAATATAAATACGCGATAAGTTCATCGTACCCATAGGCGCACAGGGGTCAATATTTCTGGGGGGAGGGGTCAGGGATAAAGTTTTCCTGAATTAAAATTTTGGCCAAGTTGCCCGAATTTTGATACCGCAGTGTCGGTTGCAAAAGAGCATATTTTATTTTTTTTGGCTGTCTCATTTCCCGAATGAATCCACTATTTTTGCCCAAATTGGGAGGGCATATTCCCCTACCCCCGCCTCGTACGCTTATGATCGTACCTAGAACGTATGCTGCGAAGTCATGTGCGAATTTTACTTTACAAGAATCACTTCCACTCTTTTGAGCACTTATTCGAGCCCCATGTAAATTTTTCAACAATGTTTTAAAGTTCACATGAACATTCCAATAAATATCCAGAAACCAGGACTTGACAGAATTCCATAGGCAAACGTCAGTACCACACCAGCTCATACCATGGAGTCACCGTACTACTGAAATAAACTTACTATTTGATTCTTCTTTTCTTATGTATCTTAGATGTGGAATAAACGTTATCATCTCAAATTAACTGTTTCCGTTTTTCATTTCATATCTATGAAGTCTGATGTCGTTAAATGCTGTGTCCGGACACTTTACCTTTAAGCGATCCCCTTTTGTGGTTTACACAGCCTTATATATTTGGTACCAATGACTTCTTTATAGGGGTCACTTAATTCGGCAACTTCACAAGGGTTTTGTGTCCACTCTTCCCTAGTCGCAGTGGCGTAACAAAGGGGGCAGGGAGGGGCAGCCGCCCCTCCCTACACGAGCCAGGGGGCGCAGAATGAAGGTAGGTGAAAAAATAGAGAAAAAGATAGGAAGACAACGAATGAGAAAAAATGGAAAGAGGAGGAAAATGAAAATGAAAACTTGTGTACTTTTAGCGCCCCTCCGTCTCCGGTAGACACTGCACTAGCTGTCTTTAAGTCCATAATTGTCGCAGGCCTATGTATGAGTTCCTTGCTAAATACTGTATGTTGACAATTAATGATGGTGTTGCCCATATTCAGCCTTCAGAATTCAAGCAAGTATTTCAGTCTTTATACTCCAAGCATGTTGTCGTGGATTCAAGTTTAGCTCGGGATTTAGAAGCTGGAACTAGTTTTGGGCCGTATATTTTTTGCTCCTATATGTTAATCATAACTGCACAAATGCTCTTTTATCGAAAGAGAATGACACCGTCAGTTGGGTCTTAAATAAGGGTTTTGCTGAGTTCCCACATGGGATGATCGAACTAGTTGCGGGGGACATGGGGGGGCGTACCCCAATTGACTTCTGATTTTTTTTATTTGGAAATTTTTTAAAATGATCCCAAAAGATATTTAAGATATAGATTTCTGTAGGGGTAAGGGTGATGTGTGTTTTCGACCGAGTGATAGATCTATTTTTTATCATTTTTTCTATCGTAAATAGTTCCCAAAGTATCAGAATTTTCGCAAATCCTTCGCAAACTATCAATATTTTCACACGCTCCGTGCGCTTCAAGCCTCTACTCAATGCTGTGCTTATTATCAATACCTTCCGATAACAATTCCCGGAGAAGCAAAGCAGCAAGCTATGAAAACTTTTTACGAATTTGAAAGTGGAAGACTCACTTTCTGATGGGCAGATAGATTCGTTGGGGAATTGACAGTGCCTCGATGTAGAGCCTGAATGCAGTCGTGGAAATAATATTTAATGCAAAATTTCGGAGTGCTTATAGTGCACTCATCACGGTCTGCAGTCAATCTCATAACCATTGTCAAAGTAACGATAAAGGAATCATTCTGATCTCAACAATTTTCAAAAAACGATACATCTTTAACTCTGTCAGTCTGTAGGGGCCTTTGACTAGTTTGTCGCATGATGTGAAAGAATGATGTACTATGTTGCCACTTTTTAAAAACAATTTTACCATGCGTTTCGCTCGCACTTATTGCAGATGGTAAATGGCAATGCATTTATCACGGAAACGCGTTCTGAAATGCGCTTATTAGTCTCCCCCCCCCCCTTTGCTATACCTATCAGGAAGTTGATATGTCCTGTACCTGTACTCTCCCTTTCGCTCATTCCCCTTTGCTGCAATCTAATACTGGTTCAAAGATCAGGTGACAGTGATAGAAGTGCTTGACAAGTCTCTGTTCAATTCCTCGGATTTTGCTGCATTTTTAGCTGAGATTTCTGTCAAAATGAGAGCTAACTATTCGTCATAAGGAGAACACGGACCACGAGAGGGAACGAAGTTGAATCCGTCGAAATGAAGTAAGAAATTTGCTGTTCTTCTGATCGAGTGCTTGGTGCTCAGCATAAAACAATGGAGTAGGGAAAACAAGCCAGTGAGCCACAACTGGAAAAAAGGCCGTGGTCGTCTCGACTTGAACCAATTGGTTGGAAACTGGGACGTTAAACCTCATCTAACCTAACGTAACCTGATCGAGTCCACTATGTAAAGCGAACACTTCAGCCTAACAATTCCTCCGTTGAAACTTCACATAGCCTAGTCTGAGCACTAGACTTCTCACTTGACTGATTCAACTACTGAAAGGAGTCAGTGTAGCCTGAACCGAGCCGTCCCATTGTTAAGTTCCACTTTTCAACTTCTTATCTCTTTGGTAAAGTCAAACTTTTCTATTGTTACTGTGCGAGGCCTTTTGTTGATGGTGGAACCATTGAATGGACAATGAATACCCGACAAGCAAAGCAAGACGAGCAGTTGGTACCTTCCATCTTGAAAAGCTTACTTGAGAGTGAAACATTGAGAGAAATTATAAGATCAGCTGTTTCTGAAGCCGTTCACTCAACGATTGCCAAACTTACTAAAAAAATAGATATAAACGAAGGGCGTATCCATAAGTTAGAGTGCCAACTTGATCAAAGCTCCAAAGATCTCAGAGCTTACCTGCAGCAAGGTGAGGAGATGTCCACATAGCTCGAACAAAGCAAAATCGAGTTAAACAATCTCGAACAGTACTCTCGCCGAAATTGTTTAAGAATCTCCGGAATCCCGGAAAGCACCCAAGAAAACACTGACGAAATTGTTAGAAAACTTGCGGCAGACAAACTCGATATCACGGTGGGAGAAATGGATATTGACAGGAGTCACCGTACAGGATCCCCGAACAAGAAGGGTACTCGTGCGATAATTGTCAAGTTCACAAATTATGGTATCCGCTCACGTATGATCAAAGCACGAAGAAAGCTCAAATCAACTGGCATTGGGATACAAGAAGACTTAACATCAAGAAATCTACAGTTACTAAAAGAAGCCTCAAACCATCCCAAAATTTCTTCTGCCTAGTCTATGGATGGACGGATATATGGTCTAGTTAGTAAAGGGCCTAATGGCAACGAAACCCACAAGAAACGTATATACGGTTCTCGCGATCTTAACAATTTATAATACGAAAGTTACCACTATGTTTTTGCGATTTTGTAAACACAGACTCTCAGACTAAGGATGATTATATATGCATGTTACGCCAATTTGCAGTTTATATCAACGGGGGAAATCCCCCTCCCTTGGTACGTTTTTCCATCAACATTTTCTCAGCACCCTTTCTTTGTTGATTTTTGTACTTAAAATATTTCTTTTTTATTCACTAGTTCCATATGTTAAATTCCAATCAAACAAATAATGATAATGAAACAATTTCATATGATAACTTTCCATTTAATCATCTTGTTAGCGAAGAGGATTTCCAGGAAGCAATAGGTTTAACTCAGCCTGTACATTCTCTGGGTAACTCTCTCTTAAGACTTGGTGATACAAGCTGTATTGATGAGTATGACGCTGAAATGTGTAATTATCATACCATTGATTCCTTTAATAGTTTACAACTTTTCAAAGGTATGTCATTGCTCCATCTTAACATTCGTAGTCTCAACAAAAATTGTAATAACGTTACAACTTTTCTTTCACTACTTAGGAATAACTTTTCAGTGATTGGTTTCTCCGAAACTTGGCTTAGTGACCACGTCTCAACTCTGTTACATTTGGATAATTATACACTCGTTGAATCCCATCGTTATAAAAAGAGGGGAGGGGGGTTTGCTTGTATGTCAGTGACACTTTATCTTTTGTGAAGAGACCAGACCTATCAGTATTTAATGAAATAATTGAAAGTCTATTTATCGAGGTAAGAGTCCCTCATAGTAATAAAAAAGTTGTAATAGGTGTTCTTTGCAGGCCACCCAAAATCTCTACTGCTGAATTTATCACCCACTTTCACGACCTTTTAAGCGTAATTTCTTCCGAAAAAAGTGACTGCTATATTATGGGTGATTTTAATATTAACATGCTAAATTCTGTAACGTCGAACGATCTTTTAAACACTGCCTCTTCGAATGGCTTCTACCCAGTCATAAGTAAACCTACCCGGGTAAGCAGCACATCTGCTTCTTTGCTAGATAATTTTTTCACAAACGTAACTTATGAGCGTACAGCAGGCATATTTGTTACTGATATAAGTGACCATTTCCCAATTTTCTTAAACTTTCATAAGGATTTTTCTCCGAGAAATAAGGCTACAGTAGTGCGTAACTACTCGCAAAGCAATGTTAATAATTTCATCTCAATGATTTCGAATCAAGAGTGGAATGAGTGTTACGTAGTTTGGTTTGGCCAGTTACATCGTGAAACTAGGGGTTGTAGTTCAGGATCCACAGAGAAGAGTCCAAAAAGATGACAGGAACCACTTGTCTACAGTTTACCTGGTTTATTCTCAAACGCAGAGAAATCCTTCTCTGACCGGTCAAGGAGTTATTTCACTACATGATGTTGATTTAAACAAGTGAAGTTAGTTAAACAGCATCACAATCACATGTTGAGTATAAGATGCGATTCTCGCTTCTCAGACTACGATCTAAGTTTCTTCCCTTAAAAAGAAAATGTAGTTCCTCCAAAAAACTAAGTTTAAGAAAAAAAGTCTTTAGCTGACGGAGGCCAGCGGCAATAGCCCTGCGGCAGAAGCCGCGGAGCTCTTTGTATCTATTTCGATCCTTTCTATCTGAGTGTTTGTTCTCAACTATCGAAGAAGGGAGTTGCCTCGAAGTTACTTCGGGCAAAATTTAGAAAGTCTTATCTGATGCAATCGGACGGGGACTTCTGATTGGTCATTCCTGGGTATGCTTATCAAGATAACCAATGAGAAAGGTTTGCAACAAGTAGGACTCAGACAAGCAACCCCTTTGGAGCTAGGCACTGAAGGGTCACTGGATGGACTACCTCAAAACTACCAGTGTCAATAATCTGACAGGACACTGAATTTATTGCGTGGGAACGCAGAGTAAATGGGCCTAAACTGTCAACACCTGACTGCTCAAATTCCCAAAGAAAACTCCCTAAAGTGGAATGTCGAAAAGAGGTATTTTAAGTGGCGATTAACCCTATTATTTGACATGAGGTTCTTTGTGAAAATAACCCCAACATTGCCTACAATGTATAATTTGTTGATAAGTTCAAATTAATCTATGATAATGCTTTTCCATTACATCATATCAGTAAGACAAAACAAGGGTCTAAACGCCACCCCTGGATTACAAGTGGCATACTTAATTCTATCAAAAGGAAAAACAAACTTCTTCGTACTTTCTTAAAGAACCCTTCTATTGAAAATAGGTCACAGTACAAAACGTACAGAAATAAACTCAATAATGTGATTCGAATTTCAAAGAAAAACCACTATCATCATAAATTTAGTGAAAGTCAAAATGATCCCAAAAGCACATGGAATACAATAAATGACATATTACATAGAAAACAGAAAGCTTCCTCCTATCCCACCGTGTTCAATAGTGGTAAATCTGAAACAGCTGATGTGACTAAAATTGTGAATGATTTTAATGAGTTTTTTGTAAATGTGGGACCATCGATAGCTAAAAATATCTCAACTACTTGTAAAGCTAATGATTTTCTAGATAAGAATGCTCGCAATAAGGACACTCTGTTTCTTTTTCCTATTTGCGAAAATGAGCTCATCCAAGTTGCCTATTCTAGCCTTACACCTGGTAAGGCAGCTGGCCACGATGATTTTAAACCAGGTATTGTTAGATTAGTTATCTCATTTATAGCTAGGCCGTTGACCCATATCTTTAACATTTCCTTTAATATGGGTATATTTCCAGATAATCTTAAGATTGCTAAAATTGTACCTGTTTTTAAAAAGGGTAATCCTTCTTTGTATGAAAACTATCGCCCTATATCTCTTCTTTCATGTTTTTCAAAATTAATTGAACGTCTAATGTTTAATCGTATTCATGGTTTTCTGTCAAAATGTAATATTTTAAGCAAAGACTAGTATGGCTTTCGACCAGGGCATTCCACTGAGCTAGCACTGGCTGATGCAATCACCAAATTATACACGAACCTCGATAGTAAGAAAACCACGCTTGGTGTATTTCTCAACCTCTCAAAGGCGTTTGGTACTATTGATCATCATATCCTTTTACATAAGCTAGAGTTCTATGGTATACGAGGGAATGCACTAAACTGGATTTATAGCTACCTTACTGGTAGGCTACAGTTCACATCTCTAAAAAGTACTGAATCTGAATTTTGTGAAATCAAGTGTGGCGTACCACAAGGATCTATTTTAGGACCGCTTCTATTCATTATTTATGTAAATGACCTCTGTCATGTCTCCTCCATAGCTCATACCGTACTGTTTGCTGATGGTACCACTATTTTCTTTGAAAGTGATAATGTAAATGTATTGTATTCTATTGCTTGTAAAGAACTTGATAAATATTGTAAATGGTTTGCTGCCAACCAGTTGTCTCTCAATGTTGATAAAACTAATTATATCGTTTTTAGTGCACAGCGTATGCTCAAGTGGGATCAGCATCTCCAAATGAATGGAAAAGTTATAAACAAGGTAGATTCTACCAAATTTCTCGGGGTACACATTGACTCTAGGCTTACTTGGAATGACCATATATTTTCACTTACAAGTACGATAGCTCGAAATGTGGGTGTGATTTCAAAATTAAAGTATATTCTTCCCCAGCCTATTCTTAAAACCCTTTATCAAAGCTTAATAGTTCCCCACCTCTCGTATTGTTCCATTATCTGGTCAGGGACCAGCAATAAAAATCTTAATCGATTATTTATTTTACAAAAACGAGCTATTCGTCACATTGCCAAAACTGACTCTCATGATCACACCAGTCCCTTGTTCCGAATACTTAATCTTTTGAAACTGAAGGATTTGCTTAGTGAATGTTGCCTGTTTTGCCCATAAAACTTTAAATCATATCTTACCGCCTTCTTTTACAGATTTTTTCCACAGAAATAATGAAGTCCATAGCTATAGTACCCGACAGGCAAATCATATCCACCACCACCCATGGCGCACAAATTTTGGTCACTTAAGTCTGCGAACACGTGCTATTAATGTCTGGAATTCCCTCCCCCTCCATTTTCAACGAAGGCAGTCTACCCTATTACTTAAGAGAAAATTAATACATCAGAGCATTATGGAATATTAATTGTGTATATATATATATATATATTTATGTAATTTCTTTAAATACGCATGAATACTTTGGATTACTGTCTTTAGTATATTGATAGACTTTATTTATTTTTCTTTGCCTTTTGCTTTTGCTTTTGTATCTTTAATTTGGCTAATTTCTGTACAGGGAGTGTTCTACTTTGTTAAGATCTCTATCTTTCTAGAACACTTCCTTTCACAACTGCTTGATTATGTAAATAACTTGACCTTGTATATATGCAGGGTTGGGAAGTGACGAGTTACAAGTAACGCCGTTACTGTAACGAGTTACATTTTGTGTAACGGAACCCTGTAACGAGTTACATTTGCATTTCAGTAACGGAGCAAGTAACTAGTTACAATTCTGTGTAAAAGTAACTGTAACGGCGTTACATTTGGGTCCCGTTACTTTCCCGTTACAAATAGTCAAAATGACCACAAATTGCATTTTCTTTGAGCTAATAACAGAATAACAGAAAATTTTCAAATTGATGACACTTTGGTAGTAAAATGTAAAATTATTTTCGATATAGGCTATTTATCATTCATCGCTATTATCGACGTCGCCCTCACCGACATCAAATTTTATTCACGATTAGAATCAGAAGTTGATATTAGATGCACACGCTGCAGGCTTACAGGCCGGGCCACTTGATTGTCTATTGAACCAGGGAGTTGTCAAATAGCAACTCCCTGATTGAAATAAGTTTAAAATTGATCTGTATGTCAAAATACTTATTAGACAGATCAATGCTTATTATCCATGAGACCGATTTGTGCGATTATTTGAAAAATACTGAACGGTCCTCTAAGGCTCAGCTGACTTTATGTATTCTAAGTAAAGTCAGCTGGGCCTTGGTTTACTCATATTGTCCTTTAGAGGACACAGTGGAGACAGTGTACCGTGAGAAACGGGTTGGCCCATGGGCATTCAAATACCAGCTTACTTTGAAAGTTTAATCATTGCCTCTTGAGACGTTAGGGCTGGACCCGTGTTCACCCTATCCGAGTCGGAGCTAACTGCGATTCTAGATTCCCGAATCTTTCCGAGCATGGTACTACTCAGGATCCTCAAATTTCTGCCAGTTTTGATTCCAATGGCACCAATTCCGAGACCAGTCTTTTTGCCAATGTGTATCATATCACACATACAGATGTTTTAATTCTATCGTACATGTCCACCATTAATTAACAAAGTCATCGTTTGTACTCACTTCCATAGCCTGGCCTCCTGAGTAATTTAGTTGATTGTATGTGACAATACCTTAGATCTGTACATTGTGCACAAATGGAACTTTAAACACTTTTAATGTAACTTTCATATTTGAGAACTCGGCTGGAATGAACTCCGAGTCCGAGTCCAGTTACATCACATTCCGTAAAAATTTTGATTCCGGAACCTTCTATCCCGGGCAAATTCCTAATCTAGAAAAACGCTCTTGAGACCGGCATTAAGCTAACCGAATCCGGACTCTTGCGTTGGAGCCCAGTAAATCTATACGGTGCCAAGCGTTGGTAAACACCGTGCATCCATTTATGCATCTAATTTAACATGTATGGTATCTTTATTTGATGAATCAAACGTATGAATTTAGGCTATATCATATTCTTTTCAATGTCCGTAACTCCTTACACTGGAATAATAGTACGGTTAATATAAAAAAACAGCAGAATATTGAAATGGTCAATGGCGTTAAAAGTATCCTAACAAAGCTAATTGGAAAGAGAAGTGTCCGACTTAAAGCTTTACCTATTGTAAAGGGAAAGTGAATTATGTGCACATGATCTGCATGTATAAACTGCATAGTATCACCATTTCTATGCACTGTTTTATATCGACACAATGTGAAACTTGAAATTTATGGGGAAATATCACTTAGCCCAACCTTAGCGGTGAGGTTTTAAAATTTTACTGCTAACAAATGTATTCATCCTCTTATTATACCATATTTATGCTCTTGAGGGGTGAAGACTTTACTGCTGAAACAACGCTCTTCCCCTTTCCGGCATAGCCGCTAACCTCTCTAAATTAGCCGACTGTGTGATGGGAGTATAAAGATTTCAACCCTCAAAGAAGTACTTTGGTAACTGGAAAAGTTTTGGTTATAACCATATTCCTCTAACAAATAGTTTGCGTAAGCTCCGACACAGTATCATGATTCGCTGCTTCATGTTGAGCATTAGGAGCCTCTGCGACAATGCCCATTGAAGATCAGCTAGCTTCATTGACTTTCTTTGGGGAACACCTAAGGATAACCGGCACAAATGAGGTGTCGGTCGTCTCATGTGCCCCCGTCTTACTATCTAATTATGCCCCCCCCCCCTCCATTTCAGGTACCGAGGTACCGTATATTCACCTTGAAGTAACGAGTTACTTTTGAAATGTAGCTAGTTACTTTTTAGTCAAAAGTAACTGTAACTAGTTACTTTTTCAACATTGTAACTAGTAACTGTAACGAGTTACAATTTTACGGAATTAACTGTAACTATAACGAGTTACTTTCAAAGCGTAACGGGAACAACCCTGTATATATGTATGTGTTTATCTGTGGTTGTGAAGAAACAAATATATATATGAAAATATATGAAATGTATGAAATATATGGTTCACATTTAGTAAAATAAAGTCGCTGTAAAAGTGCTTGGCGTCATACTCTGTAGTTTCATTTGGATGTCAGGTAATAAGCATCATGTTGGTGCCCACTTTCTTTGTGTAATTACTGTAATCCAAAGCTTCCAGGAGGCCCTATAGCGGTTTCTGCCACCCTTGGATACCTATTTGTAATGTACAATGAAGCAACGGAAAAATCAAGAATGTTTCTGCGGACTCCGCTCAGCCTATTTTTGGGTGAAAATTGCCCCCGATCGAAGGTAGTAAAGTAGCCGCAAGGGGTGAGAGGTTGACGAGATTTGTTGACAACATATCCTTCTCTTAGACAATATACCCTCTTATTTCACCTGACCAAAAATTAGAATTCACTGATTATGGACATTTTTCATAATTACCATCAGTTCCAAAAATTTCACCAAAATAGCACCGTTTTGCCATCTAAGCCAACTTTAATTGACAAAAATTTTTCAAAGGGAAGCTGGAACCCCCTCCCTTTAAATCCCTCCCCCAGAACGGCGTAAAAAATCGTATTAGGTCTAACATATAAAACGGCGCAATTTACGCAGACTTGGGGGACTGAGGTTGCATTACAACATCATCTGTGGTGCCCCCAAATCACTAACTCCTGGCGGCGCCACTTGACCGAAAAAATAGGTAGCCCGGGCCCCTGGCTCTGGGGGCGTGCGTCGAATCACTTGCCCCCTCTGCAAACAACCCTTGTGACGCCACTGCCTAGAGCTGGGACTACTTCGTTATACAGGTTGCTATATTATACACGCTCCTTTTAGTACAGTAGCTTGTTAGTGCCGTGTGGCAACGACTATACTTTGTGAGGTACGCTGAAGGACTGATATCATTCGACAACAAGATTTCAAGCAGGGATGGCTTTACGGTATAGTAATATTATGTGTTCTATTGTTGGAGACAATTTACGAAGGATTGACATTATACGCAAACTGATTCAAGAAAGATCTTCACACAAAGTAAGAAAATAGTTGTCACCTTGCTTAAAATATTAAAAGTAACATCAATGACGTTTTACTTATATGATCATTGGTATGGCTATCACGAAAATGATTCTGTTCACCGAAATATCTTCAGATACAGTTCCTATTTTTAGCTTTGCATGTGACATTAGTTTGTCAGAAGGTAGACAAAGAAAGCTTTACGGTAAAGAAACTTCTTGGCTTGACTTGCACAAAAGTAAAGCCCGTACAAGTCTTTTCAGTAAAGTTAAACGTGCGTTTAACCATGGAGTTACCACCTCGGACTCCATAGTTTAACTTAGTAAATGCTCATCACGGGTATCAGATCTAATAACGTTATAAGTGCTAAGAAGAAAATAAACTAACAGTTTTAAGCAGGCCGGGAAATTTGCCTTGTTTTTGTCGAGTAACATTAAAGGAAAAATAGGTAGTTTTGTTCACACTGTCAATCGAGGAAAAATGCTTTCCTACTTGGACTGACATGGAACAGTGGAACGTTGTGTAAGGAGAACTGTCTGTGGTGACTTGATGTTGTCCCTAACTAGCTTTAATTCTGTAGAAATCTGTTCGTTGTCAAAATTGTAATTCTAGAGGTAATTTCTGTATTGTCCTGTAATTCTAAAGGGCGGATCAAGAATTTCACAAAAAGGGAGGGGGAACATTATGAGGGTAAATTTAATATTTGGGAGCCTCAATTGGGAGGAGGTTCTAGAGGAAATTTTGAAATTAGACACATAATTGGTATTTCCTGGCATCTGGAAAAAATGATAATAAGAGAGGGCCTGGGAGCCGGGAAAGCCCTTCTGGATTGGCGCGTCTGAATTTTTTTTTTTTTGTCGGTTCTGTATAAAAAGTGCCCGTACTTCTTTTACTTTCTTTCCTTACAGTTTGGTAGGAGCTGGTACTAAGAACCGTTACCTACCAATAACTTTAATCAGCTTCAACACCTCTATTGTGTTGCATTTGAATTCAAACTACACACCAGGAATGAATTTTATGTTTGCACTTTTTGTAAAGCTGTAGCCATAATCTTCCAGTTGATGAAACACTTTCATAATCTGCAACTATCGTTTGGACAGAAAAAGAATGCTGCGTCATCACGCGTACCTGCATGGAATCATGAAGTTTTTTACGTTCACTGATCAGTCGCGACTTTATCATGGCAATCATTATAACAATCCAATTTTATACATACTTCTCAATTAGTTAGTCGATTTTGTTGATGAAAAGTGTTGGCTTTTTGCAAATATTCAAGTGTTTTATGAGATTATAACTAAAGTTATAAATGTCGGGGTGAGGGTTTCGTTGATGCATTTAGCAGTTTGGAATATCGTGTTGAACAGACTTTTCTTAGTGGGGTGAGAATAACGTCGAAATAAGAATCTATATACCTGTATATCATCTCTCTTTAGTAGACTTTCATGTTTGAGTTTGGTCGGGCACGGAATACCTATCAGGCCCGTCGGAACCTGGGGCTGAAGGGCTAAAACTCGCCCACTAATTCTCATTCTGAAGTTGATCTTCAAAAACTATCATTAGCTGTGCGTAAAGCTGGCAAAAACTACCTTAGACAAGTCCAAAGTCTAGTATCTAGGGTCTCACCCCCAATCTCAGAAGATTTCCGACAGCCCTGTATTTAGCCCATCCAAGTATTTAGTCATTAGTAATATGAGCTGGTATCTGTTTCTATAGGTGAATTTGCTATGACTCAAATGAGAGAAAGCTCTTCATACAACGAACTTCGTACGCACCACATCCCCCCCCCCCCAAATGCAGGTATGATTATTTACACACGAACGAAAGCGAATCAAA